>JASJSC010000009.1:0-333141 GCA_030450195.1 Saccharomycopsis sp. KB-2023a
TTTTTTTTTAATGCAATGAGGATAACATTACCATTACAGACAACGATGAGTAAAATCAATTATCAATTGAGTGAGAAGTATCTTCCACCAATAATCAACACACCGGTGTTTGATCCTAGCAAATTCCGAAAGACAATCCCATTGATTGGTGTGCTCTTTGAAAACCAAAAGTTACTTTCAGATTTCACTAAAAAAGTGGCATCAAAAACTGATTTATTGAATCTACGATCGACTTCAAATATTGCTAAACTCCCTGATTCCCCTAAAAAAATCGTATTACTCAGAGATGATATCCAATCAATAACACTACCAAACCCATCTCTATCTGAGAAAACCAGTCAGTACCTTTCATCTCATGACGGTAAGCTTGTCAATTATAATTTACAATTAACATATACATTTTGGAAAGTTGAAGAAATATTAGCAGCGATCTTGCCAAGTTCAGTTCAAGATGAGATTCCTTCAAGTTTCACAACAATTGGCCATATTGCTCACTTGAACCTTCGTGAGCAATATTTGTCTTACAAGTCAATAATTGGACAAGTTATCTTAGATAAAAACCCAAAGATCCGTACTGTGGTGAACAAGACCGAATCAATAGCCACGAAGTTCCGTACTTTCCCAATGGAAGTTATTGCCGGCGACAATGATATGTTAGTTGAACAGCATGAACTGAACTGTGTATTTAAATTCGATTTTAAGGACGTGTATTGGAATTCAAGATTGCAAGGAGAACATGCAAGATTGGTTGATCAATTCAAAAAAGGTGAAGTTGTGTGTGACGTCATGGCCGGTGTGGGACCATTTGCTATCCCAGCTGGAAAAAATAAGAAAGCCATTGTGCTCGCTAATGATCTAAATCCTGAATCTTACAAATACTTAGTTGAAAATAATATCAAGAATAAAACTAGCCAAATGGTGAAATGTTACAATTTGGATGGTGGTGAAATGATAAAGAGAAGTGTCCGATTACTCATGCAATGGCAAAAACAGGAATCAGATATAACATTCAAATTGAATACTCGAGGGAAAAGAAAAGCAGACGGACAAAAAATCGAGTTGGAAACTTTGACCATGCCCAAATATATCAGTCATTACGTGATGAACTTACCAGACAGTGCTCTCCTGTTCCTCCCTAACTTTATCGGGGTTTTCAATGATCCAGAATACCTCGAATTCATCGATAAGGATGACAGCAGCCAATTCGCGTTGCCTTGGATCCATGTGTACTGTTTTGAAAAGTACAGTCCGGACGAAGAAGTCGAACCTTCAATGCAAGAACTCCACCATCGGGTGCATAGTCGTGTCAAGTCATTGATTGAATACGAAATCCCATTTGAAGACATCAAGTTCCATCTCGTGCGAACGGTGTCTCCCACAAAGCCAATGTTCTGTGTCTCATTCCAACTCCCTCATGATGTCGCGTTTGCGAAAAAATAGTCAATCCAACGCACTCATGATTGATTTGTTAATGGCTGGCATCTATCCTGCATTATAATATACGCTTGTTACAAAGCCTTAAATAATATTGAGCTTTCTATTTATTATCAGAGAACGAAGCAAACCATGGGCCCGCACACACGTATGAAAGCGATCCTTTTTTTTGCTCTACAATGTCTAATAATACATCTAATATACATTTATAATATACACTTAAGATCTTTCACCTCTTAATCTTCTGGCCAATTGGATATCTTTCTTTTGGATGGTAACTCTCTTAGCATGGATGGCACACAAGTTAGTGTCTTCGAACAATGAGACCAAGTAAGCTTCAACGGATTCTTGTAAAGCACCAATAGCAGAAGATTGAAATCTTAAATCAGTTTTGAAATCTTGAGCAATTTCACGGACCAATCTTTGGAAAGGTAATTTTCTGATCAATAATTCGGTAGATTTTTGAAATCTTCTAATTTCTCTAAGAGCAACGGTACCTGGCTTATATCTGTGAGGTTTCTTGACACCACCGGTAGATGGAGCAGATTTTCTAGCAGCTTTGGAAGCTAATTGTTTTCTTGGAGCTTTACCACCAGTTGATTTTCTTGCAGTTTGCTTAGTTCTAGCCATTTCTGAATAATAATAAAAAGTATTGATAAGAAAAAAAAAATAAAAAGGAGTTTATTTCTTGGAAGGGGATTTTCGCGTCTATTTATTGTCGGCCGCCTGGTATCTGCGGATATCTGCATGCATCTGTGGGAAAGCTGAAGGACTGAAAATTACTCACCTGGACTGAAATTTACGCTTGGTAATTTGTGGTCGGCAAACTAGGAATGGGAGTAAATTTCAGAATGGGGTGTCTGCACATTGCATCTGCGTATCCCACTTTTCCAAAACAAAAAAAAAATTAACCCGTAAATATAAAAACACGCGTCTGTCCCATCGATAAATCACTTCTTTCTTTTCAAATATATTTTATTAATTAACTTTCTATTATCAATTATTATTATTATACAATATGTCCGGTCGTGGTAAAGGTGGTAAAGGTCTTGGAAAAGGTGGTGCTAAACGTCACAGAAAAATTTTGAGAGATAACATTCAAGGCATAACAAAACCAGCTATTAGAAGATTAGCTAGAAGAGGTGGTGTTAAACGTATCTCTGCTTTAATCTATGAAGAAGTTAGAGGGGTTTTGAAATCTTTCTTAGAAAACGTCATTAGAGACGCTGTCACTTATACCGAACACGCTAAAAGAAAGACTGTTACTTCATTGGATGTTGTTTACGCTTTGAAGAGACAAGGAAGAACTTTGTATGGTTTCGGTGGTTAAATGTGTATATTAGTATTTCAATGTATATTACTTTTGTTTTAATTTAACGTAGGAGGCAAGGCGCTAACGCCAAATGCCTGAAGGGCTCGGTTTGGTCGATCATCGTTACATTTAACGAAAGTTTTACGAGCGAAGCGAGCTAAGGAGGTAGGTTGAGGGATGGTCCCGACGGAAACTTGGTCCCGACGGAAACTTGGTCCCGCTTAATGTTAGCTAATACTACAATGATGATATTAATTAGAAAAAGCTGAACTTTTATTAAAGGCAAAAATGAATAAAGAAAAAAAAAGTGAGAAAAAAGAGTCCGTGGTGTTTCATCACTACACGATTCTATTTCTTGATGGCTCGAATGGGAACAACAAGGACAAACAGCCGATAACCCCTACGGCAGCCCCACAGATCCAGATTGGCACTGATGTGTTAGGATTGGCAAAGTAACCGATCACTGGCACAATACAAGCCATAGTTCTAGTACAGCCAAAGGCCAATGAGTTACCAGTACCTCTCGCAGCAGAAGGCAAAACTGATGGAGTGTAAGCGTATAAACAACCATAGTAGATGTCGATGAAGACATAAACCAATGAGGACAATGCTAAGTTTTGTGCTCTAGTTTTAACTTGGGTGTAACAGAAGAAACAAATCATTGAGAGTAAAGCACCAATAGCCATAGTACCTCTGTGACCTAAAGTCTTTGGGAAATAATAGAGCATACCAGCACCTAAGATTGGACCACCAATGGCAGCAACGTTAGGAATAACATTATCTCTGTATTGACCTTCGGTGGTAGTTGCAGAGATCTTTGCACCTTTGTTAGAAAGATAAGTTGGCAAGAAATTAGAGTATAATGGGTAAGCCAAACCAAGTAATAACCAAGATGCATAAAGTAATAAGGTAGATCTAGTGACTTTTGGATTCTGGAAAAGGATTTTAATATGATCCTTGACTTGTTGAACACGAGATTGAGTACCTTCTCTTTTACCTTCAACGAATTTAATTTCACCACAAGCTTGTAATTGTTCAACGGTTAAAGAACAAGGTCTGTTATACTTGGTTGCAATTTCTTGTAAAACTTCAACAGCTTCAGCGTCTCTACCATGAGTAACCAAATATTTTGGAGTTTCTCTTAATCTAATGACAAAGATTCTTAATAATGAAAAGACTAAAACAATTGCAGCATTAACAAAATAGGTGTATCTCCACCCGCGGTTTTCAGAAGGGTCACAAACTTTAGCCTTTAAGTCACAACTAGAATAAGTTAAAAACCCCCAACCTAATAAAGTAGAAATGGTTTGACCAACACCCCACCATAAAGCTAATAAAGTAACTGCCCAGTTACTGTTTGAAGGTAAGTATTCTAAGAAAACAGTGGTATCGAGGACCAAGTTCCCACCATAAGCAGCAGCAGCAAGACCAACGAACAAACAGTAGGTACCCCAATTACCCATAGTACCGGCTAAGAATGAAAACACGGCAGACAAAATAAGAGAGGAATTGAAAGCTAATTTTCGACCAATTAAATCGGCAGAGAACCCCCATACAATGGCACCAACAAGCAACCCAGCAAATAAAGCTTCGGAATCACTTGGATAAACTTGATGGAATTGTCTTCTAGTGAAAGCAGCAACGGTAGATTGGATATAACTTAATTGGGAATCAGTAGCATAACCCATACCGTTTAAGCAAAATAATTTGAAATGATACCAGGTGAAACCAATTTCGTCAAGGGCATTGTTGATTAAATTCATTTTGCTGTTTAAGATAACATCGTAGGAATTTAATTCTGCCATGTCGGATTCTTCACCTGAAGTTAAACCGTTTTCGAGCTGTTTCTCATCATAGTTGTGAGACTCGACGTTTTCGTTTTTTGATTTGTGGTCTTCAGACATGATTACCAAGAACGGAAAATATCAAAAAGAAATTAATAATATTTTAGTGATAATAATAATAATAGAAAAATTATTATTCGAAAGGATACTGTTCCGTGGATTTTGCAGAGGGAAATCCGGGAGATATATATAATGAGCGACCCCAATTTTAGTAGGACCACGTGTGAGCCCCATATAAATTGAGCAACAAGAACAACTTCGTTGTTTTAAAATCCGTAGTATATAGTGTATATCATTATAGTATGTTCATTGGATGAATATGTACAATGCGGCATATTGGAAATTGAAAAATTTTGTTGGATGCTGTCACAATAAATGTTGAATATTCATATGATAATTTAAAATTCCATATAATTAGAATGATCTCACATTTTCAGAGTAATTACTAGAGCCAATTAGTTAACTAATTTATTAGTGGTTAGTGTAATTGCCTAATGCGGCAATCACCCGTGCATATCAATTTTTATATGGATTTAAACCTCTCGCAGTTCATCGCGCAGTGTGACGCAGCCCGCCGATGCAGCCACCAATTGTATGGGTCAAAAACCATGTACTGTTATGTATAACGATGTACTTTGCAGTAGGAACGCTTCCAACTAAAAGGTTTCCACGTAATTGCAATTTTACCTTAAAATACCATTCGTACACTTCTAGGTGCAGGACCACTCATTTTAATAGGGGGATTATACCTTGCTTACATAATCAAAATATTATTTCACCCATACGCATGGTTTCCCAATCAGGAATATTGGATGGTGGTGGACTTTAAATTTTTTTGGCCTGAGGCTCAAGGTTGAAAAATTTTTCACCACCACCATATAAATCATCTCAGAATTAAACAGGATCCTGAGTTAACTCACGCTAAAATCATGATCAACAATTAAAGCTACAATAATAATAATGATAAAAATAATAATAATGCATGTTAATCTAAATAGAACAGAAACTAATTAATGATACATAAAATATATGATAAGAAGCAGGTTGGAATAACGAACAAGGAACATTGAAATGAATCAATAAAATAAGGTAGCAGCCCCTCTACTAAAGGGTCCAGTCAAGGTTAATCAAACATATAACACAATTCATGGAAATATTGACCAACTTCTTCAAACAATGAACTATAAATACAATTTTTTCTTCTTCGAATCTTCGATCCATAATTATCGCAATCGTCATGGTGTGATTTCGTTTCATAAGCATAAGCAAGTGCTTAACTATAGTCCCATAAACGAATCTACTAACCATCCCACGACCTAAATTGTTGTTTTCACCAATTATATCATAGCTGCTAATACCAGCAAACCCAAGCTCAACAAAATTTAGACAAATTTCCAAAAACACTTTCACGAAAATTATCATGATTGTTTTATGATACCTGGTTAAAACTTGGTTAATAAATAGTTTAATGTGAAGCTCACTAATTTTATCATCAATTATTGTTGCTGTTGTCGCCATCTGCTTGACGTTACCTGATACTTCTTCAATTTTATTGGATAATAATCTCCAATCAATATTGAAATAATAATGAACAACCATTAAAATCACGAAAAGTTGTTTCAAGACTGTGAAATAGATTGGCAATTCTTGAAAATCTTGATTACTATCAACAATCATTTCAATCATAGAGTAACCAATAACTGCAGCCATTAATTTCTTTGATATCGTCAATTGGAAGGCACTATGATTAGTGTTATTAATCCAAAACCCGTAGCCTTGAACAAGCACATATGTTAATCCAACTTCAATGAAATTTAATGAGAAACTTTGTAAATAATTCATGAATCCATATGAAACTTTTGCAACAAAAGCAGTTCTATTATTACTGCTAATATCTTCTGGGTTGAAATTATTCAAATATAGCCAATGAATATAATTGAAAAGTTGAGCATCGAAATAAACAAGATAAACTTGAATGAAAATTGTTGGAATATAACTAATTGAATGATTCGTCATAATTTTCCAAAATTTTCCTTTTTCCTTGATTAATTTCACGACGAAAATCAAATTAAAGAAAACAATAAATGAAACTAATAAGATAGCAGATAATTGAGAAATAACAACATTCGATAAAAATGTTTGAAGTTTCAAATTACCAATAGATGATCGAATCTCGGTGATCAATTGAATCTTTTCATTACCAAAATTATCAAAATGATATTCATAATGTTTTGAAGTAATTAATTTCATGTGGGCACAATAATTACTACCAAAATCTAAAGGAAATTCAGCAACGTCAGTGAATGAATTAAGCAAAAAATATTGAAATCCATTGACCGCAGCAAATTCTTTGAATTGTTTTTCATCGAATGAATTGCATTGATGGGAATGATGGGTTTTACATTGATATCTTGTTGAATTGTAATATCTTTCATAAAATTTAGAAATCTTTGAAATTGATTTGATATTTCTTTTAATGTCTTCATCTTTAGCTAAAAACATTGGGATTTGGAAATTTTCATTAGAATATCTAATTGACTGTTTTGGAATTGAAATTGTAAGTTTGGCTGAATTTTCATTATTTTCGAGAAATGAATATTTTGTTAATCTAACAAGTAATGGATTACTGAAAAGAACCTTTTGGAAAATGGTTTGTTTATTGTAGTTCTGGAAACATATTGAACTATCATGATTTAATGTTATTGATCGATTATAGCCAAAGCTGACACCAAACAACGTGAATAAGAGAAGGAGTAACAATTTCATTTCTGGTTAATTTATCTTCTTTGCCTTTTTTTTTTGATGATGGGCAAATTAGTACCTTTATAAACATCTATGTAAAGACATTGTTTAGTAAACGCCAGTTACCATAGGTTTGACGTGTTTATCTTACTTTAGTAATTCGACGGAATGGCACTGGTACTTTTATCTATTTTTATCGTTGACGGTGTACTCAATGCCATTTAGTAGTATACCCATAGATCAGTCGCATTTCCTCAATTGGGTAATATTATTGACTTATGCACGCGGCAGTGATATACTACCCTAGAATAATCATACTACACACTACCTATTATATAGTTGATGATATTCAAACACAATAAAGAAAATTAGCATCATTAATCAATGAATTCAATAAAGTTATCATCATCGTATGAATTTATTTCAGTATTTCCCTAAGTGAAGGAGAAAAAAAAAGCAAAAAAATAGACAATAAAAGGGCACTCCTTTCATTTTGCCAACCCGAAAGATTTCATTATTTTTTCTAATTATATCACTATTATTGGCAAATCAAATATGGCTCAAGCGATTCCAATTTCTGATCGATCTCGAAGATTTTCTGAAGCTGAGCTGATCCACTCATCACCAGTTAACAGGCTGCTTCCTATGCCTCACCATTGTATAACCGTGAAAATGCCAATATCGAAGAATTGATAATTCCTGGTTGAGCAGGAGAATCACTATAATTTTCTAATTAGATGTACCAAGCAAAAAAAATTTTCAATAATTAGAAATCATGATGATTTATCATTCATTATCAACACAATTTCATATTTTTCAGATCAAATGGGCCATCGCTTCGAGGCCCCGCCAGTTCCCCTCGGTTACTGCGCATTTATTACCGATAGGCTATTTTCTGGAGTCATTTAATAATCCGGGGATGCTACTATAAAATCCCTGTCCCCCACAAGAATCACAAATCAATTCTGAATAGTTTTTTTTTGCTTCTATATATATTTTCTACTTTAGTATATTTTCTTTTCTTTAACTTTCTTTCTTAATAATGGCCTCCCCACCTGCATCAGGGATTTATCCTCCAGTCCCAACTTTCTTCAAAGCTGACGGTTACACTGTCGATTACGAAACACAAGCAGCCCATGCTAAATACTTAGTTGCCAATGGGTTACCAGGTTTGGTTATCAACGGTTCAACTGGTGAAAACGCACACTTAACTAGATCTGAAAGAATGAAACTCATTGCTACCGTTCATGAAGCAATTCCAGATGCCACCATCATTGCCGGTGTCGCTGAAAATTCAATTGAAGGGGCAGTTGAAGAAATCTCTGAAGCTAAAAAAAATGGTGCTAATTTTGCTTTGGCAGTGGCATCTAACTATTTTGGTGGAAATGAATCACAAGAAGGTATTGTGAGTTGGTTCACTAAAGTTGCTGATAAAGCTCCGTTACCAATTTTGATTTACTTGTTCCCAGGGGTCACTAATGGGATCGTTATTAATGATAAGAGTTTTGAAAAATTGGCTCAACATGATAATATTGTTGGTGCAAAATTCACTTACACTGATACCACTTTATTCGTTAAAGTTAATTTGAACCCAAAAGTTCAAGCTGCTAAATTTTCAGTTTTCCCAGGTTTTGCCAACTTCTTACTTCCTGCATTTGCTGCTGGTTCAAAAGGTTTAATTGATGGGTTAGGTAATTGTTTCCCTAAAGCAATTGCTAAATTATTGGACTATGCTCTTAAGGGCGATTTCGGTAAAGAAGCTCAGGAATTACAGTATAAAGTTGCTTTGGCTGAACAAATTTGTGTCGACGGTGGGGTTGTCGCAACTAAATTATTAATTAAGCATTTCACTGGTTTTGGTGAATCAACCATTGGTAGACCTCCATTAGATGTTCCTTTCAAAACTGATTTATTCAATGCTCAATACTTAGCTGATATTGAACCATTGGCTGCTTTTGAAAAAACCCTATAAATGACAAAAAATAAAATATAAAAAAAATACAAGAATTACATGTTTTGTTAATGATTAGCTATCATAATTTTATTGTATTGTAAACTTATTATTTTATAACATTAGGGTCAGGACTGCCCACTCGACGCTTAGAGTTCTCAAATCGGTGTAAGTTTGTCCAACACCAAGGAAGAGAATAGGTATCCCCGTTGAATAAACTAAATTGACCATCGTACCAATCAATGAACCAACAGTATCACATTTACTAATAATGAAAAAATCAATTTTCCGATTAGCTCCATGGAATGATTTGTTGAAATTACTGGCTTGCATCACAGAATCAGTACCAACCAACGCCTCACCAACCATAATAATCTTATCTGGCTTGGCAGCAATAGCAAAATCCTTCAACGGGGCCATCAATTTCGAATCGTTATGTCTTCTACCTGCAGTGTCCATCAATATCACATCAAATCCATTCTCTTTAGCGTACTCAATTGAATTCTTTGCAATTAATGCAACTTTATTAACATTACCATAGCCTTGTTCAAACACTTTCAATTTCCCGTCAATTTTTTGCGAAACTATAAGTCTATTTAAATTTCTTTCGTGAACCTTCAATTGCTCAACGGCACCAGATCGGAAAGTATCACAAGCAGCAATCAAGACATTCAATTTATTGTTTAATAACCAATAGGCTAATTTTGATAAATTCGTAGACTTGCCAACTCCATTAACTCCCACCACACTAATCACATACGGCTCATTACCAGTCTTCTTTTTTTTATTGGAGATTTCTTGTAGTAAATTCACTGAACTATTTGGAGTCAAGATTTTCACCAACTCTTTAGCTAAAGTCAGCTCTATTTGAGATTTAATAGATTGGAAGTTTTTAGTTTTCATTCCAATTAAACTAGGTCTTAACGAGTCAACCAATTTCTCAGAGATTTCTGCACTTACGTTTTTCTGTATTAATTTATCCTTAATTTGTTTCAATGGTTCTTTCAAGTTCTTCTCAGTAATTGTTGCTCCACCAACGTATTTTCTAAACCAATCTTCCAAGATCGATGATTCTCCCTTTTTGGTTTCCTTGGAAGAAGCCAACAATTCATCAAGACCTTCACTAATATCAATTGGAATGAACCCATTTTTAGTGCTTGTCCCATAATTCTCATTAATCAAATTTGAAACGTCGTCATTATTAACATCATTATCATCGCTTTTTTTCCCCTCGGTGAAATCTAAATTCTCATAATTACCATCATCGATTTCCCCTGAATCGGTCCATTTTCTTCCTTTCTTTGATACATGATAATGGCTCTTCTTATTAATTGTTGATGACACCTGTTGTTCCTCAGGTTGATTCTCTTCCACTGCATTGCCAGACTCTTTCTCCACCTTATTCAATATCCCTTTATAATATTCCGCAAACCTCTTCTCCTTCATGACATTCTTGATTTCACTAAATGAATTATCCGCGGTCACATCCAGTAAGATCAAATTAACAAACAAATCCTTCAAGTGAACCAAAACCTTATCAATCTTGGCCACTTCCGAGGACTTTATTGATAACGATGGGTAATTGACAATAAATAAAACTAAATCATTTTTAATACTCAAGTACTTAACCACATCAGTGTTGTTTATGTTGTAAGATTTAATCACTTCGGAATGAGTTGACGGTGGTTTATAATTGATGAAATTATCAGCGATCATTTGGTTGATCATGGTAGTGGATTTATTTGTGACATTTTCCTTGAATAATATGATCCCTGATCCAGTAGTTATCACGATACTATCAAAGTACATCTCTTTTTTATTGTTGTCAATTCAATAAGGATTATTGTTTGATGGGGGAATATTTCACCGATTCGCTTAAGTAGGTGGTTTTTCTGGACATCCTTACATTGATGTAAAGTAAAAAACAAAAAATTGAAAAAATTTGCGTGTTTAAGCTAATTTTTTCTTGGATACGAAGATGGCCAATGTTAAATCTAATAATCAGATAATATCAGAGAAAAAGCAACTTCAGAATGAATTTGCGAGTTCGATTACTTTAAGCAACAAGAAGATTGCCTCATGGCTTAAACCCGGAATTGCCAACAGCAGCCCCGATAACACAAACATGATAGACGAATTCTTTCAATTACCAATTATCGCTTCAGGATCTGGGTTAACTTTAAAAGGTGCAAGTATTAACACCATTGATGATAGTATAAACCAGAGGAAAACGGTTACTAGCAGGAAAAACTCAAAGATTGGAGCAGCAGCGCCGTTACAAACCGACTCAACAAGTTTGAAATCATTAAAGAATAAATTACGTAAAGATAGAGTGAAAAATTTAAAAAATGGTAAAACCATAAGTGAAAAGACAGCAGTCCAAAAGCCTCAGGTTGGAAAACATTTTACTGAAGATTCCAGTGATGATGAGGAAATAAAATCTCAGAGGAGTGCTAAAAAGGCAAAAGTTAATCCATTCAAAGTGGGGAAGAAGAGGAAGTGAGTAATAGCAGGTATAGGTTTTTTCACTGTGGCGGAAATTCGTCTTCCTCTGATGATCCAATTTCCCACGGTTTCTTCCTTTGAGGTAGTGTCGACTTTGATGATCGATCTTGTAGTACAACGTTGTCAATTTTCTTAATCCCCGGGATTGGTTTCCCAGCAACGATCAAATTCACCAATTCTTGATAACTGAGAGATTTATCTGAATTATTATTTGATGAGTATAATTTCTTACTTTCGCTTAGAGAATTCCCATCTATCCACTGATTATATTCGTCAATGTCAATTTGTTGATTATAATTTTTCTTGAATGAAAATACTTTAGCCTTGGTGATTAATGAATCTTTGTCATTTGTAGAGATCTCAATGTTTGTGTTTTGATAAGAATCAAATATCTTAGTAAGACCGGTTTGAAATCCATCATCTTGATCCCAATCGTGGTCGTAAAATTGTTGAAATGACATCCTCAATAATATAAGTAATAGTATTTTAGTCTGGGGTGGGAGGAATTTTTTGGTTGGTGCTTGCGACTTTTTATTTTTTTCTCTTGACGTCAATAGCCCCACCCGGGTAGCAATGCGTGCGAGGGTCGAACATGCAGTAGCACCTCTTTTGGGTAGGGCCTTTGGTGGATAATTTCTCTGGGCAGAAGCATAACATAGCCAAATTTAACCGCCTTGCTATTTTGTAGATATCAATTTTTGACTCAATCAAAATATTTTCAAATCCCTAGGATTTTCTAATTTTCAAGATGCGTCAAGTTATCGATTGTCTGTCATTTATTAAATATTATAAAATTCTGATCAACGTTTGGCTCAAAAGTCCTCCAATTTCCATGTGTGTTTTGCTGTCGTGGTATCTAACCCTCATTGATCTATAAACTTTCACTAATTGGGTTATTTGGGTAACTGTCGCTATTAACTGGGTTTGCTTGATAGGGACTTGCCTTGTTGCCGTCAACTCTGACGTTATATGGCATTAATCGATATCAATGGCAACCAAGATTATCATAAAAGATTGCTTTATGGAAATTGTTTGTCGCGGTTATCCTTGAAGTGTGACTCACTGGTAAATAAGTCTTGCCTCCTTTCAAATCAAAACAGTATCCCTGCTTGATGTCAACTTTCCAGGGCAGCACCAGAGGCTTCGATCGTCTAGACAGATTCATATATTAAGTTCAACATTCAAAGAATCATACTGAGCATTCTGAGAATTTTTCCCAATACTTCCAAATGTCCCCTTGGTTTGAGAATTCACCGTTGTGCTACCGTTACAACCTGGCTTACCTACTTTGATCAACGATTTGATGCATGATTTTGATTATGGTGCTAATGGTGATCCTAAACGAGTCGCGGGTTGACTGATGGCTGATACCAAAAAATGATTGTCCTCGATGCAGAATTTTCATGCAGCTTGTGCAATATAGAGATACAACAATCAGTATAAACGGTTGAAAATTCGGTAATTATTTCGATCAGGTGTACATTTCGGTCAAATTAAGGAAGCACTAAATAAATTGAAAGATTGAGGAGAGAGAGGGAGAGAGAGAGGGGGAAATCTGACTCAAAAATTGACTAGGAGGTTCGCTTATAATAGTGCGCACTACATTGCAAATCGAAGGTCGGATGGTTTTTTTTTGTTGTCTTCATTTATTAGTAACGTCCATTCGGGTGCCCTAGAAAAAGAATGCATCCCAGCTGATCTTATTTTTGTTATTAATATGGTCATTTAGATTTCTTGTGGAATAGATAATCTTACTATACCTTTGATCTTCGTTGGTTCTGATAACAAGCACAACGTTGCTCACTTAGTATTTACATAATACTTCCTTTAGACAGTGGGGCAATTGAGTAGATAGTGATTCACATTGTTCACACTGAAATAAAGCAAAGACTGTTAATATGATACTCCATGAGAATATTAAGAACTTCTCTTTGGAAGTTATGGCCGGATTTGTTTCATTTTGGTAGACTGGATTAATTATTCACGCAAAATTAAAAATATTCCCCAAATAATAGAAAATTTATGCACTCACCCTTTTCTTGACATCCATGTTCCTGACCACGGATTCAACTAATTTCCTAATTCGTCAAAAATTTGATATTCTAACTTAACTTTCATTAGATATTATTATAAACAAGACAATAACATAGCTGCATTTACTTCATTTTATTTACCAGTGATTCGAAGAATGGTGGTAAAAGCTGTGGTGAAATGAAGGCATGATGATTGAGTTTTCATCAACTGTTTTCTTTTTTCAAGATATAAATGTTCTAATTTTTTGTTTTTGAATAGCCATTTCTAACAGACAGAAATATTTTTCCCCTGGATGAATAGCTGCAATTGCTCTGTGAAATTAAGCCTTTGTTGAACCGCAGCACGTTATTTGATCGGAAAACCCAGAAAAATTTGTCTCCAATATTTCTATTCATGATTAAATATAAGTATCTTTTTCTGTGTATAGTTTCTTGATCTTTAAAATAAAAATATTCAGCTGGCAACATATGTAAACATGGAGTTACTAATTGAGTCATAATGACAAAAATTGATAATCTTCCTTCACCACATTTTTAGATTGAGTATAACCTGTATGACAGGTAACGCGCTATGATAGTTCAGTCAACCCTCAATGTGGTTTTGTTCCAAAACCCCACAAAGCTGATAATACATCCTAGGCGACAGTGATCTCTGCTAACTCCAAAATTCAGGTATCTCAAGGCCAGCAATTCCCTCAGTTTTGGAGCTCTATCAACCAACTCGACCAATAAATCAGCACTCATTGTGAAATTATCAGTTTTCGCAAACTTTTTTTCTTTGGCAGAGTCATTTGTAAAAACGCTGCTCCAACTGTGAAGAGAAGAACCAGAAAAGAGAATTCCAGAGCCATTTATAGCAATCAATCACGGTGGGTCTAGTTTTTGGGTAAGAGAGATGTAGATTCATTTCCATCAATTAATGGTGGTGGATCCCACCTTCGATTTATCCAAGCTTGAAATCGTTAGGCCTCCTCCTTAGGATGGTGCACACCGTCCAGTCATTCCTAACTAGTAAGCGATGGTAGCCAATTTACAATTTTTTAGTATTGGCTGAAATACGGGCCCATTTTTGCTTTTACTTTATCAGAATTGTAGATTATATATATATAACTTTATTAGATTTTATATTTCGATGCAATATTTGTGGATGTTGTCAGGCACTGCATACATACGCTGAGCGGCCCACGTGAAATTTCAGATTTTGAAATCTCTATATTGAAAAAGCCATTTAGCGAAAAAAAACCTTTCAATCATCGTCCAAACTATTATGAGCAAAGAATATGTTTTACCAATTACTCAGTAGAAGCTTTTCTGGTTATACCTCGAGGACGAAATTCCATCCACGGGTGAATTCTGTGATTTCACAATTAAACATGATTGCTCCAAGGTTCGCCCTCGGCCCCGGTGAAATTGAAATATTGATAAATCCCAAAGATTTCTACAGCACCCTTAAACAGAAAATCAAGGCGTCAAAGAACAGAATCTTCTTGTCCTCATTATACTTTGGGAAAACTCAAACTGAATTAATCGATTGCTTGTCCAGTGCTTTGGAAGAAAATCCTGATTTGAAATTATACATTTTAATTGATTATTTGAGAGCCACCAGAGAATACCCTTCAAAATGTTCATTGACTACAGTTTCTCAGTTGTTGGATAAATTTGGTAATAGAGTCGATTTCAGATTGTATCATACCCCGAAATTAACGGGCTTAACTAAAAATTTAGTTCCGAAAAGATTCAATGAAGGGTTTGGGTTGCAACATATGAAAATATATGGGTTTGACAATGAAGTGATATTAAGTGGGGCTAATTTATCACAAGATTATTTCACTAATAGACAAGACCGATATTATGTATTTAAAAATGCTAACCTCTCAGACTATTTCTTCAATTTGTCTAGATTGATTAGTCAATTGAGTTATAAGGTTCAATTTAATCCTCGAAACGGGAAAATTCTTATTGATTGGCCGACTAGCAACTTAACTTGTGAGCCGAAGCTCAATTTGCAAAGATTTCTCGTTGAATCTACTGGGTTATTAGAGCCAATTCTTTATGGGAATAGAGTTCGTCATTATGATAATGATGAATATCAAAAGATTATTGACACTGATAATCGTATTAAAACCTTAGAAGAACAAAAGGATTTCTCCAAAGTTGACACTATAGTTTATCCAGTTTCTCAATTGACTCCATTACTTCTGCCAGACAGATCTACTGAGAAACCAGCTATCCTAAGACTTTTATCCTACTTAGATTCTTCCACCGTTAACTGGACTTTCACTGCAGGTTATTTCAATATGGACTCAGACATTAAGGAAAAACTTATCAATAGCACATCTAGTTCCAAAGAAGTAATTACCGCTTCACCTAAAGCCAATCTGTTTTTCAAATCCAAAGGGATTTCTAAATATATCCCACCGGCTTACTTGTACCTTACAGAAGAATTTTTGAAATCTGCAAACAATGGAGGAATCGTGGTTCGAGAATGGGAAAACGGAGTGGTGAATACACCAAAAGGTTGGTCATATCATGCTAAAGGGATATGGATAACTAATCCGGAAGAAACTGTGCCGTCTATCACAGTTGTTGGGTCATCCAATTACACTAAAAGATCTTATTCATTAGATTTGGAGACTAATGCTGTAGTGATAACTAAAGATAAAGCACTAAAAGAAAAAATGCAATTGGAAATCGATAACATTAAAAAACACACCAGACAATTAACTTCGCGGGATTTCAAAGATAATACTGACCCTGATAGGAAGGTATCATGGTGGGTTAAATTTGCCTGTAAATTACTCTCAAATCATTTGTAAATATATACATAGATCTAGACCAAAAAGAAATTTATAGTTTATACATTGAGGTGTTTCAATTCTATGTCGCCTCGTTTTATTGGTCTTTCGTAGACTCTCTTCTGATAAATCAAAACCAACAGAATAACCAAACTACCTAAACCAGTAATATATTCCCCATTAAACAACCTCACAGAAGCTATAACTGCTTCGATTAAAATAGAATAGATATTATATCCACCAGGAGAAAAATTCCCGAAATTGTACCATACCTGAGGCAATAATTTCGTCATACTAAAAAATCGGCCAGCGACAGCAGCGAAAAAAATCACATCGAGTAACATAAATTCTTGTGACCAAATTGACCATAGAATCCAACACTCTATTGAGCTGATTGTAATGAAACACAAGATTGACATTTTTTGGTTCGCAGTCGTAGTGATCCAGTATCTTTGCACTTGGAAGAGCAAAATGAAAGCTAACACGAGTTGAATAAAACTGGGCCATACAGAGATTGTAATTTGGGTATCTTCAAGTGGATATCGCAATCTCCATAGCCTCTGTGTTTCTTCGGCTGAATAGGAAAGGTTGATTAATAATTCATGGAAGCTTTGGAAAAATATAAGTGTTACCAAATCAATTGACAAGCCCTTGATCGATTTCGATGAATAATTGCTCCATATTTGAATGACCGACGAAATGATCTGAAGTTAGCATATATAAAGCCAAGGCAAAACAAGAAAATAGATTCTTACCGTTAGAAGACTACTCAGCATTCAATGTTCTATTTATATGACGTATTTATGTTATTCTTAAATTAAAATAAAAAAAATATCTATATATATATATCAAATGTGAAGGTGAAAGCACCCCTATTCTTGTCTTCATACAATCTCACCAATAATCTTACTGGCTTCCTTATAACTGTTCAACAAGTTTTCACATTTTTCTCGTTCAATTCGTAATTCTTTGTCTTCTTCTAACAAATCATCGAACTTAATTTCTTGATAAAGTTCGCCAACTAATCTGTTGCCAACATTGTCTTTACAATAATTCACAAGTAAACACATAATAGATTTAGGCACTTGGTCTTCAACCATTTCCTTGATAATGTTGAAATAAGAAATAATCAATTTCTTAATTAATTCGCATTCTAATTGCTCTCTGTCAGTTAATGGTTCAAGCGAATTACCGCTATCTTGGTTTGATAAGGATAATTCTTCAATTTGTTGAGGTAATCTATTAATAAATCTTAGTTCATCTTCGTTGCTTGAACTTTGGGCAGCAGTTCCATTCGCTATTGGTTTCTCCTCTGGTATATCTTTACCGAAAAAGAAATTCAAAAATGATTCCTTATGTTCATCTTGTTCATTTTTATGAGCAGCATCGTTACCATTAGCCAAAGGTTTAACTTCCTTCTTTGGATCTTTTTTTAAGTCTTTCTTAGAATCACCGTTTGTCTGCTGTTGCTGTTGTAGTTGCAGTTGTTGCTGCAATAATGCCTGTTGTTGCTCTTCTTTTTCAAGTCTCTTTTTAGCCATTGCCATTCTACGATCTTCCAAAACTTCATTCATTGCATTAGCAGCGCCAATGAATGAACTATGATTAGTATTAATATAACTTTGATGAATTTCAATCAAGCTTTCAACGTATTGAGTAGTAGGTCCTAATCTTTCTCTCAATAAATCAGAAATTGATTCAATCAATTTACTTTGTAATTTAGGATACCTAATTAATTCATTAGATGAACAATTGTTATGACAAATTTTCATTAATTCTTCATAAATCAATTCAACACATCTAACTGAGGGTTCAAGTAATAATTTGATTTGAGGTTTGACTAATGAATCAAATGCCAATTCTGGTACAAATAACGACGCCCTAGGTCCAGTAGAGTTTCTGATAGCAATTCTAATATCAATTAACGTTAAATTGGTACATGGATCGATAGAACCAAGAATCTTGCTGAAAACATTATGATATATATAGTAAATTCTTGCCCCACCACAAAGTTCTTTGGTTGATACTTTATTGTTGCCCTCAATTGAATCAATAAAATTGTTAGTAAATTTACTAATCAATTTCAAAATTAAATTACCACGATTTGCAATTGAATATTGATTTGGATCACCATAACTCAATAATTCTTGTTCAGTTTGTCCCATTAAAGTATTTAATTTTGCCTTAATGTCAGGTAATTTTTCTCTAATATGATTCATTAAAATTTGATTTAAAACTTTTGATAAATATTGAGTACCACATTTACTAGAAATTTTTGAATAGATTGGATGATTAACGAAAAATTCATTTTCTGATCTCAATGATGCACTCAATGATTTATTTTGAATAATATCTTGCTGAGATCGATTAACCACGCCAATAAATCCCAATTTTAACGGATAAACTTTACCAGATAAAATGTCAAAAGCATTAGTTCCATGATCCATTAAATCTAATTTTGACAACACACCAATAGTTCTTTTACCTTGACTATCAAACTGTCTTGCCAATTTCAATGATTCAGAATTTGCCAAATCAACATTCGCTGGTGAAACCGCCAATATAATACAATTTGGTTTGGAAATGTATTCTGTGATTAAATTTTTAATCTGAACTTCAATGTCAGTTGGCTGATCACCAATTGGAACTTTAGTTAATCCTGGCAAATCAACCAAAGTTAAATTCAAAACATTTGGAGAATAAACTTTCAAGTTGATTGGCAATTTACTAATACCTTTGTTTTTCCCAGCAATTCTAGAAGTTTCGTTTTCAATCTCTTTTTTAATATCCTCGAATCTGTAAAATCTCTTATTTGGAATATGCAAAAACTCACCCCACTCATTTGGAGGGCTCCGATGATTAACATGATTTAAATGATCCTCTAAAGTTAAAGCTGATTGATCCGGCTGATAATCATGATTATTTTGATAAACTAGAGGGGAATCTGGTGAGATATTGACAAGCTGTAAGATTAATGGACGCCTAGTGACAATACCAACACCTCTTGGCAAAAAATCTTTGCCAACAATATTTTCCAACACGGATGATTTACCGGATGATTGAGAACCAATCACAGCAATCTGAGGTAAATCCAATGAATCATTACCTATAGTATTATAGACCAAATCTTGAAGCTTGTTGATGACTTCTAATAAATGGGTATCGAATGTCATTTTTATCAAATGAAATTGAATGTAAATACAAGCCAAACTGAAATGAAAACAAACAGAAAAAAAAAAATAACAGCAGCAAAGTATGTATCATGTGGGATCTCAAAGAAAGATGGCAAATCCGGGTAAGATTTAGCGGATGAAAATTGGAAATTTTCAACGTTAGAAGATGAAAGAAGAAAAAAAAAACATCTGAAAATTTGAAAAGTGAGGAACCACTCAGTGGGATAGCAAACTGGCGAGTCGAAGAGCCAGAGATTACAAAAGAATAAAAGAAAAAGCACACAAAAGATTAATCATCATTAGCAGTTCAATTGAAATAAAAATCATTTTATTAAACAATGTCGGAGCAAATGGATGTGGACGATATCCCAAAGGAAGAAAGGGAACATTCTAGATCTCCAAGAAGAGATTCTCCAAGAAGAGATAGATCCCCAAGAGGCTCTTTCAGTAACGACCGTTCGAGATATAGAGACAGATATGATGGCGGCCGTGGTGGTAGAGGAAGAGGTAGAGGTGGCGGACCAAGATATGGTGGTAGAGATCGTAAATACGATGACGATCCTGCAAAATTCCTGAGCAATGGTGCTTACGCCGATAAATCTAATAGAAATTATTCTAAAAGTATTTTCATTGGTAATTTGCCTTTCGATTGTTCATGGCAACAATTGAAAGACCATTTCAAAGAAGGTGAGTGTTTTAATTTGAAATTACCAAATGGCGTTTGTTTTTTAATTACTAATAATTTCTAGTTGGAGAAATTTCACGATGTGATATTGTTACTTCTCATGGTCATTCTAGAGGAATGGGTACTGTCGAGTTTAAAAAAGAAGAAGATGTTTCAAAGGCTATAGATAAATTCAATCATACCTCATTTTTGGACCGAGAAATATTTGTTAGAGAAGATAATCCCCCTCCACAAAAAAGGGAAAATTTAAGAGATTACAGGGACCGATACAGCAGCAGAAGATCGTATGATAGTAGGGGTGGTAGAGATTACGGGTATGGAAGAAGAGGCAGAGATGATAGATATGGAGGCAGTGATGGAAGATATTATGATAGCAGAAGTACCACCAAAAGCTCTACTCCAAAAGGCTATGAAGTTTTTGTCGGTAATTTACCATTTAGCATCAACTGGCAAGATTTGAAGGATTTATTCAGAGATGCAGGTGATGTTATTCATGCTGATATTCGTGAAGATGAAAGAGGAAGATCAAAAGGTTTTGGTATTGTTACTTATAGTACTAGGCAAGAAGCTGATAAGGCGATTGAAAAATTTCAAGGATATGAACTTCAAGGTAGAGCCATTGATGTTAGAGATGGTAAAAATAATGGGAAATTAGAAGAAGAGGAAAGTAAATCAGAAGAAAATGGTTCAGAAAGTTCATTCACTCAAGGAGTTGTCGGAGGGGGTGAAAAATCTGCGATCATCTTTGTTGGTAACTTACCATTTTCAACAGTTAATGAAGATTTGCATGACTTGTTCGATGGAATTGGTGCCATAGAGAAAGCTGAAATTCAGGTGTCTAATAGTCGACCAAAGGGTAGTGGGGTTGTTCAATTTAAAAATGAAGGTGATGCACAAGTGGCTATTGATGAATTGAATGGTTATAATTACGGTGACCGTGATTTGAGAATCTCATATGCTAAGTATCCTAATAAATGAGCCAACGTCTTAGTGCGACTAAAGGCATGTAATTTTGATCAATGTTCATTGTAGGTCTGAAAGACAATTAACTTTTTTTTGTTTGAATTTTTGTTGCGGGTTTTCTTTTGCATTTCCTTAGTTTATGTATGGTTGCATGTCCCCCCTGAACTTAATATATTCCTATTCGATCTCTTTCCAGATTGTGTCAATCGAAATGACAAGAAATTGCCGCAGAACCTGGTAAACAACTTTCAAGCATTGTTCTTTAAAAGCATGAAAGAGCAACAAAGAATGCCTTAACCAAGGAATATTGAGATATCTTATCTAGTAAGTCACCAAATTTTTCACTTATTTCAGAGTGGAAATTTAGCAATCTAGTAACTTTTATTGCTGTGAGAAATATCAAGCTTCTCGAATTTTACGGACTCGATCTCGTTCAGAAATTGTGGTATAGAGACAATGACAAATTCTCAAGGGTTCAACAAGCTAATGAATTTGAATGTCAGTGATAATAATTTTGATGAGTTTCCAGATTTGTTCACTGAATTAAAATAGAACTGGTCGGTCTTAACCGTTGCATGATCAATGTGAAAAAATTGATTCCTTCAAATCGCAAGTTTGAAATAAAAAATTTCGCAGGATTGGAGAAATTATCACATCCAGTTATTAACAATTGCAGGCTGATCAAAATAAAAAAGCATACAGGCATTGAATAATTTGGTAATACTTACTACCACTGGAGATAAGTTTGAATCTCTTAACGTTGCCGATATTTTGGATTATCCTTCGGGTAGCGTGGGGAAAGCGCATTTTGATGACTATTTTGTTACCACCAGTACCACCAGTGACTTAGATTTGGTCTCTGCAAAAACAAGATTAATTCGCCATGTTATAGCTTACCACCATTATGAGGTGGTGCTCTGAATTCTAAAAGATTCAAGTTGAATATTCTGATAGACTTAATAAAATTATAGTAGAATATTTAGAATACTTTGAGAGGTAAGTTTCTGATGTAGACAATCTTGATGACACTGAAGTCTGTTGCAAGCCTTTTTTTTATGATCAAACAAATCTCTGCAGCATGCATTTAAACACAACTTTCCCAAAATACAATAGTTTGATTTATCTAGATAGCAGCGGAAATAATCTGCGGACTTTCAAAGGATTAGAAGATTTAACTCAATAATTTATCAGTCGATTGGCTATTATTGACAAATTGAAAGGGTTGGATAAATTAAAATCATTAGTTGTTAATCATAATAAGTTTAAGTCACTTTACATGGTTGGCATTTTACAAATTGCTTCATCAAAGTTAAGAACACCCAAGGCTCACTATCAATTTTGGAAAAAATCATCGAGTTTTAAGGGATTAGGTAAACTACTATGGTTGGATTTCTGTTTGCTAACTGAAAAAAAAAAAATAAAAAAATTCTTTTTTTAGTAGCAGTGGTTTATTTAGAGGAAGCGGGATATTAAAGGTAGTTGTGCTATGTTCCTCCTCCTCCCCTTTCTCGTGCGCTCTAGTATTTTTAGGCAAAAACAATCTAATTTTCAATTTTAGCTCCAGTTCTGATGTGCTTTTCAGGGTCATTTCTGAGGTTGGTGTGGGAGTCTGGGACACTCTCCTAACCGCAATTAGGAGCTTGAATTGCTAGACTCTAATCACGCTAACGAAGTAATTTCTGTTTTCCTTCAGGCAAATCCAAGGAAAATTGCCTTTGTTTAGCAGTAGAGGGGACCAAACTACTAATTAGAAAACTAATAATTAGAAAATTTATTAAAAATCTCAACAAGCAACTAGGCGACAAGCCAGCAGGAATAATAATTCAGCATTTCGATCTAACCATAGGCGAAAGCTGAAAAAATTTGGCGTAACTTCTTTTTTGGGGGGTGACGCATGCTGGGGTTATTGCGTGAAATTTAAAAGAAAAAAATTTTTTTTCTTGTCAAAGATTTTCAAAGAGAGATATATATTATATACATTAAGGACAATTTTAATTATGAAGCGAAGCAAGAATAGCAATGATCGAAGGAAAAGATATAAAGTGGCCACAGGGATCCTAGATCCCGGAACCTCAGGAGTCTATGCTACTTGTCCCCGCAACAAGGAAAAAAAATGCATTGATGAACTTCTAGAAATTTTCTGCGATCGAATTGAAGTATCTAAATCAGAGCAAAAACAAGAGGAAAAAGAAGAGGAAGATGATGGTAAAGAGGTAGATATTGAAGACAAATTAGCCAGTGAATTAGATAATAGCAGTGGCAAAGGTGATAAATTAATCAAATCTATACCCTTGGGTCAACAATGTCTTGTTTTCATCAAGATCAAAAAACCAATCTCCCCGGTGAAATTAGTTCATGATCTTTTACAAGAAGTTAAAACAACTGGTGTTAAACCAACACGGTACACGTTGAAACTAATGCCCGTGGAATATTCATGTAATGCTACACTTGAAGAATTAACAAAATTGGCACAAAAAATCTTGAAACCTCATTTCCATAACGACGGGAATCAAAAGCCATTAAAGTTTGCAATTAATATAAACAAGAGGAATTTTGATACTATAGAGAAAATGACATTAATTAAAAAGGTGGCAGAATGTATTGGTCATGATCATGGTCACAAAGTTGATTTGAAAAATTTTGATAAATTGATAATGGTTGAATGTTTTAAAAATAACATTGGAATGAGCGTTGTTGATGACTATAAGGAGTTAGCCAGTTATAACATTGATCAATTAATCAATAAAGAAGAGACAAAGCGAGAGGCAAAGCAGGAGCTGGGGCGGGTGGCTAAGACTGAAGTCGAGGCAGAGACCGAAACAGAGACAGAGACAGACGCAGAGGCAGAAGCTAAGCCTGCAACAGAGCCAGCAACAGAGCCAGCAACAGAGCCAGCAACAGAGCAAGCAGCAGAGCCAGCAGCAGAGCCAGCAGCAGAGCCAGCAGCAGAGCCAGCAGCAGAATCAGACGCTGGCTTCAAGTTATTCGGTTAACCTATCTTCCTTATACAATACTCTTTAATTTGATTGATTTCCTCCAATTCTTTTTTATTTTTCTTAAGTACCTTGAATTTATCAAACAACTCCAGCAATAAATCACAAATTTCTATTGCCGTCTTGTAATTTCGATGATAATACTGATTCTCCGCGGTATGAATCAATTGATACTTATTGACTTTATTCAATATATTAAACAATTTAACATGTTCAGATAAGTTTAGCTGCTGGAAATCATCCCTAAGTTTAAGGTTATTATATAATTGTAGTTCTTTATTGTATGCACTTATTAACCAATTTTGATCATTGATTTGTGGTCCCTCACTATGGAACTGATTCAATTGCAATTGGAACGCTTCTTCAGATTGGCCTTTACGGTGCTTCACTTTACCTGAGTTATTGGTTATGACTATCGATGCATCACTATTTGTGACTATACTAGAAATATTTTTCGGATTACTCATTGCTTGAGGGATAGATGAGCCGTATTTGGCTGCTGCTAATTTTTTTTTTTTTTTTTTTTTCAGGATGAGGTTTAGCGAATCAAAATCCTGCAGCCGGCGTTGATTAGGCACGTGTAGAAAAATACCGTAAAAATATTAATTAGCGGTTTTCTTATAGATTTTCCAATATTGATCAATTTGAAATTTCCTATATCTATATTTATTGACTTATGGAAAACCTAACTTATGGCTTCGGTCCAGTACCTTTGGACGATGCTAAAGTGTTTTTCTTTGATATAGATAATTGTCTTTATCATGCTTCATACAAAATCAATGAACTTATGCAAGTATATATCAGGAAATTCATATCGACTCATTTAAATGTTGATGCTGACGATGCAAAAACTTTAAATGTTAAGTATTATAAGGAATATGGGTTAGCAATCCAAGGGTTAGTGTATCATCATAAAATTGATGCAATGGAATATAATTCACAAGTTGATGATGATTTACCATTACAAGATATTTTAAAACCAGATCCAAAACTTCGAGAAATGATTATCAAATTGAAAAGCCACGCAAAGGTGCAAAGATTGTGGTTATTCACCAATGCTTATAAAAATCATGGATTAAGAGTTATCAAATTATTAGGAGTTGGCGATTTATTTGACGGCATGACATTTTGTGATTATAGTTTACAAGATCGATTTATTTGTAAACCTGATCCAAAAGTTTTTGAAAAAGCTTTACATGATGCTGGAGTTAAAGATCCTAAAAATGCGTATTTTGTAGATGATAGTTATAAAAATTGCCAAACCGCGGTGAATTTGGGGTTTAATAAAGTGATTAATGTTGTTGAAGATGAAAACTCGTTGCCATTGGTTCCAGAAGGTTGTCTTAGTATTAGTGCAATTCATGATTTACCAAAAGTGATTCCGGAACTCTTCAGCAATTAATAAACATAGATAGATAGTTTTATGATAATATTCTCTTAAAAGCCCGCCTTCTTTTTAGCTCTCGGGCCATTAAATTTTCGTAATTGTTTCTTTTGAAGCTTTCTCTTGACACCCTTATTTTCTTTTCTAATTTGTAAATTTTCTTCTCTTCTTTTCAATCTATCTTGAATATTTTTTTGAACAGTATTATTTCTCTCATACCATTGATTTTCTGATCGTTTCTTTTGTTTTTCTTTGTTTTTCAATGTTTTCTTTAATAATTTTTCATCATCTTTAACCTTTATCCCCTCAGCGTTTTTAAGAATCTTATTCCATTTATCTTTTTCTTCAATTTGTTGTTTAGTGTTATCGTCAAGGTTTTGTAATTTTTGTTTCTTTTGTTGAAGTTTTTTAAGATGAGCGTTAATGTCTCTGCTTGCTGGACCTTTCTTTTTCATTTTGCGCAATTTGGTTAAATCTGATGTTGTTCGATCGCCGTCATTGAATACAATATTTTGAAATAAGACATCATCAGCTTTTACTGCGTCTTCTTCCTCTTCTTCCTCTTCATCGTCTTCTTCTCCATCCTCCTCATCTTCATAGTCTTCATCCTGTTCCATCTCTTCTTGTTTCCGTTTGGACTTTTCTTGTTTCTTTCGTCGCTCTTCTAGTATTTGTTCTCTAGATTTTGGTGCTCCCGGCACTTTACTACCAATCGCTTTTCTTTTAACTTTCATAGCATCGATTTTTTCTTGTAATTTCTGTTTCAATTTATTTATATTCTCTTGCCTCGTTTTTCCGCTGCCATTGACCACTGCCTTCCCATTTCCATTTGCTTTGGCATTGCCATTTTGCTGCTGCTTTTCGACTTCTATCTCCTGTTTTTTCTTTTGAGTTTCACTGGCACTTACTTGTCCCGTTGTGTCAGGATCAAGTTTCAATTTCTTGTTCTGCTTCAATTGTTGCTTGGTTTGCTTTTTCAGCTTCCATTGTTCTTGAGTGTTATCATCATAATAGTACTTTGATGGGATCAATGAAAGGAGTCCATCAAACGCAGATGAGCTCTGCTTTAATCGTTCCTGTGGGTTAGCAAAATCAACCAAAAAAGCTTCTAATATAATCTATGGTTTGCTTTTACTTACCTCTAATGAGTCATTTGCTTCTGTAGGTTCAGTCATTTCCTCTGCTGGTTCACTTCAATAATAAAAGCACCTAGCTCATAAGTAAAGTGGTGGAAAGACAAAAAAAAAATTTTTTCCTCTCTTGAGATGTGAAAAATTGACATGCAAGCGTATGCAATGTTCTCGTGACAATTATTTAACATCAACTCTCTAATAGAAAATCCATCGCTTCATCGAAGAACAAGTTAATATATATTTGACAGATAAAACCACGAATTTCCCTTGAATTTTTTTTTGTTTTTTTTTTGTTCACCATTTTTTCCTCTTACTCTGTATTTGTTTTTGATTGCCAAAGATGAATCCCTTCGGCCATCCGTTTTTCGGTGAGATGAATGATCCATTCGGTAACGATCCTTCCTTTAATAACATCAACCAATTTATGAATTCACAACATCAACGAATGATGCAACATCATCAGCAAATGATGCAATACCACAACAGAATATTCCAACAACAACACCACCAAGCAATGTTGACAATGTTCCAACAACAACCGCAAGAATTAGTTCGGGGCAATTCCACTACAAGCTCACTTGTTGATGGTGGCGATCATTATCAGTTAATAATCAATATCCCTCAGTTGGATGAAAATTCAGTGATATTAGATATCAAACCGAATGGTCACATTAGCATCTCGGGCGAAAGAATTAATCAATCGCAGTTCAGCTATTCGAGAAGTTCATTCAATTGCAGCTATGGGGTTCCATTAGCTGCTGGCGAAGAGTTAGATGATTTGAATGTGACGATGAAGTATAACGGCGATTTGTTAGATATTTCCATTCCAAAGAGGGTCCTTAAGCGAATTGAGAACGAGACTCACCTAGACAATTCAGGAAAGATTCAGGAGATCTAGTCTACTGCTTTGCGTAGTTTGCGCACTTGTATAACAAATATATATTATATAATTATCACCCCAACCCAGCAATAAAAAAACATAAAACATAAACCATAAAACTATAATATAGAATATACGTAAGTAATATATCGAGGCGAAAGGCCATGCCATCGCCTTCGCATTGGTCACTTCTCATCATCAGAATATTCACTCTCCTCAGTTATACTATTCTCAATCGACTTTGAAAATATTGAGCTATCTCCAGTGATTGTTGTTGTTCCACTGAATTCTCTTCTATTAAAAGCGCCACCCGCAGCATTTGGGTTATTCCTTACCTTGGTTGGCGCCAATGATCGCAAGTATTCCAAATTACTGTACTTATCAGCGATAATTTCATCATCGTTATCATTACCTGATCCATCACTAAGATTAATAGAAACGTCATCGTCGTCATCATCGAATGCAAATTCATCGTCATCGATATTCACATCGACTTTGCTAGGGGCTGGCGTTGCTGCTTCCTGCTCTTGGATGATCAGTGGACTCGGTAACCGTCTTCCATCATCGGCAATTATTGAATTATCATTAATTGTGTCAATGAAATAACCAAATAACTCCTTAGTCTTCGATACAATCAATCTTATACTATTTTGATTATAGACACTTTTAGTAACAACAAGTAACGTACTAGTAACTAAGGCTACCATCCCACTAAACATCAATGAAATAATAACAAATTTATACACCAAGTACATTAATTCAAACACATTTAAATTTCTCTTCCCGTTCGATGTCGCGCCACTGCCGCTCGTTGTCAGTGTGCCGGCAGCTTCCCAGTTATAGCCTCTTCTTAATTGTTTCAAATATATCTCATTATGACTGAATCTATGATTATTATATATATTATTCGAGGTGGTGGTGTGCAGCGACGATGATGAGGATTGTTGCTGCCGTTGCTGTTTATTGAATATTTGGCTGTAATTTAACAATCCTAATAAATTGATGTCAAATATTGCAATCATGATCAAATTAACAGGTATCAATGGGATTTCAATTAGATATATCATAAACGTGACACATGGGATAATTACTAGATAATTCATAATCTTGTAACCCCACCTAACTGGGGTAATTAGGGTGTATACGATGATATCCTGGATTATCGTGGTTATCATTCGTATAAATTTCTGTAACTGAATAATGATAGGATTAGAGGTTTCAACGCTCGGTAATACCATGGTGAATAGATAATAGTATAATAATAGTATAATATAAAACCGGTGTATATATTGGGTGTGTTTTCTTGGATAATGTGGTTTTTTTTTTAATTGTGTTGACACATTCGGTCTTTTTAAATAATTCTCCTTGCTCGTTTATCGATTTAATTTAATTTAATTTAATTTAAAGGATTAGTAAAAAAAAAAAAAAAAAAAAAAAATAAATTGAAAATATGATAGCTAACCACACAGCAACGTGCATGAGTCTGCAGGGTGTGGTGATCCTAACGGGCTTGTTTGAACTGAAATGGACCACCGCTTGTCTTTAAGCGCCCAGCGGTATTTAAGGATGGGCGGTCGCAATCAATTTGACAAGCTTTTCTGTCTCGGTTTTCCTTTCTTTTTTAACAGGTGCCACCGCAATGGATGGCCGGGTGTCAGCCGCACTAGACACCAACACCCCCCGTAAACCGTAGAGAGAGGGTACCTCGCATACACAATTGATAACACAAAATATTGTGGCTCTTTCCAAATTCGGTATCCAGGGGTATATTATGGAGGGAGTATTTACTTATTTTATTATCATGAGCAACCATACTGGATTTTGTCCTCAAAGATAACTTTATTTTCGTTATCCGACAGACAACGACCTGTCACCGCCTACAAAGATTATAAAATTATAATTTTATAATACACATTTTTTTATTATAGTTATGGTTTATTATTAATTCTATTCTCTGATCTTCAGATACTGGTTATCATTAGATAATCCCATTTGATTATCACTAATCTTTTGCGCATCCCCAAAGCTTGATATCGTAGGCAATGTGCTCATCAACCCGTGTTGTTTAGGCTCATCAAACGATTCATTGTCATTAATCAACCCTTCATCAACAATTTCGCCGTCGTCGTCGTCGTCGTCTTCGTCGCCGTCATCGTCGTGCTCCGAACTAGAAAAACCAAACTCCTCGTCTTCCGGCTGAATCTTTCCAAAGTGAATCTCTTCAAATTCATTATCAAAACTATCAGCAGTTTCAATATCCCCTTCTTCGTCCTCGTCCTCGTCCTCGTCTTCGTCTTCGTCTTCGTCATCATCTTCATCTCCATCTTTTTCAAATTCGTCATCGTCATCCTCAAAATCCTCCCCCTCATCATCAAATCTGCCTTCATCGTCACTCAACTGTCCTGCTTTACTGGCAAAACTTGATGATCCTCTTCGGTGGATATTATTTAAAGAGCTGTCTCGAGCCAATAACAACGCATATAGTTTTTGATTGTCATCCATCTTCTCGGCATGTGGTAGTGATGAACTCAATGAATTCAATGAATTCCGAATCTTGTTCTGATATGGGATCAAATTAATATTTTTACTTCGACTCAAACTTCTCTCTGTTCCAATCATTTTCTTGCTAATTTCCTTCGGAATGTTTAGCAACGTCGAATTATCTCGCGCAATAATCCAATTTGGGGCTCCTGCTTCGTCTCCTAAATCATTATATATGCTAAACCCCGATGATTCATTTTTTTTCATTCGATTATGGCTGATCCCATTGAAATTATTAATGCTGGAGTTTTCCCTGGTTAAAACCCAATTCTTCGAATTCACTGACATCTTAGACATGGATTTTGGTATACTACTCCCTCCACCAACTGATCCAACTTTTTCAATATTTGTTAGCGATGAATTATCCCTTGCAATCACCCAATTCTTGGTTAATTCATCATCTTCATCATAGTCGGTGTAATCATCAACAAATAAACTATTTCTAATTGAATCTTTAATTGAATTTGTAGTATTCTTGGCTGTGAAAATCGAAGCCCCTTCTTCTTTCTTCTCGTCGCTTGACATCTCACTATTAGTCAAACTTCTTCTATGCAGTTTAATTAACGTCAAATTCTCTTGATTCTCTTTCACTAATTTAATCTTCGATATTTCCTCCAAATGCTCGTAATTCTCTTTGCCATTTTCAAATCCTGATCTTCGTTTAAATATCGACACTTTAGATCGATTACTATTATTGCTAGAAACATTATTACTGTTATTATCAGTCAACACATCACCTAATGGCTTATTCTTCTTACTTGGTGACATCGATAGAGATAATGAAATTCTTGATGGGATCGGTGATCCAGTGATGCTAGTCGATCGTCTGACCGTAGACTTTACTGATTTGGAAGGTGATTTAACAACAATCTGATCCTGAACAGCTCTAATAGTACTACTATTAATATCAAGAAATGGACTATCACTTGTAGTGGCTTGACTCAATCTTGATCTTTGATTATTATTCAATTCTTGATCTACTTTATCTTTTCCAATCAATGATTGTCTTGAATAAATAACATTTCTACTTGGTGTGCCGTTAATAACTTCATCCATAGTGGTATTAAATGTTGACACCGTCTCCTTGGAAATGTTTTTGGTAATATTCTTCATTGGCGTAACTGAATAATCTTCTTTAGCTAACGCCTGCTCATTTGGAATATTATAACTTGATTTGAAAAATTTATGCAACGTTCGCTGAATCTTCGTCTCTTTAGCTGGAGTTAACAATTCGTTAATGTTCAATTCTTTTGCACTATTAGTAATGATCTTAACTGGGGATTGTGGTGGTTCTTTAACAACAACCGGTGATTTCTTGTTTCTTCTAAATAACTTGTCAAAGAAGCTGCTTTTTTTCTTTGACGATGATGATGAGCCCACTTCTTTCTCTTTAGTAAGCTTGGCATTATTATTATCAATTATTTTCTTCACTGGGGTCGCCACCACAGCTGGTTTAACTTCATTAATGATGACCGTATTCATGTTTGATTCAGATAAAAGAGTCTCCCTAGTTTTAGTCTTGATAAGTTCCAATTCTGATTGATACTCCAATTCTAACGTCGGTTGCTCCTGTTTAAGATGTTGCTTCTCAATCGATTTTCTCTTATTATGTTCAACTTTAATATTATTTGTCTTAATCTTGTTGCTCTGTCGAACATCTTTACTTGCCAATTTCCGTTTCAGAGGACTAATGAACAATCTCATCACACTCTTTCGTTTCTCAACCTTCTTCTGTGGAACGTCTCCCGCTGATTCCTCTTGCTCGTCGTCGTCGTCCTCCTCCTCCTCCATCAAGGTATTCTCATTCGGCACTTCATCATTAACATATTGAATCAAATAATTAGCAAGTTTATCATTAGCACTAATCAAATAATCAACCACTATTTCATTCTTATGGCTTAGAAAATTCGAATACAAATTACTCAATTCTTCGGCCAAGAAAGTCAGAAATTCAGTGACACCAACTTCTCTCTCGATTGTTGATCCATCTTTAGTTAATCCAAATATTTCAATGTTCTGATCATCAATAAATCTTGCACTTAACCCGGCAAATAAATCATTTTGATAAAGATATGTCTTATTAATCTTCATATTTAGAAATAATGCAAATGGTGATTTAGATTTTTCTTCAACATAAACTGATTTCTCATGTGCTGTCAGATAAACGCTCAACCCTAGATTCTTTGTTTTAAATAAATGGAACGGTGATGTCTTGTTTAAAATCTTGGCTTTATTAACCAAATCAATAATTTTCAACCCATTGTTTAATTTATTAACTTCATTAACTTGATATTTTTTGATTGAATCAATTTTCTTGCCATTATCGCCGGAAAAATTACTCTTTATACCCTTCCCGACAACGAAAAATTGAATCATCTTCCCTTCGTTATAAGTAGATGGATAAATATCTCCAATTTCTGCCCAGCCACTGACTTTTAAATGTGGAATATTCACCAATGGAACTTGATTAATTAATGAATGCATTAAAACATCAGGTATTGAAGGTTCATGAACTCTAGCAAGTGACAGATTATTCATTTGATAAAACCCTTTGGATTCTTGCTGCCTCTTAAGTTTTGCTAATTTCTTATAATGATCTTTATCATCAATCGTTAAAAATAAAATGTGGTCACTAAATATAATAATAATATCTTCATTGTAAATACTATTAGTGATTAAATTTTTCCCCCCAAATATCGTTACTATTCGTCTAGTCAACCATCCATATTGTAATTCCATTGGCCAACCGCTAGCTAATTCAGTTAATAATTTCCCGGTTGGTGTAAAAACTCGATTATTATATGGTTTCAATTTGTCTCTACCAAATGCATCTATCGTATTGATAGCACTTTTATAGTATTTTTCAGATTTTGCCTTGATTTTAGAGTTCCATTGATTATTTTCAATTAATCTATTAAGTATCAATTTTAATTTGATTAAGTTCAATGATCCATGGATTAATGATTCAATTTTTCTTATAGAAAAATGTTCAATATCCACCAGATTATCATTAATTAAAAACTCTTGATAATTGTCGAAAAAGGAATTTAATTGTAGTGAAAAATTTTTAGTTGCAGCTTCATGTCTCATATATGCTTTATAAAAATATGGAATTGTAGTACCACAAGCAGTTAAAGTTTCAAAACTTCCATGAGGTTGTGCAACTTTTAATGAATCTAAAAATAAGCAATTTATCCTAGTGATCTCATCTATAGTTGGTGGGAAAATTAGATTTAATTTTGCAATTGTAAGATTACCAACTTCATGATTCAACACTTTAATTCGCAATGGGACAACAAAAGTTTGTAAAAATTGAACCAAATTATTGGTGAAATTCGTCTGAACTTTGATTAGTTCTTCAACTATTGAATTAGTTAATTCGTCATCATTAATTTCTTCTGGTGGGTGTATCAATTCTGGTAATGGCAATTTATAAACTTTTTCAGTTGATTCTGGTGAATATTCAGTTAATGGATCAAATAATTGATCTAGTTGTTCCCCCAATAAGAAAACTAATTTATTGTTTTCTTCAATTTCATCTTCATTATCAATATAAATTATATCTAACATTAAAGCATTTGAAAATTTTTGTTGTAAGTAACCCAAATCAAGAATCTTATCACCGATTTGCGTTGGTGTCTTATTGACAATTAACTTCATTGATGAAGCTAAGTCTCCAGCAGTTGTTTCATCCCAATCAAATGAACCCTCTTGGTCGTTGTTTATATTCGACTTTTCCAACAATAAATCTCTAATATTAACATCTAAATTCGCATAAACTCTCAAACCGGTAATAGCTAAAGATCTTCGAACATTAGATCTTCGATATTCTGGCAATAAGTTTTCACAAGCTGGGAAATATCTTGATCTCGCATCTATAGTCAATGAGTTATATTGATTTTCCCCATGCCTTGCAATTAATACCGTACTAATTTTTTCGGTGATAGGATCTTCATACACTATAGCAATTAGTTTCCCAAATAATAGCTTATCTTCGCCAACAAAGTATGCAGCACTTGGAATGATTCTTTTCCAATCATAAAGAGTTTTCAAATTATTGTTGTCATCAGATCGAATTAGACTTAAAGATTTGATATCTTGAGTCGATGGAGTTTTAGGTTTAACTGTCAATGGATTGTATGGCGCAGATCGCTGTTTACTCAGGGGCATTTTTGTCCTGCTAATACGATAGATAAAAGTGATTGATAATAAACAAAGTGTCTGTTCTTGACAATAAAAAAATATAGAAAGATTGTAACAAAATTAAATCAAAGGATAATTGACTCAACAACGATAAAAAATTAAAGATAAAAAGAAGAACGCCAATAAACTGTAATCGCGTGGAAAAAAAAAAAAAGGTAAATAAACTCAACAAAAAAAAAAGAAAATGAGAAAACGAAAATAGGCTTTATAAACAGGCAAACAAACAATACAGACAAACAATACAGAAAAAAAAAGTGGGATATAACATAAAAATAAAAGAGAGATTGGATATAATCAAAATGCTGAACACTCGCTAAAAAAAAAAAAAAACAAAAGTCCACACTAAATTCACTCGTTCTAAATTTTTTTTTATTTTTTTTTTCTCGTTCCAATTTTGCAATTGCAAGGCGAGATAATTTGATTACCCGGGGGGCATCGGGGATTAATACTTTAGCAATTAGCAATGATCAAATATAAATATTTATACTATAAGACAATAGATAGGTACAAAGGAAATTAACTAATTTCTGGGTTAATTAAACCTCGATTTGAATTTTCAGGGAAATGAAATAGCCATTCAAAGTGACTGTGTATAAAATATAAAATTGATTGATTTAATGAATTGTTTTCACTTTCCGTTTAGGGAAAATGAGTGAAACTGAGAGTCAGCAATATGTCATGTGACACCATCCCAAGAATTTTTTTTTTTTTTTTTGTTTACATTTGGAAAAAAAAACAGCTGCGAGAAAAATAAATAAATCAGAAAAAAAAATTAGCTTCAGCTGGAAACACCAGGAATCCAAGGCTAAAATCCCAAGAAATGGACGTCTACACCCGATGCAATCCAGATTATTCATACAAATCAATAGAATTAGAAGACGAATTGTTGGATATTATCGAGAATAATAACGGAGAGTAAGTATTTCCATTAAATAAACTATGAATATTAATTAAAAATTCATTTTACGCGTCGCGGCTTTTTACTGACGCGTCGCCAGGCTAAACATTAAAGCGCCAATTGGATCTGGGTTCGCGGTGTTGTGCACTCAAGACAAGACATTCAGGCTACGACAGAAGAATCACTCAAACACGGTGATACTATCTCAACATAATGTCACCCGTGATAATGTTGAAGAATTAGACGGTAAGAGACTAATTGGGATATCTCAATTTTCTTCTGACTTTGAATGCGATCGAATATCGGGGACGATTAATACGAGCAATCTACCAATTTATGATGGAATGAATTTGTCCGAAGATGCCGGAGTTTCATTGATGGTGTTGAAAGGGGATTCGCCTATTTCTGATTATGAATTTGATGAAGTGTTTGCTAGATCTGGTGGAAGTGAAGTTAATGGTAAGTATCTAAGAATTAACCACGCGCTAATGACCCCCACGACTAACCAATAGGAATCGCCTGCTTGTTAACCAGCGGGTTTATCAACGAAACACTTACTCTAGTCATCAAAACGATCATTGCCAATGAATTAGATATCACCAATATTGGTCTACAGCAGCTTCATCAGAAAATCAACCAGTCGGATTTTACCGCGGAGATACTACAAACTATCCTCAGAAAGTTTTCTGCCAGCAACCAAATAAATTCACCATTCAAGTTAGATCAAGAGAAAATAGCCACATGGTATGGAATTGAAGCATTGAAAACCCATGGGCAAAAGATGATATCGACCAAGGATTTCTTGATCAAATGGAAACTAATGTTCCCAGAGTTTTATTCTGTGCCCATTGATTTAAAATTATTGCATGGCAATTTTGCTCGACCGATTGAAGATAAGATCCAATATTTCCCAAGAGATTTGCTAGCAGGCAACTTGAAACAGCGGATGGATCAATTATTCGCCATTCAAAACTCATGGGAATTAGAAGAAATTGCTCCATTCATCGAGGAGTTAAATGTAAAGAAATTGAAGATCGAAAAGTTGATTGTCAAGTACGCCAGAAAGAAGGTCAAAGGTCATAAGACAATTATCATGGGACGCTAATGGTAAACACGTAGCCCAAGATGCAATACTGTTTATCGGTATTTTATTTCGATTAGCAGCCAACAATTATTTGACTAATTTGACGACATTCAATATCAATTGTTGCCTTATAGAAAATTTTTTTTTCATCTGATGAGAGGGCGGACGACGCACCAAAAAAAATAACAAAAAAAACAGAGACCCCCCGTTTTTTCCTAGTTAGCGGATAAATTTTTTTCTAGCACTTTTTTTTCATCACATTAAAATTACCAGAAGTTACTGAACTCCTTTTAGTTAATATAATAAATATCTGTTGGGCTAATTAAATTACTAAATTATTCTCTAATTAGTGGTTGATCCAATTACTTAATTAGTTGGGTATATATTAATATATTATTACTAATACAAAAAGTAAGTTAAATTTTTCACGCTTAATCCGAGTATTGCCCCAAACTATCTTAAAACATTTCACCTGAGAATTTTCTATCGCTTGTGTTTTTTCTGGCTGCTATTTTTTTTTTCAGTAACTGTGCAAGTCGCTAAAGTGCACTAAAGGGGGTAGTGACAGCAAATAACCAAAAAAAAGAGAAATATTTCATTCATTCAATCTTTTTTTTTCCCATTTTAATATTTACTAACAAAATTCAAGATTATATTAAATATCAAGAAGATTGAAATATTAAGAAAGTTGGTTATTGGATATACTATATTCAAATATATAACAAATCATCATCATTCCCGCATATTCTCTCTTCCTTGTTTTTTTAGGCGATGCCAATGGAAGATCCAACAACATCTAATGATAATGATGATTTCAACAGACAGCCTCAGGTTAATGCAGAATTTTTCCAACCTATAGGATTAGAAAATTCTATATCTGCTGCCAACCCATTAGGTATCCAATTTCCAATTTCTGATCAATCGCAATTACTTAGTGGGTTCACCAACCCTAATATCGCTGGTTTGGTTCCCCTAGGTCATCATCACCCTCATCATCAGCCGGTGACAGTTCCTGCAGAGGTGGCGGGGGACTGCCCAGTGCCGGGGCCCGGAGGCTTGCTCCCAGGCAGCGGGCCGCCCGTGCTGTCGGGGCCTAGGCAGGTGCCACCGGCACCACCACCACTTCTTGGTCAATTAAGTCAGAGTTCCTTGAATAAATCATTGCAGCTTTCAATGCAGAGAAAACAAACTGCGAAAAAACCTGCTAATGCCAAATCATCTCAACCAACTCAACATGATTTAGAATTACGATTATTAATTAACAATGTAGGTCAAATTACTCTCAAAGAATTAGCTGACAATCTCAAAATGTTGGAGGAAGCAGGGGTACCCCACAAGAAATCAAAGACTAACAGCAGAAAGGCTAATATCACAAAATTTGATACTAATGAGAGTCTTGATGGCGATAAATTCCGATTAATTTTAACTGGGCTACCAAAGACAAAGAAAAATCAATTATTCGGTTATGCATGGTTGAAAAAAGCTTGTAGGATCAATCAAGAATATAAAACACCAAGGGAAAGGTTATTTTCTTCATATTCAACAACTTGTGCTGAGCATGGTGTCCCCGCTGTTACTCCGTCGTTATTTGGCAAATTATTGAAAGCGATTTTCCCATTTATCACGGTGTATCGCACTGGATTACGCGGTGGGAATCGCTATTTTTATAAAGGTATTCAATTGGTTGAAATTGATAATAATAATAATTATAAAAGTGAAGAATCATCACCTTTAAGAAGCGTAATCGATGGTCTTGATTCCTCAATAAATTCTTCACCAATGTATTCAAGCACACAATTAAGTCCTGCTCTGACGGTTTGTTCATCATTTGCTGATCAAGCATTTTCAGAATTCCCATTTACTGATACAAATAATAACCAGTATAGTAGCAACACCAACACCAACAATCATAATAGTCCTATAAATAACTCAACTTCTGCTGGTGGTGTTTCAACTGCTGCTTCTACTACCTCTAACAAGATCAATTTCGATTGTCAAATTAGCTTTTCGCAAAGTTTATTAAATCAATTAGAAAGTTATACCAGTGATGATGGTAACTCACCGTTTCTCATTCCCTCAATTGAACCATATTTGCCAGCGACATTCTCCAAAGACACAGGTTCAATCTTGTATCAATTATATCGAAACCATTGTAATTGCGTGTTTGAAGCATTACGATACATGAAATTGAAGACTTTACAGATCACATTCAACACGTTTGTCTCCTCGTTAAGTGAGCCAGTATTGAAATTGTACACTAATGAATCAATTTACACTTGGGTTCAAAAAGCTGACATTATTATGTTTCAAAATATCTTAACCATGCTTGGTAAATTAACATTGCAAGATGTCCCGAGCCATGTTCTAGAACAACTACAAAATGTCTCTAACGTTTATCCTAAATTGTTATCCGAGAGTTTGAAAAATTTACCAGAAAATTTCCAATTAGCGAAATTACAGCCAGCTAGAAAATTTTGTACAATGATTCTGAAAATTGTAGAAGTTTCCAAGGCTTATTCGACGGTTGAAGATGAAATTAATAATAATAATAATTATGGTTCAAAGTTAACTTGGAATTTCAAACTTGCACTTGATGATCCAATTTTGCAATTACTCCCAATGGGGAAAATCAATAATAATCAAAGATTATTCACAAAACTTATTAATTATGACATTTTAAATTTAATCCAATCTAGTGACCTGAATAAGAAGTGGTTAATTTTCTTTGGGAAATTCATCACCAAAATCCCTGAAATATCCCCTAATGTATTGTTATTAGCTATTAATTTATTGTTAGATCATGCCATTAAGGGGACTTTTATCAGTGATGAGAATAATTTTAAAAAATGGTGGATCATCAAATGTTGGATAATTCAATGGTTGAATTGGTTTGGTGAATTAGGTGGATTTTTAACCATTCTTGAAGAAAATTCATTAGATGGTGGTTTCAATCTACAATCAAATGATAATTTATTGCCGAAAGCTGCTACTGATAAAAATCCCGTTGATTTACTTGGTGGATATTTCGGTTCATTTGATGATAAAGAATTGATGAGTATTTTGGAACCATTAACATGAGTACAAATATTTGCATTTGTTTTGGCTAAACAACGAGCCTAAACATACACACAACACATAGAATAAACTAAAATAAATATTATATATAATGCTTTACGAAAATATAATATAGCTATCATTATCATTACTAGATCTATATGTACATTCCAAAGCTCGGATTAGATTTCAATTTTATTGAATTTTTCAGCAAACTGAAATAATTCTCCAAAAGTTTACTCACCGCGGAAATTGAATCATCACTTATCCTTTCAAAATTGACAGGACCTTCAGAATCCAAAATCAAATTAACACAATTGATTGATTTCAAAGTAGCCAATGACATCAATGAAGCAGTTATTCCCGAGATGAAATGTGGTGGTCTCAAATTTGGCAAATCCCAACTATCACATTCAAAATTCGTCAATTTACAAATCGATTCGGCGTAATTCAAACTGCACGGTGAAATTAAAATCAATTGCTTTGGTTCCAATGAAGAGATGATGTACTCACCGAGTTCATTCACTAGAATCGGATGACAATTGAACAAATTAGGAATCACAATAGCATAACCTTTAGCTGTTTCGTAAATGTTAATCGCTATTGGAGTGAATGATTTGTCTTGCGGTAAAGCGGTATACAATTGTTCATCCTCCAAATAATCCAATGATTTTGACACTAGAGTTTTGGAGTATGTGATATCTATAGTGGCAATTTGCTGTTTTGGCAATGATTCAATGAGAAATGACAAGTTATATGGAACAATCATGGTTTCTCTGCCACTGTTGATCCCGCCGCTCAATGCGAATGAATACTTCACTTGTTCTTCATCAGCATTTTCCTCAGCATCGTCGATTTCATGTCTAGGAGTTTTCTCAAACTCAGACCAAGGTTTAAACTGGGGTTAGTCGTTGGTCATACCTTTATTTAATCGAAGGTGAATATTACTTACTAACATGATTTGCCGTTGTCCTTTGTTATTGCTTCAATTTCCAATTTTTTCCGCGCCTCTAAAGGAAAAAAAATGAAAATTTTTTTACAAAAAAGATTTACTAACAAGAACCTCATCGCAAATATGATACCGTACAACCAAGTGAATCCAAAGCAACTAGGAAAGAGAAGAGGAGGCCAAAGTAAGCAAGCTACTCCCAAGCCAATGTCAGCAGCAGCAAATAACAATAAATCTGAACTTCCAAAAGATTTGACGCAGTTCACGTATCAACTTTTTACAAAGATGGAGTTTTTAAACGATGAACAGAAAGCCGAATGTAGAAACCAGCTAAGTTATCTAGTGACGCAAGCTAAAAAGCAAGGGAAATTATATGACAACGATTGGTTAAATCAAAAGCTTCCGATATTTGATTCTTCGGTTCCTCTAGAATTAGAGATTAATCTTCGGAAACGGAAATTGAATAGTTCAAGCTATGATTCTGACCAACGTAAAAAAATGAGAGCTGCGAGATTTGAAAATAATATCAGTGCAAGCCCAGTGGCAAATAATTCTAGTAATCATATCAATGGTAATGGAAAACTCGTGGGTACTTGTCAAGATTTGGAGAAGAGATTTTTACGACTAACATCAGCACCAGAGCCTTCACGAGTACGGCCGTTGGGAGTTCTTCAAAGATCTTTGGAATTTGTATTGAATAAGTATGAAGAGAATCAGAAGTATAATTATGTTTGTGATCAATTAAAATCAATTCGACAAGACTTGACGGTTCAGTTGATTAATAATGATTTCACAGTGCATGTTTATGAAACACATGCAAAAATTGCGATGGAAAATAATGATTTGGGAGAATATAATCAATGTCAGAGTAGGCTAAAAAATTTGTATAAAAAACCAGGAATTTTGGGGAAAAATAAGTTGGAATTTTTAGGGTATCGAATATTATATTTCATGTTAACTGAGAATTATTCAGAAATTTGTAAATTAAAATTGAATGAATTACAGCAACATAGCAATAATAATAATAATGTGTTTATTGAATTTGCAATGAATTTATTTGATAATCTATATACTCAGAATTATAATCAATTTTTCAAAATTTATAATCAAACCATAAAATGGAATAAAAGGAAAATTTATAAGAATCATTTTAAGACGTTTTTAAAATTTTTGAATCAAATTGTTTTGAAATTTAGAGTTAGGGCGATTTATGTGATGAGTAAATCGTATAGAAAGTTGTCATTAAATTTTATTCAAGATCAATTGAAGTACAGGTCAGTTGGAGAATTGAAAGAGTATTTAATTGAAAAAAAATTGCAGGAGTTTGTAGTGAACGAAGTTGTTGAATTACATTTGGCTCGGGCTAAAATCAAACAATTACATGATTCAACGTTTACTAAAGTCGATATTAAGGGTCAGATCTAGCGAAGTGAATTTTACTAACAATTTAGGTATTTGGCAACCCATTCCATGCTGGATTATTTCCATCCCATTATGGAATTCTGTAGACTGAATATAGAGAAATATATACATATATATTATTTTTGTAGTTAGTTTTTAATCAACCCCATCAATCCAAATTTCAACTTGTTTGCAGCATCAGCAATTTCCATATAATACTGAATCTTATCAACAACCAGTTTTTCAGCCAAGACGTCCTCACCCAGAGCGATCCCCAATTCAATTGGCCCGACTCGTCTCCCATCCAACTCCCAAACCTTGCCATCACTGATCGCAAAACTAACAAAATGTAAATTAATATCCTCATCAGCTTCAGGAGCTTCAGTTTGACCTTGCTGAGCAGCTTCATCGTAACTCTGTCCCAACTCTTCAACCAATTTTGTTCGACCACCGATTGAACTGTCATTCTCAACGCCATCGATGAATTTCTCAAATTTGGAACCGGCGTTGAATAAAGGTTGGGAATTGATCACGGCATGAAGAAGCCCATATAACCCGCAAGCATTTTTAATCGTTTGGGGGATCCAAAAGACTTTATCGCCGATTGTCGTTAAAATCAGTTTGCCCTCGTCTTGTTGTTTGCGGTAAGATTCATATAGGGCGGTGGTTGGCATGAGAAGGATGATTGCCTTCACCGGTCTTGGAATGAATGAAAGGAGATCAGGGTCAGTTAATGAGTAAATGTCACAGAACTCATAGTTCTGTGAAAGCCCAAGGTTCCAAGCTAATGAATTGAATACTTCGGGATTACTTTCCAATGGTACAACAGCTGGCATTTTTTCAATAAATTCGGCGCTGAATAAACTGTGTAATCAATTTTCAAATCGGAAAAAATACAGGTGGATGCGAGCGACTTATCGAATATAATAAGTCTACAATCAATTCCTACAAATTTCTATATGGCTATAAAAAAGCACCAACGTTAAAAGATACTTGATATCTCACATAATTGTTTTATTTTTAATTGACAAAAATTGATTCACAGTGGAAATGTCAACCTAAAGCGAAACAACACCAAAACTAAGAAAATTGGTGCTACATTTTAAAAGGTTATTAGTTTTCACTCTCCTTCCGGCCATTTGTGCTCATTTAAAGATAGAAGAATACTTTCATGGCTTGGTAATCCAGAAGTTTAAAATATGTTTAGAGAAGGGAACGTAATTAGAATTTACCGAAAATTTTTTTTTCACTTTATATAAATGCCAGCTTACCCGGTGGTGATACTCACCAATTTATCCTCATATGGGATAGGGTTTCTTTCTACACTAAATTAACTATTTACATTTCCATTATAATTTATTTACTTGATTAGAATATACCGATAGCAGGTAATCTAGATGCCACTTTGTCCCAATCAATAGATTGCCAAATTCTTTCCAAGTACTCAGTCTTACCAAATACACCATAATCGTACAAGTAAGCCTTCGGAGAAGCATCAATTGCAAGTAATGGGACCAAATTTTTTCTAAAATATTCACCATGAGAAACTTTAGCTTCATCTATTGAATCAAATAATAATTTCTGTTCGGAATAAGTATCGAATATTTCCAGTTTCTCCGTAATTCCAATTTCATTATTATTATTAGATTCAGCTTCAGATTGTTTTTGCTTTTCATTCAAAAACTTGACATTATTTATTTGTTCACTACCATTATTATTTGGTTGACCACAATGATAAGTGTTAACAATAAACATTCTGTCATAAACTGCTTGATTCCTTTGAACTTGCTCCACGACTAACCACGTAAATCCATCAGACTTAATAGCTTCAGCAGAATTTAACAAGAAATTTTTAAATTCAGTAATTGACCCAAATGATTCAAACACCCATTTCAAGAAATTCTCATTCAATGGTTTATTCAAAATTTCTGAATCAAGTTTTGGAGTTTCAAGCAATTTTGAGGCAGTTGGTTTTGCTGGGATTGAACCTCCAGGAATTGGTGCCAAGCACTCCAACGAATACTTGGTATTAAAAAGAAGAGAAGCATTTTCGAACAAACCCTTTTTCGTTGGTTCATTGTGGAAAGTAGAGATAATAGTTTCTAAATCTGGCGATATTTCACTATTTGATTGAATCTTGTTTAAATTGTTAACATAAACTTGAGCTCGGTTTTGCCAATATTTATTAAGCCCTTCCGCAGAGAAAACTCCTTCGATTCCTTTAGACACATCGACATTCTTAATCTGAGGAATGGTATATAAGCTTCTCTTCAATACCACTGACCTGAGTGGGAGTCTAGTAGTATAGTTGAACATTTCGATTCGCTGACAAGATGAATGTATTGTGAATTGAAAGAATTTTTCAAGGAAAAAAAAAAATAACGTGCAATTTTCGATATGTTGTGCTCCGCTTACTAAGTAATGACCAATCAGCTAAGTATAAATTTGTGAAAAATTATGTAATATCCAGTACAAAATAACTAAATAACTAAATAATACTGAATGGCAACAGCCAAACAGATGAAAATAAAAGACTAATTAAGACATACAATAATACGAAATGTGCAATTAAGCTTAAAAGTAATATCTACAGCCAACATCGCAAACTGCGTAAAGGACAGTTAAACCGGTGACTTGCCAGCAAGCATCAACGGCATTTGAACCTCTTTGAATGAATTCACAAGCAGATAAACATTGTTGTTCAGTAATTGAAATACTGTAATCTCTTTTATCCAAAGAAGCAACGGTTGAGTTGTTAATTCCGCCAGTTTTCAAGGTGTAAACGAATTGAGCATTTAACTCAGCTTGAACATCTTGTGCAGTAATGTAATGTGGGTCACATTCATTTTTACTGGTATCACTTTCTTTGAGGCACTGAAGAGATGCGGACTTTCTAGTCCATCTAAATGGAGCAGAAGAATAATTCATTGGTAGTTCCATTTCATAACCACATAATTCTTTTCTAGCAGCTTGGTACCAGAAAGATTGATTCATATATTGAAATTGAGGAGTAGTTGAAAGACAAGCACCAAATTTATAGAATCTGTTACTGATTTGCTCACACATGTCACCCAAAATTCCTGTATCACCTTGTTGGGATTCGGGAGATGGAAGTGCTGCTGAGTAAACACCAATAATTGATAATCCGAAAATTAATAAACTAGAGAATTGCATAATGAAACTAATAAAAACAAATCAATAATTGAAGATCCTGTTTCAGTGGTGATTTTCAAGAAAAGATTGAAACTTATCAACGGACTTTGCCCTCATTTTATATGGTTCAGGTTTGACTTATTCCCCTGGCGTTTGACTCGACATGCGGCATTGATATCCATATGCCACACACTATCCACCATCGGATGATAGCTGAACCCCTAAAATTGCAGAGATCAGACAATTGCCACGTTAAATATCCACTGTGAAAACCACCAATAACCGCAGGAGATAAGAAATATTGATCTACTCCAAATTTAGCAAATATATAGTGGAATAATTGATTTGCATGGGCTTTCACCTCCTTTATACGGATTTTTTCATGCAATGTTGCTCGATCCGTGAGATTGGTGTAACTGGCAATTGCGATTAATAAATATCAACATCAAAATATTCTACTAATAATACCAACCGGCAAATAAATAAATAATGAATAAGAATACGGCGATCTACGTTGTATCTAATGAAATAGATTCCCCTTTCAAATTAAAAATCAGCTCTATCGAGGGCCAATTTAATCAACTAATAACCGAATCCGCTAAGATATCTAATCCTCAATTATATCAATGGCTATCAAAGATTAAGTATAACTCCGATTTATTTATCACTGTACAATTATTCAATGAAAATGTGCCCTTGAGTTTACCAGTTCAAACAGTTTACACTTCATTTGATAGTGAACTGGAGAAAGTATCATCAATCAAGAGGAATTTCAATCAATGGATAACGTTACCAGTTGCTTACAATCAATTGCCAATAAAATCTAAGCTTGTGTTTAAAGTTTATGAATTTATTAATAACAAGCGATCATTATTTGGTCAATGTCAACTAGATTTATTTGATTTAGATGATATGACTATGAAGATGGGTAATCAACTTATAGAGATCGAATTAGATGAGAAGTTTCAAATTTATGAAACCAATGGTAAGGAATATCAAGATCAGATAAAGCAATTAGAGACAATAATTAAGAAATTTGAGTTGATAAATTCTGATAGTAATTGGTTGAATTCTTTGATTATTAAAAAAATTGAAAATTTAAACACGAAATTAATTAAAAATAATTTAAATCATTTCAATTTGAGTATTGAATTAATAAATTTTGATGCCACTATAGTTTACAGTGATTTCATTTATTCATCAACAACAACCAGTGACTCTAATATAACTAGTAATCATTTATCACTTGATTTAATCAATATTGATAATTTCAATCAAAATCAAAATTTTCAATTTGACATTGTTGATCCTGAACAATTTAATAATCAACCTATCGAGTCAAAATATCATCAACTAGAAAGATCTTCAATAAACACGGTATTTAATTATCAAAAATTAACTGATAAAAATCTAAAGCCAAACCTAAATATTAAGAAACAATTGCAGAAAATCTTGAATTATTCATCAATTCAAAAATTGAAAGATTATGAAAAAAATTTAATTTATAGATTTAGATATTACTTAATTAATCACAGCATTAGTTCAAATTCTTTAAATTTCTTGTTGAAATCAATAAATTGGGAGAACAGTTATGAAAGTCAAGAAATTCAAGAGATTTTAGCCAGTAAGAAACCCAAAATTTCATTGGCTAATAACTTGGAATTATTTGGACAGATTTTTGCAAATAATAGTTTAATTAGAAATTTTGCAGTTAATAATTTAAATCAATTCACCGATGATCAATTAAACTTATATTTGTTGCAATTAGTTCAAGCATTAAAATTTGATGATTACATTTTCACTAATGATATAGATGAAAACAATAAAGATCTGTCATTGTTGTTTAATAATTTACAATATAATGATAATTTAGACAATGATTATGAATTTGAATTTATAATGGATGCTTCATTGTCTCCGTTGGCGAATTTTTTAATTTATAGATCAATTAATAATAAGATCTTGGGGAATTTCTTCTACTGGTATGTTAAAATTGAATCCAAAGATTTAGAGAATAGCTTTAAAAATCAATTAATTTTTAAAAAGATTCATAAATCATTTGTTAAACAATTGAAATTGAATAAGCATCGTGGTGAATCATCGATAAATTCATTTCAAATTAATGAATTAATTGAACAAATTAATTTTGTTAAGAAATTATCAAATTTGACTTCAACTATAAGAAATTTGAAGAAAACAACCCCGGAAAAGCAAGAATATTTGCAAAATTATTTGATGAAAAATGAATTAAATTATAAATTTTTCAATATTAAAAATTCAAAACCGTTGACGTTACCATTAGATCCGGCGGTTCAAATTGTTTCAATTATCCCGGAACAATGTACAGTTTTCAAGTCATCACTTAGTCCATTGAAATTATCATTTAAAACTGTGGATGATGAGGTCTATTCTTTTATGTATAAAGTAGGTGATGAATTAAGACAAGATCAATTAGTCATCCAAATTATCAAATTAATTGAAAATCTTTTAGCTGGTGAGAATTTGAATTTAAAATTGAATCCTTACAAGATCTTATCAACTGATTTGAATGAAGGTATGATTGAATTTATTCCTAATTTAACGTTGGATAAGATTTTAACCGAGTATAATAGTATAATGAACTTTTTCCAACAACAACAGAACAGTCAAGCCGATGGGTCAATTGATCCTATGATTATGGATAATTTTGTCAAATCTTGTGCAGGGTATTGTGTAATAACGTATTTACTCGGGATTGGTGATCGACATTTGGATAATTTATTGATTAGTAGCAACGGCCAATTTTTCCATGTTGATTTTGGTTATATCTTGGGTCATGATCCAAAGCCTTTTCCACCGTTAATGAAATTGCCTATTGAAATAGTCGATGCATTTGGAGGATTGACTGGTGAGCATTTCACCGAGTTTAAAAATTATTGTTATATCTGTTTTTTAACTTTGAGGAAAAATTCAAATTTAATTTTAAATTTGTTGGAATTAATGAGAAACTGTAACATTCCAGATTTGAAAATTGACGGGAAAAATGCAATAATAAAAGTTCAAGAGAAGTTTATGTTGGATTTGAACGACGAAGAGGCAATTGCTTACTTTCAGAATTTGATTAATGATAGTGTTAATGCATTGCTACCTGTGGTCATAGATAAGCTTCATTCGTTGGCACAATATTGGAGAAGATAAGATACAACACATCTACATCATTGATTAAACTGAATATATATTAAAACAAAATACATAAATTTAATGACAAACATAAAAAGACAAATTCGTAATATAACAGAGGCCATAATATGGCCCACAGCCCTCTAGCTATGGTTTAATTGTACACATGATTATGAGTATTTTCTTGGAATATCTTTCTCATTGGAGATCTTTGATAGTACCAAGTAGTCATTGCCCCAGCAGCAGCAGCGAACCCTCCAACAGCAGTGAATAAAGTTAATTTGACTGTTGGTGTAAGAGAAGCTAACATTTTGTATTAATTAATTATTGATTGAAGTTGTAGATCAGTGAAGTATTGATTGATTGATGTGGTATAGCAATCCTCGATGAAAGGGGGAGAAGAAAATGGCCACTATTTATAGTGGTCGGGGAAGGCATATTGCTTGCCAGTGACCATCATCTTCAGAATATTCATAAATGGTAACGGTGAGGTTATACTTTTTATTCGTTTGTTTAATCGGGTATGAGCTTAAACTTTGTTTTGTATTGTCATGTTGATGCAGTTAAAGTGACAGGAGCAAGCAAGCTTAAGAGAATCGCACCCCCTCCTGCGATGACACCCCCTGTGGGCCAGCTCCTCTATGAATCAAAAAAAAAAAAAAAATTTTTTTTCCGAGGATGCCAGAATCAGATATTTCAAGGGTGGCTGCGATATGACCACATCGAGTAGCCTAATCATTGAACGCGCGTTGTCGTTGAAAGACCCGTCGCCATTCATAGTCATCTATGACACATACGCTCAATCGGCTTCATTTCTAGTTGAAGAGATCCTCAAAAGGGAAGGGGCAGCTAGGAGGAAGATATTTCTTTCATTTGAAACTGTGGAGAAACCAAATTATTTAGCCGCTAACGATTTGTTTATTGATTGCCTAGAGAATGATTGGAAAACAGTCACAGTAGAGCCATCGACGTTGGTGATTATGGATTCATTGAATTACGTTGCTGTTGACGAATTGAAATTGTTGTCGCGGTTCTTGCGAGTTGGGAATTCTACGTTGATTGCCATTTATCATGGCACGATATTGGAAAACGAGGTAAGCGGAGATTACTTTCCTTCAAAGAATCATTTAATCAATTACTTGGCGACGACGGCTTTCGAGCTTGGTGAATTGAAAGATGACGAAGACGAGCAAAACAATAATGATTATCATAGCAGATTCTTGATCTCAACGGGACTAAACCACGCGAAGTTCCTGGTGAAATTAACCAAATTTAAGAAATCGGGGAGAAAATTGCAATATAGTTTCACAGTAGACGCGAATACGCATAAAGTGATGGAAGAAGCTAAGAAAGTCAATGTAGAAGACGTCGAAGGCCAATTGGAAGGATTAAGCACGTTCAATTTGGGAACAAGTGAAAAACAGCAGAAGGTCAAGAACGAAGTGGAGTTACCGTTCCTAGACGCTCAAAATGGCGGGAACATTGGTGGATCAATCATCTATCAGTTCGAAAAGGACGACGATTACGATGAAGAGGATCCTTACGAGGATCCATTTTAGCCAAACCTCAGAATTGCATCTCTTCGGGGGCTGGCCCCCCAAATCTCTCAGGCGACGCTTCACTCGATAGCTACAGTTGTGTATATGTGTGTGTACGAATATTGAATATAAATTATAATACAAATTAACGGCCAATGGCGAAATCGCAATCAGAGTTAGTTAGCACTTGCTAGGCTCACATTGCTGCCTAAGCTCGCTTCGCTCGCTACCATCACCAAAGGAATCAACAAATTATCATTCAAATCACTCAACCCTTCAACCAACCCACCAACCACGCAACTCACCAATACCCAATTATTGTTGCCACGAGTAAACTCGTCAAAGTCAAAGAACTCTAATAGTTTACAAACACTGTAGGTTGCAACAACGAACGCAATTGTCCCAGCTACGGACTTATTCGAATTAGGCCATTTCAAGCAATAACCAAACTTCTTCCCGACAATCGATGCAAATGAATCACCAATGCCAAGGGTGATTAACCCAAGACAAGAATTGGATATAAATATCGGTAAGGAAATCCCGATAATTAAAAAGATATAAGAAACGATGAATTCTCCCTGGCAATCACGAGAATCTTTGAACCCTACCAAGAGATCATTGATTGCATTTGCTAGGGGTCCCAAGTTTTGCCAACGAATGTATTCAATGATAAGGAACCCTACAATGACAAATGATACGACAAATTTAACAAATTCGTAGTTTTCATGATATTTCAACACGGGGACAAGAATGATAAAGATTAAATAATGCCATATTTTTCGTTTGTAATTTAATAGTTTATGATTACTATTGGTGGTGCCGGAAATTTTCATCAAAATAACTGCCACTATCATTGTCATTATGCCCCAATAACCAACAATACGATTAAATGGTTTCACGTACTGGCAAAACCAAGTGAAATAGTTCGTGACGCTTAATCGTTTTTGTTCAATAGCAAGAAATGTAGCCCCAAAGACTGTGAAGAATGCTAAGCAGTTCAATTTTTCATTGCTGGTGATTCTTGATGAAGTTAATGCAGATAGGAAGAATGCAATAAGTAACGACCGCAACACAGGGAAATTCACATTAATTAGCAATGTCAACGCTAAAACGACTTCCAATTTCGAAAAAGATTTCAATACCCGAGGTAAATTAAACCAAATAGGTCCTCCCAACGCCATGAATGCAACGACATCATTAATTGATTCAAGTCTATTGATTTTCGCAGTGGGGAAACGACATTGGAAAATCCAAGAAAGTAAAATGTAATATGGGGTTTCCGATAATGGCAACCTAAGAATAACAAGATACGGTAACGTTAGAAGGCCATAAATGATATCATAATTCGGCTGGTGCACTTGGTATAAGAGGTAGAGTAATAGTAATGTTATTATCGCCAATCTCATTGTTGATTACGTAGAAGGAAAAAAGAAGGCAAGACGAGCCTGCATTAAAGAAAATACAAAAGCAAAAAAAAAAAATTCATGCATCCTGGAAAAAATTTCCATTTCCCATAATATTCAGAGCCATGAGTTTTCAAAGACGAAATCAAATCATTGGGAGAGCACCAATTCCCGGAAGAGGCGGTCCCATAAACCCAAGACAGGGGGGCCCAACGGCAATAGTTAGACCACTGATTAAGAAAGAACCAGCCACCCGTCCTATCCTTTCGGCAAAGCCATCGATTGTCACTGGAGATCAAGTTGTCTCGTCAGGTTGTGAAGACTTGGATAAATTGTTGACACATGGTGGTGTCCCCATTGGATCAATGACTTTGTTTCAAGAGATTGGAACCACTGATTATTGCAGTTGCTTGTTACAATATTTTGCCGTTCAAGGGATCATTCATCAGCGTCAACATCAACAATGTCAAGTTGTGGTTCTTGGTGATGACCAATTCGGCCATGGATTGCCAGGAGAATACAAGTCACGGAAAGATGAAAAAAAAGAGAAAATTGCTAGCAATGAGCTGAAAGTCGGAGTTCAGAACGTATTGGATAATAGCAAGTTGAAAATTGCCTGGCGGTATGGAATGTCCAACAAAGAAGGCTACGAGGAGTCAGCGACTAACAGTATGAATGATTCTAATTTTGTGAGCAAATTCGATATCACGACCAAGCTTACCCCAGCGGCTGCCACTCCTCAAGAATTAACGAACCTAAGCTTATCAGACATGTCAATGATCCGACAACTTGAATCGATAGTTAAGAGTAATGCAGAAAACGGTAAGTTAGTTCGAATTGTCATTCCAAATTTATTCAACCCAATGATCTACCCGCGGTCGTTTTTTAACCCCACCAAGATCCTTCCAATTTTCCATGCCCTCAAAGCGATAGTGAAGAAGTACTCTGCTAACACCGTTGTCGTCGCCTCCGTCAACGGTACCAGCCCACTTATAAAGCTCCTCGAGACTCAAGTGTTTGACAGCATTTTACAGCTAGTTGCATTCGAAGAGGACTTGATCAAGTTGCTCGAGAGATCTTACAAGAATCAGCCTACGAAGATCCAACAGGGGTTCATCAACGTGTTGAAAGTCTCCGGTGTCAGTGACAAGGGTGTCAACGTCATGAAATTGAACGAGTACGCGTTCAGAAACGGCAAGCGCAACTTTGAAATCTTGCCTTGGAGTATCCCCGTCGAGCCTGAGGAGGAAACCAAGCCAGACCGAAGCAACCATGGCCACGACCACAACAGCCAGCACCAACAGCAGACCACAAAGAAGATTGACTTTTAGCGAGAAGAGCGGTCAATTTGGGCTTTCCATGGCGGCGTCGCGGTTTTTATCTCTTAACCGAGAATCGGCAGGTATCGCTATGCTAGGAAAAAATCTCCATTCTACAAGAAGTTGTTGCTTGGAAGATGCTTGTATTAAAGTTCGCTGTATGTCAACGGGTGTCATCGCCTGGAGGGCGGATCTCCTTGCTGGAGGGAGGTAGAGGTGGCTGATTAACGAAAATGATAGACAGTATCCATTGTAAAGGTGGCTGCTGAAATTATAATACATGATACATGATACATGGTAATTAATAATTGATAACGAACAAAGGGGGTGTGAAGTTATTTCTTCTGTTTTTCGAGCTGTCTTCTTGAGCCTTTGATGATTTCCAAATGTCCGACTTTTGAAGCGATCAATTTCTCGGTGCTCACGCTTAGATGTGAGTTTTGCTTTTTCGTCAATTTGTCGGTGATTGAACTTTTCTTTGTCTTGAGTAGTTTTGGTCCTGCCTTTTTTGGATTCCTTTGGTTTTTAGTTACTCTTGCGGGTTTCGATTTCTTTGTGAGTTTCAAATTACCTTGGGCCATGGTTATTACTATCTCTGTATCTATATCCTTAATATATGCCTGTAGTCACTCGGTCTAAATAAATGTCTAATAAATCTCTGACAAATCGATAATCTTGTAACAAATTATATTACATTTGAAAATTTTCTTCCAAAACAATTGATTTAGATATGGTCAGGTGACCTGGGTGGGCGCGCGCGCGCGCGCTCGAAAACCAGTAACCGAACGAATCCAGGGGTGCTTAGTTTTGCAAACAGGGGAAACTAAACCTGAGTAAGGTTAGTTCACATTGCCCGAAATCGTACATATTCACACTAAACTGGACAAATTTACAAATTACAATTTTGAGTATTCCGGATTAATATACATATATGGAGTATGTATCACTTGGCTATTGCCATTTGATGATGATTATCGTTATTAGTGGCGATGGCTATAATAACAATCATGGATTCACAGTATAACAATATATGAGGCTACAAGGTTCTAATCCCAATGGCAAATACCACAGTGTAGACTGTAGCATTAATAGGTGCCCTTCAAAAAACCAGTAATTAAAATGGGGGATGTCTTTTAGGGGGTGGAATGTGAGCATGGATATCATTTTTAGCGTGCATAAGCTTGAAACGATACCAAGTAAACTGAGCTAACCAGAAAGCAAAGCGGAAAACGCAAAGCAACGAGCAAGAAAGAAAAAAATTCCTGTTATTTAGATAGATGTAAATAATATCCATATCAGTTGGTAATATATGTATACATATATATACCGGGATTTGCCAGTTTCATTTTTATTTTTATATTCTTTTTCATCAGTGATATCGAGTTCAATAAAGATGGCTACATTAACCACTACCTACACTTGCAACAGACTAGCTAAAGTTGGCCAATACAAAATATCAAAACAACACTCATACAGCAAGCAGAAAAAATCCAGTAGTAGTGGCGCGTTTTATGGCAACCGTCAAGAATTGACTAAATCTTCATTAATGTTACTCAACCAGTTAAATAGCCACGATAAACACCAGAGGGATATTGGCCATTGGATACCCATTCCTCTCATAGCTAAGGATTTTCTTGGGGAGGGTGCGCTATTAAATTACGATCAACCGACCCTACAGCACATTGAAAATATCAGTTATGTGTACAACATTCAGGAATTTACAAAAACTATGAGCAGCAGCGATAATGAATTGGTTATAGGTGATGAATGCCAGCTGTTTAATCAAAGGAAACAAGAAGCAAAACCAATATATAATAGCTTACAGAGTCACCTAATAAGGAGCATGTCTAACTACGATTGGAGAAATTGGAAAATCATAGATGAGGAATTTGATACAAATATCTTTAGTCTACTAGAGGGCGAGCAATGAAAACAATTGGCCCTATATTATAAACAACCAATGGTTCACGCATATTTATTTATGACTTAGATAATCCTTCATAGCATTCCTAACCTAGTAAATTTAATACCCAAAGATTGTTAATCCATAGACACTACAAAACTATCACTACCCATGTAGTCACGCGCACGTATATTGATAGAATTGTATGGCGGATTTTTGTGTGCGTGGAATGTGCCATGGGAGTTAGGCGCCCCGCGTGCCTCTAGCATTCCAATGAGCATCCATATTTTCATGACGGCAATAAAATAAACGGATAATATAGATCAAAGCACAGAGGCATCAGAGATGTTCCGCGACAGAACCAATCTATACATATCATACCGACGAACATTCCCTCACCATAACCTTAAAAAACTGAGATTTCAGACACTTCCGGAAGAGGAAGTTGGGCTTATGAACCCAGGGGATGAGGATGATGGTGACGGTGACTCGACACTCCCCCCTTTGTTTGTGGAAATTTCGCAACAGATAGACGACATCTTAATTGAAATCAAAGGGAAATCAGATAGTTTAAGTAAATTGTACAAGAAGAATCTCTTGCCTGGGTTCCAAGACACCAGCCACGATGAGAAACAAATTGAAAATTTGAATTACTTAATAACGACGAAATTTCAACATTGCTTTGCACTTATCAAGAAGCTTAAATCGATTAATGCTAGTCATTTCAACACCGATGAATTGAAAATGTTGGATAACATCAAGAAAAACTATGCGTTAAAGATTCAACAACAGTCTCAACAATTTAGGAAAATGCAAAATGGATACCTTAAGTATCTTGACAACAATAATGACAGGGGTGGTGACCCTGATTTTTTGGAGAGTAACACCCCGTCAGATTCAATTGAATTAGATGAATATTCAAGAGAATTATTACAGCGGAATTTAAAACATAATCAGAGTGATCTAAGCAGTGTGATTCGACAACGAGAACAAGAGATTAATAAGATTGCCAAAGGAGTGGTTGAAGTAAGTGCAATTTTCAAAGAAGTTAATAACATGGTGATTGAGCAAGGAACGATCCTTGATAGAATTGATTATAATATAGAAAACACAAAAGTCCATTTGGTTAGTGCAAACAGAGAGTTGACTAAGGCTACAGATTATCAAGCTCAAAATAATAAATGTAAAATTATCCTATTATTGATATTAATTGTTATTGCATTGTTACTTGTGCTAGCATTGAAACCGAGAAAGCAAAAACAACCGCAGCCTTAACTTATTACCTACAAAAAAACACAGCATCAAGCAGACGGAAGTAAAAGCTTCTATTTAGTGGTGACCAAATTTTCAATAAATCTTTGTTTGAATTTCCCCCAATCAGGGACGTTGTTATCCCCATTAGTCAACAAGACATTCAACCCTCCTTTGGTACTACTTGCAATACATAAAGAATGAGCCCCCGTCAAAACACCAGGACTAGCAACGAATATAATATCCTCAATTTGAAATTTATTTTCATCTTCCTTGTAAGAAATAAAATCAACATGACCTAGATTAGTATATGCCAAAAAAGTATTATCTTTTTTTCTATTAACTTTTGAAGCATAAAAATTCTTGGCACTAAGAGCTTTTGAAGCTAAATGATATTCCTTGAGGTAATCTGGAGATCTAATTAATGTATGAAGATGACGATGATATTTATCAACAATCGACCAAGTAAATTTTTCAAATGGTTCAAGATAAAACATGACCGCATGAGTGAAAAACCCATCTTCAAATTTTTCATCGCCGTCAAAATCATCATTTGAACAATAGATCCCATGAGGTTTCAATTCTTCTCTAATGTTTCTAAAACTTGCGGCAGTAGTAATTTTCAAGAATTTTTCTCTATATAATTCCGGAAATAATTCTCTCATTGTTGCAATATAAACAATCAAGATATAAGTTTGAAATTTAACCGAATGTTTTCTACATCTGGCAACAATACCACTAATAACATCTGGGGCTAAATTGAACGATGTAATGATTGGATCGTTTAATGTAGCGCTTTCACTGACAATTTCTTCGTGCTCATAAAATTTCTTGTTGTTATAACCGATAGAATCCATTTCAACAAATTGATTATTATGCATGCTTCTATCGATAATACTTTGGAAGCTTGTGAATTGGCCCAGAAAAAACCTAACCCCATGAATAGTTAATTTACTCATACTATCAGGTTTATAACCAAGAAGATCAAATAAACTTGGAGTAATCACCGCGATTTTATCCTTATCTTCAGCTAGATCAAACAACACACCATTTTCATCAATAGGATGAATTAATTCATCGTTGAAACTTTCCACTAGTTCTTTCAAATAACACGCAATAGAACCACCATCAGTAATAGTATGCGATGAAGACCAACCAATATAATTGATTTTTTTAAACCAAGTTACTTTCCACAAAGGCTTCTCACTGTTTCGTGATTTAGCATTCCAAAAATTATTATAACAAAACAGCTTCAAAGCTTCATCGTCATCAATAAACTGCTTTTCCTGTTCATTATTAATTTCATAACAATTCTTGAAAAGTATTCTCCTCTTTGGCATGTATTTCAAATTAAATTCATCGTTATCGTCACCAGAAATGCATGACACTAACAAAGGATACTTAAGACATAATTTTCTTAAACCATGGAATAACAATTCTGGTGCAAGGGTTGGTCTATTAATTTTGACCAAACATCCGACACTATGAAACAAGTGGCTCTTTTCACAATAATGGAAATTTCTTTCTAGATAATCAGGTTTCCGGATAAGTTTCAGATCTATTGATGCCATGATTAGTAAAGGATAATAATCAATTTAAAAGAGAGACAAACAGGAAACAGAGCAAGGGGGAAATTTACAAGAAGAAACTAACAAAAAATAAAAAAAAATAAGGACTGGGATTCCAAAATCGGTTTCCAGTTGTCGTCGCCCTGCAGTCCCGTTGATCGTCTGAATAATCAACGACCTGATGTAACTCACTTTACTATCACGCATAGTGTACATAACTTAGGATCGACGTTATAAATCGGTATGGGACTCGATCCTGTTTGAGGCGGTATGTCCGTAAGTTGCCAGCGGTTGGTGGGCGCACCTCGTATCATAATACGATCCACGTCACTGGAACCTGTTTCGCTGGTGTTTCATTTTGCCAATTTCAGTAATGGCAAATAATTGGCCGGCGGGCGCCACCACACCTGCTGGAAACCGAAGACACTGTGAATATTCACGATATGACCATCCCTCAAGAACCAAAGAGTAAGCTATTCAATAGAATACTCTCGTATATTTCATTCTTGTTGGTGTTATTCTTGGGAGTGCCAATATGGTATTGGACCACATCAATCCCAAGGCAAGAGATAAATTTCAATGAAGTGATCAATTATCAGGAGATATTATTATCTAATAAATTGGTTATTGATGTCCCTGTTTACGTTAACCTCCCATCAAGTTCAATGGACAGTTTAATTGATAATGCTCAAACCATAATTAATCAGCTTTTGTCTGAGAAGCAACAGAGATTCACATACAGCGTGACTCTCATAAATAATATCAGCGGCGATGTCGATGCCTCGAAGGACTACGTGGTCAATGTTGCGCATTCAGAAACCAATGTCGAATCTTTGTTTATATCGCCTATCAATAAAGAAATCACTATATTCACAAGTGACAAGATCATTGCTAGCAATCAAGTCGCTGATTTCCTTGCAAGAGTCCTAATTGATGAAGTTTTCAGCCATGAATTGCAATTGTATAGTAGCAACGAAGAAAATCACCAAGTGGCATTCGATACCGGAACGAATTACCATTTATCGTTTAATTTACTTAATGGTGATGGTAATGCTATTCTGTGGGATTTCAAGGAGCTTTACAACTCATATTTGACGAATTTCTTTGGATTGATTGATAATTTAGCAAACTTCACTATCGATAGTAAGATTGAATATTATTCAACACTATCCACAGTGCCAATTAAGTATAATGATAGCTATTATTTGTATGAAGAGGATACATCAATTTTCATTAATCATGACCGGTGGAATTTAGATAATAATAATAATTTAATTACCAATGATAAAGAGCTTAAAATTGTTAATTTAATTTTATATGTGCCGTCAAGGCAATTTCAGCCATTGCTAATTAATGGCTCATCAACGAACAGTTTTATTATCCCACAATACGGCGGAGTTCAGGTGTTGAACACTAACGAAACGCATTTATCAGTTGATGATTTATTGCCAGTTTTTGAAATTTTCATTTCACAAATTTTCAATTTATTGGGTCTACCAAAATCTCCTAAAAGCCCCTTGATTAGAATCGATTTCTTAATACGGTACTTCTTGGTGAATAATTTATACAAATCAATTGAAAATTTGGAATCCCTAAGAAGATTGATTCAATCATTACCTAACATTTCCATCCCTGAAAACACTAAGCTACATGTTGATAATACCTTGGAGTACATCCATGAAGCTATTGAAAAATTATCAAACCGAGACTTCGTTGGGGCGACAAAAGTCGCTAACCTCGCGTTAATGGAAAGTAATTTAGCGTTCTTTGAAAAGGAAATGGTGCAACAAATTTACTTCCCTGAAGAGCATAAATTTGCTGTTTATTCTCCATTATTAGGACCAATTCTCACCATCATGGTTCTCGGACTAATCAGACTCAAAAAAGATCTTCGCTCTTTGCTCAAGCCCCCAACTACAGAAAAAACTTAAAAAGGAAAAATGATTAAATTTATATTTACAGGCTATATAATTTGGCTAAAAATTTATGACAAATCCACACCCATTAGTAGATGACAACGTAGTTTCACCAACAACAATTGGTCTCTTGGTGTTCGCATTAGCTGCAACTTGTTTTATGGCTTTACTTGCAACAATGATATTATTAATAATCTCTTCATCAGTGAAACTCAACTTCCCAATGGCGACACTAAGTAGATTAGATCTTTGTTTGAATGGCGTTGACCCAACTGAATCAGACAAAATTTGAGTCAAATCAGCAGCCACAGTGCCCTTTTTAGCAGCTGGCATTAAGCCCTTAGGCCCTAAAATTCTTGCAATGGACCCCAATGGAATCTCTGGAGTTCCAAAAGCTTTATCAAACTCTCCTAAATTGACGTCTCCATTCTTAATTTTCTCCACCAATTCTTTCCCACCAATCAATTTCGCACCAAATTTCTCGGCAACCTCAACTTGGGCAGCGTCACTTGTAAACACAATAATCAGAGCGTCTTTCAATGGCTTAGCGAATTTGATTTGCCCTGATAAAGAAGGCGTCCCTCTCTCTTGGACAATATTCAGTGTCACGGTCAAAGTAGTAGAACTGGCAGGTTTACCAACTTCTTGGGCTCTCAAGTATCGCAACGCCAATGGGATCGAAGCATAGAGTGGTGACTTCTCTGGGGGCACCTTCGCGAGAAGTCGCTTTCTCGCAACCTCTTTAATCATCTTCTTCTTAGCAGCTTCCTTACTGTTCATAGAGGAACCACCTCCAACCGCCATGGCCGCTCGCGTCGTAGAGAATTGTCTCATCGTAGTAGACCGCAACATCTTTGTATGCTGATTACTATACTGATTACTATGCTGATTGGCTACTTGATAGTCATTGAAAAATTTTGAAAAATCATAACTGTACTGCGCGGGTGTGCCGCGCCAGGGCTCCATAATCGCATTCACTTGAAGACACTACCTACTAATGATATCTTTCGTTGGGGTAAGTGTTTCCTCATCAAAACCACCTCTTACTGGCTTCGCTTTTGTGTTTACAAGTTTCTAGGTCATAATATAGTCATGTATTTTATTTACAAGTCAAAGCGCCATTCAATGCGCCAAGTACCATCTCCCCTTCTCTTTTCTTCTGGCAATGATCTTTCTCCCATCTTTAGACTTTAATCTACTTAAAAACCCAAACCGTCTCTTTCTTTTCAATGTGCTTGGTTGGTACGTGTTCCCTCTAGATTTCCATCGTCTTTGTAACCCAAGAAGTGGTGATATCCCAAGGCCACTACCAATGTTACCACCAAAGGTCGAGGCTCGTATTCCCATCCCAACAGGACTAAAACAAAATTGTTAGTCAAAGATTCCTCCCAACAATTCATTTGCGCTTATTTTTTCAACTTACTTTATTATACCCTTTATTAATGAAAACATTTGGTGTGTTGATTGATGTTGAGTTTTGATTGGAGTGTGGTGAAAAATTTGGTGATATCAAACAAAAATTAAAATGGTCATGTGTGGTGCACGTGACTAACTCTACAATTAGCATTAAAAATTGCAGCAAAAATTTTAACATCAAATATCCAAGAAAGAAGATTAAAAGAAGATTAATTAACAATGGCCACCGTCAGACCAACCAGATCAAATTTCAACGCGGTCTCCGGCCCTACTGTGATCCATATTGGGAAAACTACGTCGCTAACCACCGAACAAGCGCAGCAACTCCTCACGGATTTCCTTGAGAAAAAGGAGAACTCTGTTCATGAAATTGGTTATTCTACAAGCACAACCACTGCCACTGTGGGCAACACGATAAATTCTGCTATTGTTGGTCAATTGAAACGATTCCAGAGAGAGTTGCGTGGCTTGCCTCCAACTTTGGAAAAATTCAACAAGAAAGAACAACCGAAGGATGAACCAAATGTGGAGCCAAAGGAGCCAAAGGAAGAACCAAAAGAAGAAGACCAGAAGGTAGATGTGCCATCCAACAAGATAATAAAATTCGAAGAAGAAGAAAAAGAAAAAGAAGAGGAAGAGGAAGAGGAAGAGGAAGAAGAAATAGAAGAAGAAAAAGAAGAAGAAGACAATGAAAAAGAGGAAGCCAAAAAGGAAAAGAAAAAGAAAGAGAAAAAGGAGAAAAAGGAGAAGAAAGCAAAAAAAGAAAAGAAAGAGAAGAAGGAGAAGAAGAGAAAGTCTAGTGGTGATGAAGAGGAATCTTCTAAGAAATCTAAAAAAAATAAAGCATAAATATTGTAATATATAAATTTTGATATTGTAGGACCCTCCCCCTTGGTGTATGCGAGTGAAATTTTTTTTTTTTTTTTTTTTCGATGAGATAAAAATCTTTAAAGGCAGATATTTTTTATTTATATATTTTAGGGACCATGATTAGAAGACAAGCAAGAGAAAGAAGAGAATATCTTTATAGAAAATCTCTTGAGCTTCAAGAATCCACACTTCAACAGAAAAGACAACAAATTAAAGCTGCTTTAGCCTCGGGAAAACCATTACCAAAAGACATTGCTGAAGATGATAAATTACAAAAAGATTATCTTTATGATGAATCCATACAAGAATCTATAGATGATGAATATTCAGCCCTTAGTGGGATAGCTGAACCTAAAGTTGTTGTAACAACTTCAAGAGATCCAAGTTCAAGACTACTACAATTTCTGAAAGAGATTAAATTACTTTTCCCAACCTCAATAAAATTAAATCGTGGTAATTATATTATGCCAAGTTTAGTTGAAGCCTGCAAAGCTTCTAATACAACAGATTTAATTGTTGTCCATGAACATCGTGGTGTGCCAACATCATTAACTATATCACATTTCCCACATGGCCCAACTGCATTTTTCACAATTCATAATCCAGTATTTCGTCATGATATTTTAAATGCCGGTAATCAAAGTGAAGCTCATCCTCATTTAATATTTGAAAATTTTACCACTAAACTAGGACAACGGATTGTCACAATTTTGAAGCATTTATTTCCTCCGGGAGTTAAAAAAGATAGTCCCAGAGTTATTAGTTTTATTAACAATGGAGACTTTATAAGTGTTAGACAACATGTTTATGTTAAAACCAAAGATGGAGTCGAAATCGCCGAAGTGGGCCCAAGATTTGAATTGAAACTTTACGAATTGAAATTGGGTACTTTGGAGAATAAAGACGCGGATACCGAGTGGAAATTAAGAAGATTTGTCAGAACCGCAAATAGAAAAGAATATCTTGGAGGGGAAGGGTCAATATAATAATATACTCTCTACGTATATATATATATTATTGATTAACATATTCTCTATAACTTGTAAATGGTCAATCATATTTTTCATTGATCGTCGGAAATATAAATCCTTATGGGGTTGATCCCCCACGACTTTTATCTAAAATTTTCAAGTTGACATGACTACTAATTAGTAAACCAATTGGAGGGAATGCCGTCTCCGCATGAAAAATTTTTTTTTATTTTTTTTTTTTTTAATGCTGCTGCTGGTCGTGCTGCTGCTTCTGGCTGTGCTTCTGCTCATCCTTTAAAAGTACGTACCAAGTCCACTTACTCATGCATCTTCGATCGATATATAAATTCAAATTCCCAATTAAATTTCATTCTATTTCGTCTTTTTCTTCTTTTGTTCTAACATTTACCGTATCCAGAAATTTAAATAAAATGTCATTCAAACCAGCTGAGCCATTAGGGTTAGCCGATGTCAACCCTTTAGCTATCGAAACTAAATACGCAGTTCGAGGTCTTGTGCCAACCCGAGCTGAAGAATTGAAAAATAAATTGATAGAAAACCCGGGTTCATTACCATTTGACGAAATCATTAATTCAAATATTGGTAATCCTCAACAATTAGATCAAAAACCCTTGACCTTTTATCGAAGAGTGTTATCCCTTGTTCAAAACCCTGAATTAATTGATAACCCACCACCAACTTACCCAAAAGACACTATTGAACGAGCAAAAAAATTTTTGGCCCTGGCAAAATCTTGTGGTGCTTATAGTGGATCACAAGGTATTGATATAGTTAGAACATCTGTTGCTAATTATATCAGTGAAAGAGATGGATTCGAAGCAAATAAAGATGATATCTTTTTAACTAATGGTGCTTCAGCTGCTGTTGAATATGTTATTGAAACTTTATCATTTGGTCCAACTACTGGGATCTTAATTCCAATTCCTCAATATCCATTGTACACTGCTATCTTGGCATTGTTGAATCTTACAGCAGTTCCTTATTACTTAAAAGAAGAAGATGGCTGGTCTATAGACGCGGATGAAATCGAACGACAAATATTAGCTCAACAAGAACAGGGCATTAAGACTAAGATATTGGTAATTATTAATCCAGGTAATCCAACTGGTGCAGTTTTAACTAAAGAATCAATTGAAAGAATTTTAAAAGTTGCTGCTAAATATGGAGTTGTTGTTATCGCTGATGAAGTTTATCAAGAAAATGTTTACAAAGGGGAATTTGTATCAATTAGAAAAGTCTTGAAAACTTTGCAAGAAAAAGATTTTGAAGCTTATAAGAACGTTCAATTAGCTTCATTACATTCAACTTCAAAAGGTCTTAATGGTGAATGTGGTCAACGTGGTGGTTACATGGAATTACTTGGCTTCAAAGATGAAATTAAAAAATTATTTGTTAAGATGGTTTCTATTAATTTGTGTTCAGTTGTTAGCGGTCAGTGTGTTATTGAAATGATGGTTAATCCACCTGCAGAAGGTGATGAAAGTTATGAATTAGACCAGGCTGAACGATCAACAATTTATAATGCTCTCAAACATCGAAGTGAATATTTAACAAAAGCATTCAATGAAATGCAAGGTGTTGAATGTCAAAACGCTGATGGGGCAATGTACTTGTTCCCAAGATTTCATTTCCCTGAAAGAGTTATTGAATTGGCTAAAAAAGAAGACCTTCATCCTGATACTTTCTATTGTTTGAAATTATTAGAAGCTACTGGTATTTGTACAGTTCCTGGTTCCGGGTTCCGTCAAGTCGAAGGTACGTATCATGTTAGAACTACTTTCTTACCTTCTGGTGTTAAATGGATAAATAACTGGAAAGAATTTCATAATAAATTTATGAATGAACACAATTAATTGACGATTGACAATTGACAATTTATTTTACTTTATTTTCGTATTTTTATTCACAATTTACATTCTATTCGTTTCTGATATAAGTTTAGCCCCAATTTAGCCTTCCATATCCGTGATGTTTGGATGTAGATTTTCTAGCGTTAACTGTAGGTAAGGATGTAGGTTATGATCCCTTACCATACATTTGATTCTTTTTGCAGGGACTTGAAATAGAATTTCACCCCAAAATAGACATAAAATATATGCTACTTGCGTAGGTATATCAGTTAGTTTTTCAGGATGGCCCTCCTTGAAGAGATTCAAAGAAAAATCATCAAACATGGAGTTGTGCCCAAGTTAATATCATATCTTTCATATATCTCCTTCATATGTTCACTCGTGGGTGCATTTTGGATTTTTTATTTACCTATTGAGGGTCAGTATCGCAACACATATATTTCCGAGAATGCATTGATGCCATCCCAAGCCTATTCGTATTATCGAGAAAGTGAATGGAATTTCTTAAGAGGCTATCGAGATGAAATATCGAAATTGTCTATCAATTCAACAAACCAAGAAAGAAATCAACTCTTGTCATCATTTTTATCAGAAACTGGCTACGCGGTGAATGATGATTTAAATTCCACGGTGTATGGAATTTTCAATGCACCAAGAGGTGACGGTACCGAAAGTATGGTTTTAGTTGCACCGTGGATCACCACAGATGGTGAATTCAATGAAAATGGGGTTTCATTAGTTACAGCATTAGCTAGATATGTAACTCGATGGACAGTGTGGAGTAAAAACATCATTGTTGTGTTTCCTGAAAATAATAGTGAGGCATTGCGCAATTGGGTTAAAGCGTATCATACTCTGTTAGATTTAACCGCTGGATCAATTGAAGCTGCAATCATCATCGAATATCCTGGTAATGGTGATTATTATGATTTCGTTGAAGTTAGCTACGAGGGTGTTAATGGCCAATTACCTAATTTAGATTTATTGAACACCGCAATTTCAGTAAGTGAGCATGAAGGTATGAAAGTTTCTGTTCAAAAAACACCGAGAGATCAAATTCAAGTTAACACATATTTTTCAAGATTATTGATTCTATTGAAGAGTATTAAAGAATTAACACTAGCTGGGCTTAAAAAAAGTAATGGATGTGAGGTTTTCAGTGGTTATAGAATTCAAGCTATAACTTTGAGAGCTAAAGGTGGGGATGGCGGAATTGACATAACCACGTTGGGAAGAGTTGTTGAAGCAGTATTCAGATCAGTTAATAATTTATTGGAAAAATTCCATCAATCTTTTTTCTTTTATTTTATGTTGGCTCCTAGATTATTCATTTCTATTGGTAATTACTTACCTTCTGCAGTTTTATTTTCAATTAGTTATGGTATAGCTGCTCTCAGTGAGGTTCTTAATTGTGGATTGCCTTTAGCCACTTTGTTAAACTCAATGATTAAAGTCTTCCTTGCGTTTCTTGGAATTTTCACATGTTCATCAATCTTTGGTAGTTTATTAGTTTATCTCCCGGTTCCATCATCATTAATTTACTATGGTCTACTAGCATCAGGTCTTTTACTCTCTACATTACCAACAAGACAATTCCTTCTTGCTAAACTTGCCAGCAATTTTAACAAATCATCACCATACAACCCATTGATCCTTTTTGCATCAACTGCTCATCTACTTCATGCAGTTGTTCTTCTCTATGCTTCACTCTTGATCACCTCAATCCTTGTGATTCATTTCTCATTGGCTTATACATTAGCTATTGCTATGTTACCATTAACTTTTGTTCGCCCAATAACCTTGAAATCTCATAAGTATCAAGAACAAATTAATCTGGCTTCATTAATTGTTTCTTGCCCTTGGTTTGTAATTTTTGTTGTTGGGTTGTTGGATACTGATTTCAGAGATGGCGGTACATCGTTAATGGCTGGTTTGCTTAGTTCTTGGCAAGTTTTTGATTGTTGGACCTGGTACATTGTGGTGGTGGGGTGGTTACCTTGTTGGTTGTCAACAGTTTTCATTGGTAGCTTGGTGATTGATGAATCGGAATTTGGAGTATATGACTTAAAGAAGAATGACTAATAATAAAAACTAACATTAATAATTATCTATTTATATATATTATTCGAACCAGAAAGAGAAAAACAAAACTATTTATAGCATAAAAAAGATAATAAAATAAAAAAAATTTGTAAGCTGTAATGGGATACCCCTCATTTATAATATCGATTATTTCTCAAGGCGATAATATGTTCCATCTTACTCATTGCCTCCTCTAGCAATTCTTTCCGTTGTTGTAACTCAATGTGTCTTTTAATCTTTGGATCTTCTTTTGCAATTTTTTCAATAACCTCCCGGCTCAACCCACTAGTGCTCAATTTAACATCCAAATCTCTAGGGAAATTATAATAAAAATCACTCAATAATTCAACGTTTAAAAACAATATCGAAGTTTGGGTTAACTTGTCAACGACAGCATTCAAGAAAATTTCAGGACACTTGTACTTATTATCCTTAGTGTTACATAACGGTGATTTAAGACTGTTGACTCTCATTTGCAAAAGTGCCATTCTATCTTGCAAGAAAATCGCTTGTCTTCCTTTACGCAACACAATTTTTGAAAATTGCAACGATTCTTCATTGACTGATGTTGATGATGATTGTTGTTGCTGCTGTTGTCTTTCAATATGAGTAATCACATTCTTTAATTTTCTACCACCAACTTCATCTTTTAAGTTCTTATAGGCTTTAGCACATTGTTTGATTTCTTCACTTAATAACCTGATCGAATGCTCTTTTGCAATATTCCATTCCCTATCTTCTAAATCAATTTCATATTTAAATGGTTTAATACAATTCTCTACTTGATCAGCAGTACCATAAAATCTTGAACTTAAAACAGATTTGGCCGAATTAATAACGATTTCTTTGGCCAATGGATGTTTTTCTAAATTAGTATTACTACTTATACTATTAATTTCATCCAACAAGGCATTCGTCACCAATGAAGTTGATAATCTTCCAATCCCCAATTTAGTTAAACTTGAAGTAGTCAAATCTAATTTTCTATGCCAATATAAATCATTCTCAGAAGCATCAGGTAACTCCAGTAAAATTGGTTCTTTATAGAAACTACCATCATTTGGTAAAGGTGAATTCCAATATCTTAAAGCCAACAAATCTAATACTTTTTGATCCAATTCACATCTTAAAATGGATCGAATTTCATTTTTCCCAAATTTCCCACTGAATTCTTTAACTGCAACTTTGATTCCATCTAATGTTGAAGCTAAATATGTCTCTGGAGTTAATAATCGATCATTAAATTCAACTTTAAATTTATATGAAGCATCTTCAAGTTCTTGTTGAATTGCTTGATGTGTTGGTTTCAAAGATTGCGACATTGATTTCTCCAAAATTTTCATTAATCTTTTCTTAAGTAATTTAGTCCCCACTGATGAATTATAAAAATATTTCTCATTAGTTTCAAAAAAAAAATTATTCTCGTTGGCTTGTAATTCTTTACTTAAATTAACTGATGATTTCTTCTTTAAAAATAATGCAGCGCCACCAGTCTTCTCAGGTGCTTTAGAAATAACCCCAACATAACCCATCTTCAATGGATATTTGTTATTTTTCAATAATTCTCTAGCTCTCTTAGGCTCAATTAAATCCATCTTTGTAATCACACCCAAAGTTCTTTCCCCCAATGGATCAACCATTTTAGCAGCCCTTAAAGCTGATGAATTAGCTAAATCAACATCAGCTGGTGAAATTGCCAATATAATGTTTGGTGGTTCCAAATATTTCATACAAATATCACGAATCTTTTGTTTCAATTCTCTTGGTTGATCAGCAGCTTGAACTTGAATATAACCTGGTAAATCAATCAATGTCAAATCTGGTGCTTTTGGGGATCTAATAGTTAACCTAATTGGATCATCAGAAATTGCAGTAGAATCAGGAACTGCCAAGTTTAATTCAAACAAAACCCTCGACACTTCGTCAAAATTCGTGAGCTTATCAAGCTTCAAATCTGTGAATTGTGCAGTTTCTATATTCGAGTTAGGATCATTAATTAATGTAAGCTCAATTGGTCTTCTGGTAACCATATTGTTCCCCTTTGGCAAAAATTGTTTACCGACAACTGCTTCCAAAACTGAAGATTTACCTGATGATTGTGATCCAATCACGACTATTGAAGGTAATTTCAAAGTGTCATTTTCATCTACTTTAGCTAGTAGATTTCTGATTTGGATCATTTGTTTTGTGAGGTTTAATATCTGATCATCAGTACTTGGTTTTTTCTTCGTACCACTTTCCTCTTCTTCTTCCTCTTCTTCCTCTTCTTCCAATTCGTCATCAAATTCGTCGATGTCATCCTCGTCTTCGTCTTCAACTCCTCTTCTCTTGTCGTCATCTTGATTTAATAATGCTGCTGCTGCAACTCCACCACTCCCACCACCAGCGGCGTTCCCCATTGATCCACCTCCAGTAGTACTGCCTCCATCATTTCCTTCTCCATTACCGCCGCCACTACCTCCAAAGCTTGGAATCATATCCTTAGCGCTATTGAAAAACCCAGATAATTGGTCACCGGTCGACATTGCAAAATCTTTTAATTTCCCCAACTGATCCCCGGTATAGGCAGTAGCCTCTTCTACTTTATAAATAACATATGATCCGCCAGCAGCTATACCGCCACCGATTGCCGCTGGTAATCTCACAAATTTGAAAGCTAATTTGGGTATCGAAGTGAAAGATATCAGTCTTATTGAACCATTTGATGCCAAAGCTGATGATAAATATAACGTTCTTTTAGCGTTTAATCGATATCTTGATAGATCACTAGTATTGATGAAGTAAGAAAAGTTACAAGGCTTTTGAAAATACAAACTTTCACACCTTTTAATAAATCTTGTTGTCATCGATCTACCGCTTCTCACATAATTTATTTGTCGCAGCATATTCTTGGTTTGGATATATACTGCGGGATATCGAAATCAATGTTTTCAAGGTGCTGTTGTTGTTGCCATTCTATAGAAATCAAAAAAAAAAAAAATAAAAATAAAAAATTGCCTAAGAAAATCAAAGTTGCAGACCACCCTGAATCTGCTTGTCGCACCCACGGCCAAATTGCCAGTGCAGCACAGTGGGATGGATATCCGACTTCGATCTGGATACTGTTTATCCTTGGAAACTTGTTACGGCATAAATAGAAGTTGATTATTCATGTTATGTTGTTTTTTACATGGACTGGTCCTGTGCCATTGTATTAATTGGAAATTTAGTAAATAATAATTAAATACCAGTGGGAACCGAGAAAATTACATATGGTAACTGGTGTCAGCTGCAAAGTCGATAGGTATATAATAATTTAAATGTTTTAGAGATCTACTACGCCGTGGGGTTCAAAATCTAAATGTTACCTAAATTGGACAGCTGAAACTTGAATCCTGCAACAGCAATACTGAAACGACCACACATGTCTTCAGCCATTATTATTAGAAACAATTCTATGGTAAGTCTTTTCTTTCGTGGGTAATCATATATACTGAGCCATGTTTCCAATATAATTACTCAATTTTTCCATTGAATTTTTTACAATTTTTTTATTGTTAATTTAATTAATTAATTAATTAGCTTGCTTATTTATTTAATTGTACTCAATACACTCAAAAATGAAATACGCATTGGTTTTCTCAGTTTTATCAGCATTGGCTTCGGCTACTACCGTTGTGACTCTTGGAAGTCAGACTTACACTGTCTCCACTGATACTGTCATTTCATACACTTCTGGTCAATATTTAGTGATTAATACTTTCTACGGTACTGAGGGTGTTAAATCTGGTGCTTCTGCTTCTGCCTCTGCTTCTGCCTCTACTTCTTCTGGTGCTTCAGCAATAAGCTCAACTGCTTCTGATTCCTCTGCTTCTGGTTCAGCTTCGGCTTCTTCAGGTGTCTCACGTGGAGCCTCTTCGGCTACGGCCACTTTAGCTTCAGGTAGTTCTGCTGCCTCCTCCGATTTAAGTGCTGCTTCTGGTGTTACTGGTGCCTCAATTGCTTCTGGAAACAGTACCATAAGTCCAACCATAACCAGCGGTGCTTCAAGCTCAAGTAGTAATGGTGCCATTTCAGTTTCTGGTTCTGCTTCCTCTTCTGCTTCCAGCCATGCTTCAAGTGAATCATCTTCATCTTCTTCAGCAAACTCAAGTCACTCATCATCCTCATCAAGTCATAAAGCTGGTGCTAATGTTAACATAATATCGTCGGGTATGTTGTTAGCTGGTATTGCTGCTGTTTTACTTTAATCAAGCTGAATTGACTGTGACATTTTTTTATCTACGTTTTTTTTCAGTGTTTTACACTGTTTTGTTAATTTTTTTTTAATTTACTGAACGCTGTATTTTTAGAATCTTTATTATTATCTTTTTTTTTTTTCACTTCACTTATTATAGAATAGCATAAAACCTGACTTTCTCCAAAATTTCCATTAAATTTTTTATTTTATGTAGAAGATCCTCAATTCCATGGTAACTTGAAACAATGCGCCATTTATACGTCATTCTCACTGGATGCATGCCTACTCATTAGTGGGACCCTTGCATATAAATTTGCAAATGAAATAAAAAAAATTGTTTTTTATTATTATCTATTAAGTATTATCTTTTATATTTAGATTTGACATTAGAAATAAGATCCTTCAAATCAGCTAAACTGTCATTAATATTCCGAATCTTCTTTTCGGTTTTCCCTGTCAGAAGTCCATTAATTTTCTTTGAAATCATCAGTGGCTTTCGAAATGATTTCTCAGAGACGATTCTTGGCTTAATTGAAGATATGTCGTTCAGGGAATTCTCCTCATTGGTTGAAGCATTCCATAATATGTTAGATGCGTTAGCCAAAGGAACTTCGAGGATGGTTTGATTAGTCAGAGTCATCCCATTCAAAAATGAAGTGTTGTAATTATTGTTGTTGTTAAGGTTTGGTCGTTTAAATAATCCAGTTCGGCCAATTTGATGAGTTGCAGCCCGTTTGTTGTTGTTCGCAGTTCCATTGACATAAGAATTCCCAAGAATAGATCTATAAGATTGATTAGTTATATCCATACTAAATGAATTATTAAAATGTTGATATCGCTTAAGATATGGATGATTTTGTAATCTCAGAGAATTGACTCTAGAATAATTGATAGTTGAATCATTAAGTTTCAGAGTCTCAATTACTTTTAGAGCTTCGTTAACTATTTTAGTTGGTGCTTCAATTGGCTTTTCTTTCTTAACGACTTCTTTTAGAGCCCCATTGTAGTGGGAAGCCAATTTTGAAAGACACTTTATTAATCTCTTTTCAAGTGCCTCAGGTTTTCCTTTGACAATATCCACACTGCAAAACACTATATCTATCAAATTTTCTTTAAAACTTGTCTTCACTAAACCGATGTTCAATAATTTATAAATTTCTCTTTCATCAAATATAAATTTACCACTATCCCAGAACAAAATCATAATTTGAAATTTATAAACAGATTTGGAACTAATTGACTGCGAAGCTCTATAGATCCTTTTCCCATCGTTTATCAATCTTGCTTTGGCTTCTTCTCGATTTTCAGACTCAGTAAAACCACAATCAACAATAATAAATGGTGAATTTGATACATCATGGCTACTTGTAACAGTTAAGCTTCCTCTAGCATTTTGTATCTTGTTGACATTACCTGATAATGACAATTTCGATTTCAACCAAACAGCTCCAGGGGATTCCAAGTCCATGAGAAACAATGCCAACGTCAAATCATAATTTTCTCCTCGATACAATTTTCGGTCAGTGAAAATTTTCTCGATCGCAATTGAAGTAGGCTCATTAAATTCTTCCAAATCTAAGCCAGCGCTCAATAACTTCTCATCTTCTTGTCTGATGATTGATGTGTTGGATAGACCAGCATCCAACCGTGAAACTCTTGGCTTAGGTAGTACCTCAGCAAAAGCTTTCTCAGGTGCTCCATTAGTCGTGAACTTATCTAACTTAGCATTGTGATCAAAGTCACTAATAATATTATATCTCTTCGAGAGATACCCAACATTAGGAGTTAATCCAAATAAATCTTGAGTTCGTTTCACTTCATCTTTGATTCTTTCCTTTTTGTCATATTTGGCCTTACATTTACCTGCAACCAATTTCAATTGTTTAAGTGTCTTCCGCTGTAGATGTTTCATTCTGAAATCTTTAGCTAAACTGTTTAAAATTACTGATAGTGAAATATCATTAAGCATTTCCTGAAAAATTCGTTTAGCAATCTCCATTGCCTTCGCTTGTTTAATTCTCATCTCTTCTTGTTTACGTTTTCTTTCCTCCTCCATGTTTCTTAAATGTTGTAGTTTTTGTTGTTCCTCTAATTCACGTTTATGTTTCTCTTCTAATATTCTCTGTTGCTGTTCCAATTTCCGTTGCTGCTCCAACTGACGTCGCTGTAATTCTTCTTCTTTACGTCTTCTTTCGTCAATTTCTTGTTGTTTTCTCAAAAGTTCTTGCTTTTTTCTTATCATTTCTTGTTCTTTCTTCTGTTGTTCTAATCTGAGACGTTCCAACTCTTGTCTCTTTCTCTGCTGTTCTTGTAAAAGTTTCTCATCGACCGCTCCAGCATTACCATTGAAATTAACACTCACATTAGTATTCTTAAACTCAAATGCATTGGGTTCAATATTAGTATTAAATTTGATATTCGCTTTAGGAATACTGAAATTGTTATTATAACCACCATGAACGATTTGACTTCTAGTCATATGCTTCATCTTTGAATTAAGCCTTGGATCATAAGCACTTTTTATTAGCTTAGCAGTCTCCTTTTTATTAAATAACATCTCACCAGCAGTAGCCATATCAATTGCCTCATTTCCCTTGCCGTCATTGGCAAAGGGTATTTTGTAGAATCCCAAGAAATTTTTCAAATCAGAAATGTCGGGGAAGTTCAAAACTTCAAGTAAATGTGACACGTATAAATTCTTTGATTTACTATGGTTTGCTCTAATCAATGATTTCAATGCTCTTAGACGAATTTGATTAAATGAGACTTCCAATAAACAACTGAGTAGAAACGGCACTTCAGGATTAAGTAACAAATTGAAAAATGTTGAATAAAAATCAGCAGAGGTTCGATACCATTTAAGCGAAACCAATCTTCTAAATTTCAATGCAAGCTGAATCAATCTATGACTATATATTTGCGATGGTAATGATTCACAAGTTTTTTCTAATTCAGGATCATTCATTTTCAAAATTAAATGATAGGCTCTAAATTCAGCTTCATTAGGCGGCTGCGGAAAGCCCTTGATACGATACTCGTCATACATTTCTGCCAATGTCTTCAAAGATTTTTCCAATTGTTCTAATTCCTGTTGTTGTGAATATTCTATATCTGAATTCGCCATAATATGCAATGACATTATATGAATGCGTGCAATTTTCTCATTACATTCTATTGTTTCTGGACCAAAATAATTTTGAAATGTAAAATCTTGTCTAATTGATCTAGTTCTATCCCATATGAATGACTGAGTCTCAGGTATTAGATGTAATAAGTTTTCAATAATGAAATTCAAAGTCTGGACTAATATTTGAGGTGGCCGAACATCTGAAGGTAGTGGAGGTTCTTGACCGGCAGCTGGACGCACAAATGATTTGATTGCACGATTTCGAGTTATTGCGTTCGTTACTGGGTCCTTTTCATTAACATTGACATTATTCTGTCTCGTCCTTTTAATTCTTTCAAATGCCGGGCACATATCGTTACAAGTTCCTCTAAATGAAATGGCATTGTCCAAAGTTCTTCTTGAATTTTCATCATCAAGATAACCTCTTGCAATCATCTCTTTTCTTTCAATGGTTCTCAATTCTTGTGCATCGGCATATAGTGTTTCTATATCATTCTGAACGCCACTTGATTCTAGCTGAAGCATCTTTGCTTGACTAGACTCTACAAACTCATCCGTCAAAGGCTCGAAGACATAAGATCTAGTGTCACCAATAAGCCGCTGCAATCCTTTCAAATTTTCTTTGTTATCTTTAATTTGAAACCCAAAATCCAGTGGATTTGGGAAGAAGGGAACTTGAGGAACATTCAGTAACATTTATTTCATATTATTGCCGAAGTAATGTCAGCTGGATATGTGCCGTAAACAAAAAAAATAATAAAGAAAAAGCGCCTGTCGCTTGAACATTTGAAAAAATAGTCGCGTGATGCTCACAATAATATCCCGGAGCTATAGGGATTTGGCATACCCACAATATCGGCTAACTTGGTTCGGTTCCAATATGGGTGGGACCACCCTACTCAATCAACTGATGATGAAATGGCCAAAAGTTGAAAAATTGTTTAAGTATGCCAACTAGAGGAATCAAGGGCTGGGCTAGCATCGATGAAATTGTTTTTGAAAATCATGCGACTTGTATTCGTCTCTATTCTCAATTTCATTTGGCTGTATATAAAATAAATAAATGAGAGATATTTTAACTAAGAATGTAGAATGAACGATTGCTTGCAGGCTGGCATCTCAAGACTCTCAGGCACCCACCAGGAAAAGGTATTGATTATAATGACGATAATTTGAGGTTGCTCTGAAACGGAAAGAGAAAAGAGAACAAAATAGAAGTATAAAAAGATGGACTTTTTCCCCTATCAAATTTCTTTAAAAACATCAGGAAAACTTCCCTATATTTAGGCTTTAATAACCTTTTCCCATGTTTGACTAATTTGTATCATTACGTGTGAAATTATAAAAAAGCTAGAATTTGTATATAGAAAATGCACATCAATTATAAAACATAATTAATACAACGAATTGTAAATCTAATGATTAGCGAGAAAGAATGAGTGATTAGTATGACTCAAGCACCAGAAATCAGTACAAGGGAGCGTAAATCTCACCTTGGAATTGAAAATGAAAGGAAATTATCTGGTCAAAAATTTGCTTGTCTCTTTTCCACAAACTGCAATTGTATACTAGTTTCTTATTATGCATGTTACAAAGTTATTTCAGCTGATGATACTCAATTAAATGTTAGTAGATAATGATATGATAATTTTTGATACCATATACACCTAACCATTGGTTAGTGATCACTAACCACGATAAGCACAATGACAAATATAAGAGAATTTTGATTCCCTCCTGTTAATTCAAAAGAAATAAAAAACTTGTTTTCCTCGAATGAGAAATCTCTCTCATCCTGATCGTTATTGCCATAATGTACATATGCAATTTTGATGCACGGTGCGGTCATCCCGGAGGGCCCTATCGATTGTCCGATTTGACGTTTGTTTACTATTAGTGTTGATCATACAAGATAACAGAGCTTCCAGTTTAAGTTTGGATTAGATAGGTAATGAACAAATCAGATATCACTTACAAATCAATAATAATACCAAACTCAATTTATTTATTTTCTGTAATCTAATTATTTGAAGACGACGGGTTCCCACCTTCGTTATTGACGACATCGTGAACGACATTCTGGTTGAGAAGAAGGTTTTAACCGAATAGCTACACGATATTCATTTTCCAACAACTGAACGAATAACTTTTTATAGTTATATCTTCAACTATAGCTTCAGGGACAATTATCAGGATGGATCCATCCTTATTTTTAGAATACCACTTGTTCAAACCGTCAGTGATTGGCTCTGATGCACAAGAAGAAGAGTTATAAACACTCGCATCACAATCCTCCATATAGGAAAAGAAAATTTCACCCTCAATTCTTCACCACCGATAGCAAATAGCTGGTCTTTGAAATAAGTAGAAACAATGAATGGAGGAGGGAGCTGACTAATTCTATTATTTTCAATTAAATAAGGTTTTTTTAGTTCGGCTTATAGCTTTAACACAATTGGTTTTACCTAAGGGAACTTTTCGTTTAACCTCTTCATCATTTACTAACAATGAAATTCCAATTTTTCCAATATACTCAATTTTTCCAGTTTGCTTAATTTTCTTCATCCCAAAAAGAGGCTAGCGGCAACAAAATTTAATAAAGCGATTAATAGCGAAACTTGCAATAGCATTTTGCAAAAAGAGAGGCTCAGAGATATAAAAATATTTAATGCATTTGAAATTAATAAATGAAAAACTCTTTAGAAATACCAGGAATCTCACCCGAATTTATACTCTATTGAGGATAATAATGTATCCTTGTATCCTTGGATATTTGCAAAATTCCCATACTCGCAAATAAAAGCCGCCAACATGTTGGTAGTACCTAAATTTTGACAGCATAAAATGCCAGCGACTGTGCAATGGTTGAAAATAAGCGCGAATTCCCAATACCCCTCGGACATGGCATATCACTAGATAAAACAATGCAAATAAAAAGAATATATTGCAACGCTGGGTAAAGCAGTCGGGGATAATTTATAAAAAGTAAGCTGGTGGTAATTCCATGAGGACTTCACCATATGGGGGAGGTGGTGGTGGCGTCGATGGGTCACAAATTGGCGGAGATAATGGTGTTGCAGTTACTGCTCAAATTTATTAATAGTCACGATAACGCAAAGTAGGATTCCCATTTTGATTGAACTTTTTTTTTTGCGAGCATTTTGTCACTAAGAAATAAAATAGCGTTAAAATTCTTTTGAGTGAGCAAGTAAGTAAGTGTGAAAGTGGAACTGCATAAATTAAAATTGATCTTTCATGCAATGGCTACTTCATCAAAGACATATAACGATCGGTCTGACTGTTCAAGATAGTGAAGCGTACCTTCTTCATGGGGTCCTCAAGGTGATTTACTATTAAGACATTTGGAAGAACAACAGAAATTAGGTTGGGAACAAATTGCTGCTCATTTCATGCATCGAAGTCCAACCGTTTCAATAGAAACGAATGCTTACTTTCACTTTCGCTGGTAGAGGATGCAGCTAATAAAAATACAGATTACTAAATATACTCATTTAAGGAGAGGATAGAATTCTATTATAAACCAACTGCCCTATATACTAAAATAAGCGCGCTGTCACTTTCACCGCCTCCAGCGAGGGATTCAATTTTTTCCTTATCAACTTGGCTAACTTTATCATCATTATAATACCACCAACTGTTACCAGTCAAGTCGTTTTCGTTTCTAGTAAAACACTGATAATGACCAGAATCAGCATATGAACCCTTATGGGTAACAATAGATACTAAATCATACAATGGACTAGGAGCTTCACCTTCAACTAAATCTTTTGGATACGCTTTAGAGAACTCACCCAACCATTTTTTTTCATTCTCCAAAAATTCCTTCTCTTCAAGTTGATATCTCTCCTTGTTGCTTAAGTAAAGTCTATTTGTGTCATTGCTTAATTTTGCTTTTTTATTTTTACGCTTTTCTTTATCATCATTCTCTCTTTCCTTCAATACTGTGTAAATTTGATCTCTAGCTTTAACTTTTTCAGCTTTTATACTGTCATCTAACAAATCAGTGACATCCAATTGGAATGGGAACGCCACTTTTCTTAAAATTTTAGCCTTTTTACTGATATCTCTTTTCCAATAAAATCTAACAAAGTTAATTGTCAAGAATTTTGGTAATCTGGTAATACTTCTAGTGATTTGATATTGACAATTTCTATTCAAATTTGGGTTGTTCTTTTCAATTATTTCTTTAAGTCCTTCAACTAATCCATTCTTCAAGAAGTTGGTGTTGATTGTAATATGACAAGACAATTTCAATGATTCTTCAACGCTAACCACTTCTTTATCGTTTGGATCTTCTTCAATACATTTCATGGTTTTTTTGAACCCAATTCCAAAATATTTGGAAATGAAATCATTTGGTAATGTTGACGATAATTTTGATAAAATTTGCGAAAAACATTCTTCAGCATCCTGCTGTTTAAATCCATGATTATCTTGTTCAGCAAACTGAGGGAAACTTTCTCTTAAACTATTCAAAAATGACAATGGAATTATATAACGTCCATTCCCCAAAGTTTTACCCTTTTGTAATCTATTAAATGTACCTTTCAATTCTCTAGTCAATCTATCATTATCAGCATATTTATTCAAAGCGCCCCTCAAATCAGATGCATTATTCAAAGCCTGTAATGAAGAATTTAAATAACAAGTATTACCTAAATTTTGTAACCCTAAGGGATCACCACTGAACTCAACAAGTTTACCTTGACTTTCCAAATCTTCAAGAAAGACAACTTTTTCCTTTGGTTTCTGAGGAACACTGGTACTATCAGGGGTTCCAAGAACCATAACTGATTGATTTGCCTTTAAACCACAAGTTCTTAAATCAGTGTCGTCTTTCAATTGACCAATCTTCAACAACACTTTTTGTCTTTCTGGCGGAACATTTGTCAACAGGAAAATTTGTGATTTAAATACAATGCCTGGCTCATTCAAATCTAAATCGATATTGTAAGTTTTACCAGCGTGTCTGATAAGAATAGGAAGTAAAGAGTCTGACATTATTATTAATTCAATTGATGTTATAAAATAATAATAAGAACAAGAAGAAGAAGAAAATAAAATAAAATATCAATGAAATTTATTTTTATTGCCACTAAAACTAAAGAAAGAAAAAGTACGTGTATCGGCCTTCAAAGTTTAAAAATTGAGGTACACATGATCAAATCAAAACTGCGTGCACGTGACACCATTTAATGTATATAACATATTATTTGTTAGGTAACCCAATAAACCCTAAAGCTGAATATTATTTTTTATAACATTAATAAAGTGTTTGCTTTTAATTTCTCCTTCCATTGCACCTATTAACCCAAAATAATCTCTCAAATAATCCTTATACAAATTAAATTCTCGTTGAATCTCTCTTTCATTTGTAGCACTCAAATTCATTAAACAAAACAATAAAACTTCTAAAAAATGATCATGATCCTCTTCTACTCGGAACCCCATTTCTCGAATTAAAATTGGTAAAAATAAGTTTCTCAGAACAATTTCATTTTTCTTGCCAACATCACCGGTTTGACTTAATATACTTATAATTATAAGTAAATGCTCCCTTATTTGAGTGTTAACCACGTTAGTTGAACCGATTGTCATCATTTCATTCTCTGACTCATTAAGCAAATCTGAGTATAATTTCTTAAAAAAGGGGAGAAACTCATAATCTATCAATGCTTGGGAATACTCTCCTTCGTCAAAAAGTAAGAGGTTGCTTAAGAATTTCAATGCCAAAAGTTGAATGGTGCGATGATTTGCTGAGATTAACATTTGCATTCTCATTAGGAATTCGCTTTTAGTGAATATTTGTTTAATAGTAGCAGTTGATTCAATAAAATCCACTGACTGTTTTTCACTTTCGCTAAAACTGAATAAATTAATTAAAATTCTGAGACAATTTTCAATAATATTTGCTGATACTTTCAATTTTCCAAAACAAAATTGATCAATAAATTTTGCAATATTTTCCAATACGCCAAATTGAATCAACTGTAGTTTAATTGAAATGCTCCCTCCACTTATATTAACAAGAGCTGAGACCGCGTATTCTATTGGAATGGCTTCTTCTTTAGAAAAAAGGGTAAAAATACAATTTAGCAACCCATATTCTTGACAAAACAAATACTTGAGCTCATCACTGTCCTTCGTAAATAAGTTCATTATTATAACACTTTGAGCAAGTGACTCTAGTTCCAAAGTGCTCAATTGTGGCGTCTCACAAACGTTCGTAATATTTTTTTCCAACGCTTCAAACAAATCTCTTTTTCTACCATAAACATTTCTTTGCTCAACGGCACAATAGTTTAATAAATTTGATAGTGCATATAACGTGGGTACAGTCACAGTAAGGTCTTTGTCAAATAATATTGTCGTTAATGAGTTTATAATGTTTTCATCGACGATAGTCTGAATGTAATTGTTACGGAACTCGACATCAGTCTCTAGAGACACAAATTTTGCAAGCAACTCACTTGACAAAATCTTGACATTTTTGACAGGACTTTCGCATATCCCAGGTATATATCTAAACATCCCAGCTTCACAATAAATTGGTAATAGCAGTGGTTTGGTTTCGATTGTCCTTAGTATTGCCTTCAAAGCTAAGATTATTATATCTCCCGAATACAGAGTGCTTAAAAACCCAATCAACTGATATAAATCATCCCTCTCATCGCTAATATCTAGCTCAGATATACTGACTTCTAAACTCTTAATTGTGTTGCTATCATCTATAATCATTTTCACTGTTGTAAATTAAAATACAAGATCTATTGAGAGAGACGAGGCTTTAAATATTGATGTAATAGATCAAACACATTATGACCCATATGGTTGGGACAAAGCTATCAATGCGTGCCCCATGTGATTGTTGCGTAATTAGACCGATGCCATTGTATATATTACTCATCCTATACCATAATCAAATGATTATTTCATCGAATCTTTAAGAAACAATCTTAATAAACTAGAATTTCGAGTTGAATTCTTCAGTGGAGTTCATTTTCCCGAGGGATTGATACAACGATAACGAGTGAGCCCATTTTTCCAGTAGTGACCCAGTATGCATATCAATCTCAAGTAATACGTGCCCCGTTTCATAGATATGTGTCGCCACTGGTTCTAAATTAGACATATGATATTTTTCAATGATATATTCTGTCATCAATCAACAAGGAATGTAACATTTGCACATATAAAATGCTTGTTTCCACTTGTTTCCAGTGTATGGCGGATTTAATCATGGGTCAATGCAGTCAGTGCACTCTAACCGTGGCCAAAACTGTTTGTCTTTTTCAAAATCAGCCCGAAACCGATTTGATTTCTAATTCAATTTACTTTTGTTGATTAATAATACCTTCCAAGAAACTCAAAATCCTTTGAACATTCTGGAATTAATATCGATTCATAAGCATAATTAGCCCCTTCTTATTTTTTTTTTTTTTTTTTTTGCCCGTGAATTTGAAAGAGTCCTTGATGATGGAAAACAAGAATTCGAAGTTAATTTTGAAAGTCAATAACACCAAGGAAACCATTCCAAAATCAAGTTTATCTCCGCCTGTGAAGACAGAGCACCAGGATCACGATAATTCAGATATACATCCCTTGTTTATTTTGGATGAGTTAACTGAAAAACGACACGCAATTCATGGAGCCGCTTGCGGTCAACAATTGGGGAATTCTGTCAAACCGTTGACATGCAAAGAGAATGAACCTAGTAACGCGTCTACGGTTTTAAATGGTGATATGTCGAAAAAGGCTGATGGTCAAATCAATCATAATAACAGCGGTAGTATCAGCGGTAACAATAAGTCCAGTGAAGGAAGGAGTTCTGCGTCAAGCTTATTGACAAGTTGCTCAAATGAAAACGTTTCCAAACTTTCAAGTCCTGATTTTCAACATTATTATGAAGATAATAAGATTCATTTGTTAATTGGTGTAACCGGAACTGTGTCAGCCACCAAGATTTTCCCCTTAATTAAAAAATTGTATCAACTTTATACTCCTGAAAAATTAGCTATCAAATTAATAATGACAGAATCGGCATTAAACATTTTAAATTTGCAAGATTTTAATAATGATATTAAAGCAGGTGCTCCAAATGAGCAACCGAATTTGAAGAAAAAGGCAAATTGGAGAAGAATTTTGGATATGGGTATTCAGCGTATTTGGACTGATAAAGATGCTTACAATTATAATTCAAGAGACCCGAAAGTTCGTCAACTATATGAAAAAAATTTCCATACTGATCCAATATTGCATTTAGAATTGGGTAAATGGGCAGATTTGATGGTTATTACTCCTTTGTCAGCAAACACCATGGCAAAATTAGTTAATGGAATTGCTACAAATTTACTTACCACCATAATATCTACTTGGAATCGTCAGAAACCAATAATTGCTGCATTGAGTATAAATCATATGGCATGGGCTCAGCCAATTACTAAAGTGCATTTGAATTTAATGAAAGAATATTTCGGCCATGTACAAGTTTTGAAGCCCTTGGAGAAGATTGTGGACAAAGATGGGAATGCGTGCTTGACAGGAATGAGAGATTGGCCAGATATTGTTGATGTTATTATGAAGAAGATTGGACCACCAAGTACTTTAGACGATGAAGATGAAGAAGATGAAAATGATGATGATGATGAGAATAATAATCGTAAATCAGACAGCGATGATGATGACGATGTCGACGATGATGATGAAGACGACGATGATGAAGATGATGAATATGAGCAGGAGGCAGAGCTAGAAAAGGGAAAGAAGTAACCACGAGTGACAATCTGAGGAAAATGGGCAGTACTGCATTTACATTTCTGTAAAATAGTTGTGTTTTTTCTTTCATCTACAATTCATCAATAATAATGATGCTGATGATTAATAGCAATTCTCTTTGACTAGTTAGCTTTTACACAGGACCGAAGGTACTAAGGGATCCTCATCTCGACGCATATAAATGTGACATTATGCGAGAAAAAAGATTTTCTCTCTTATCAAATGTATAAATTTATGTATCCAAATTTCCCTCCCTGTTTTTACTTTTTTTTTTTTTTTTTTTATTTTTTATCTATTTAATTTTATTTTTTTTTTTTTTTGCTTATATGTTGTTGTAGGATTGCATTTTGTCGGCTTTCATATTCAAAATACATGTCATTTCATTAGTAATAAGGAGCGAATTACGTTAGCAAGAATGAATGAGAGTTCATATGGGGCTAATTTTAATACGGTAGTATTCAATCAAGATGGAACTCCCCAGGGAAACATTAAATTTCCACAATTGGCTACTGATATGGAATTATTTGCACAAAATCCAGAGAGAACCCCATCTTCAGGACAGCCACAATCAGTCTTCAGTGGAGGGAATGATCTTAATTTAACCATTGGTAATACGAACAATAATAACTATGTACAGTCGAACAATAATCAAATCGATCAATTCAATTTCTTGCCGTTTGCCCAATTTCCACCCGTCAATGACATGAAAAATGAACCTCAAAGTCTAGATAGCTTAGAGATTCCTGAAATCACTGAACAAACCAAGATTAATATGGAGAAAAAAAGAAAAGCGGCTGCTGTCACTGAAAATCAACAAAAGCAAAAGAAGATGCGATTTAGACCCTGTGATGCTTGTCGAAGAAGGAAAACAAAATGCTTTATGAATGAAAATGGTCAAAATTGCGTTGAGTGTACTAAAAGAAATCAAGCTTGTAAATTTGATAACGAAAAGATACTTTTGTTTAATAATATCAATTCTTTATCCGGTGTGTTGAAATTGATGCATGATAAGAACGAAAATAACGTTAGTAAGAAGAATGGGGATGTTAGCGATAGTGTAATCAATCTCATTGATTCTCCAGCTAATACTGTTGCTACAACAAGTATGGGTATTGGTAACGTCAGTAATAATAATAGCAGTGCAGCGAGGGCCCACGGTGATAAGAAAATTCGTCGAACCAAGTCGTGTGATATGTGTCGTAAGAAAAAAGGAAAATGTATTAAGCTGGAAAGCAATCCAAACAGTTGTGTTGAATGTGAAAAAAAAAATATAATATGTATTTATTCTCAGAATTTATTCAATATGTTTCCTGCTAATGGAAAAGTGAACTTGTTAGCTAAACATGACACTTCAATTGAAAAACCTGTTAAAGACTATAGCCTACTTAGTGAACCAACAGTTATGGCACGTTCATTACCATTGTTAGGATCAAAATCAACCATTTTCTTGGGAGAATCATGGGTTCAAGAGAAAAAATTACTCACGTATACTGATTCTGAGGAGTTTTCAATTTCAGCTCAAGATAAGAAATCCAATATGGTTATCCGGAAATTGAATAATTTAGCGTATTTCCAGTTGGTTGACGATGACGATGAGTTTGTCAATTTGAAGTATTTACAATGTGATGCCATTGAAGAAATTGTTAAAGAAGACGAAGGCTACATGGTTCATTTGTATTTCAAGATGGTTCATCCAACATATCCAATTTTGGCAAAGCAAGCCTTTGTTGAAAGATATTGTCGAAATTATCGAGAAATTCATCCATTGTTGATTGTTAGTGTTTATTTGTTGGCTATGACTTGGTGGGATGTAGATTCAAATGATTTGAAGCTCACCAAACCTGCTAAAAAGCCAGATGTTATCAAATTGGAAAAAATTGCGATATCGTTGATTCAAGATAATTTATATGAGAAGCCAAAATTTTCTGTGGTTCAAGCATTGTTGTTGCTAATCAATTACAATTTCACCATTGAAAATCCATTTGCTAGTTCTTCCTGGAGAATTGCCTCATTGATTTCTAGTTCTGCAGAAGAAATTGGATTACATTGGACTTGTAGTGACTGGGACACTATCCCATTGTGGGAAAGAAAAATTCGGAAAATTATTTCTTGGGCAGTGACTTTCCATGATAAATTGTATGCACTACTTGAAGGTAGACTGAGTAAAATTGATTTAGAAAATAATTGGTCACTCGAAGATTTGAATTTTAATGATTTTTTAATGGATTCTCAAAGCATAATGACTTTAAAGCAAAATGGTTTGGTGTTGAAGAATAGTTTATTTAAATCGATGCTCGGGGATGAAGAAGTAGAAGTTGAAGATGTAACTACCGGGAATGGTGCGAAATTTTTAGCTAGTCAAAGGTTCATTGAAACCATGAAATTTTCATTTCTTATTGATCAGATTTCCTTGAAGTTGTACAATATAAGATCAATAAAATTTGATGATTTTGATACAATTTATAATAAATCCATTGAATTATTTGCAGCATTAAATGATTGGATTAGAAATTTGCCGACAAATTTGAAACCACAAAATGTTCGACAAAATGAAGAAAAAATAACTCGTTATTCTGTGAGCACGAATGGACCATTGTATCTAACTTATTATACACTGATGATTTTAATTTACAAAAGATTGGTAACTAAATTTATTGATCTTATAGAAACTTCCACCCAGGAGAATCTAGCGGGGATAATTAAAAAATTCAATATTGTAAAATCTGGAATTCGAAATTTATTGGAGGCTGTGATTTATAAATTTTTGTTTACATTGACACCATATGAATTACAAAGTTTCTGGTTACAGAGTACTTCGAGATCATTAATTTTCATTGGAACATTTATTGCATTGGTAATGAAGAGTCTTGAGTTACAATCAGAAGATGATGAACAACTACAACAGAAGCAATCAATGTCTAACTTTTACAAGGATTTTTATTGGAAATTGAATAAGATGGCTCCAGATTTTATTCACGCAAGAACCGCATTGAAATTTTTGGAGAACCAAATTGTATTAAAAGAGGATGTTACGAATTCTGGTGAGGAAACGCGTTTTATTTTAGGGTATTAGGTAATTTTATATGGGCTTGTTTTAATGATATTGTGTTATTGTTTTTCTTTAAGAAACCAGCTGTTAGTAGGGCTAGATTCAGGTGTTAGGGCTTTGAGGCCATGTACGCGCTCGTAACCAATTTTCAAAAGATCTGACTGGATGAAAAAAAGTGCACACGAAGAAATTGACTTGTAAGTGAATATAAGAATAACCAATATGGGATCAACTACTTCGAAGCCTGCTGAAACTAAAGTTTTCACCCCTTCTACTCCAGTGGAGTTCTCTAAGGAATTCTTAAATCAGTTAGACAACTCGACGGAGGTATGTGAAAAGAAATAATTGCCTAAATATAAAAAAAAATTTTTGATTGAAAATAACTAACATCTAGTCCAACTATGCCAGAAGTCAACTTGAGGAAAAATTTATTCAAAAGGAAGTATCTAAGAAACTTGATCAATTGGAAAAAATCGCTCAAGCGAAATTGGATTCCGCAGTTGTTTCAAAATTAGTGGAAAAGGACGATTCACCAGACTTAACTTCGGCTGCGCTTGGAGAAAAATTGCAACAATTGACTGAAAACTTAAACAAAATTAACTCATCCAAATATTTCCAAGATAGAATATCTAAAGAAACTAATGGGACGATAACTGCTGCTAGAGATAAAGTGATTGCTTGTCTTAAGACAAACACTGACAAGCCATTGAACTGTTGGGATGAGGTTCAAAAATTCCGCTTATTAGTTAAAAATCTATAATACTATTATTATCTAAAGTTATTTATTTATTTATATTCACATTGAATGATCATTAGGACCTAAAGTAGTTGCATAATTTGTAAGTTGTGCCGATAACATCTGGCTAAATATTTGCCCCATTGGAGTACTAAGAACTCGATCCGGCAACGAACGAATCTTCTCTGGGATGTTTCCGCTAGTCAAAAACTCCACCACTTCATTTGAAAAATGATTGCAATTGTGTTTGAACAAATCATAGCTCAGGGCATGGTACTCGGTCTTAAGATCTTCCAAGTATTCTTCAAAAATCTCAGTAGAGACAAAAGTATTCCCCAAATCAACTACCTCTATAGGTGGCCCATAGATCGTACTGCCCGGTTTACTATACGTTATCCCTCTAGAGAAGAAGTATTCCTTGTCATGAACAACAACTGATGTGTGATAGATAGCTTCAATTTGAATCCCGATGATCTGCTGTGACAATGCGCTTGCCATTCCTTGCGACAAATCATAAATGTATAACTTCACTGGGTATTCTTGGTCCTCTTCACTCATAATGAAATCTTATATATATATATGTAAAAAAGAATATTAAATTGTCGCAATTCCCTGGAAGATATATATGCTTGAAATATTTTATCTTTTATTTTGATGGCAAATGCGATGATGGCAAACGGCGTACAGCCATATACATTTTTTTTCCAGAGTTAGCGTATGCCCTCGTTACCCTCTCGCAGAACTTCAAGCCCCAAAAATAAGCCCAGTTAGCTCATCTTGCAATTCCTGGAATGTTGGATTTTTTTTTATTTCCCCAACTAGCGCCAAAAAAAAAAATAAAAAATAAAAAATATGACTTCCATTAATTACATAACTGAAAATAGCAGTACAATAATATTTGCTGTTACGATAATACTTGCTAGTGTGATTGCAATGGGGTTATTCAAGAGTGTGAAATTTTATGTCAAGACTGCACTAGCTACTACGATCTTTTTTGGTTGTGCGATCTATGGGGTGTTCGCATCGATACTCCTTACTTTGATCGGTAAACAACATCTTGCACAATGGGCAGTCGCTAGAGCTTTTTATTATTCATTTTCAACTATAATGGGAGTCAAGATTCAAGTTAAGAATGAAAATAGATTACTTGATAATTTGCCAGGGATTTTGGTGGGGAACCATCAATCTAGTTTGGATATCTTAGTTTTGGGTAGAATATTCCCAAAAGGATGCACGGTTACTGCTAAGAGATCATTACAGTACGTTCCGTTTTTAGGTTGGTTCATGAGCTTGAGTGGTACTTTCTTTTTAGATAGAGCTAATAGAGACAAAAGTATCAAAACTCTTAATCGTGCTTTGACCAAATTGAAGGAGGAGAAAAGAAGTCTATGGATGTTTCCTGAAGGGACGAGATCTTATTCAAAGGATATCTACTTGGGCCAGTTCAAGAAAGGTGCGTTCCATTTAGCTGTTGATGCACAACTCCCAGTGTTACCGGTTGTTGTTTCTAATACTTCTAATATTGTTAATTTTAAAGAGAAAACTTTCAATACTGGTACGATAACTATTGATTGCTTGGAGCCAGTTGACACTACTGGGTTGACAAAAGAAAATGTTGAAGACTTGGCTAACAAGACCAGAAAAGTCATGATGGATTCTGTGGAATCTTTAGGTTATTCTTATGTCAATTCTGCCCCATTGCAAAGTGCTGATACGAAATCCGTTGATGAGCAGTCCACATAAAATGAATGCCCTCTTTTGCTTGCTATACATGTCTGTGCTATGCGTATATATATGTTTATAACACTCCATTTTTATTTTCTTGCATTATAGAAGCTGTTTCCTACAAATAAAGATAGAAAAAGAAAGAGAGTTTTGCGATAATGTCTTCATAACTTTTAATAATACTTTCTAGTATAATATGATAATATAATATATTGTAGTTCATTAGCTAGGTATACAAAAAGAAAATTATGTTATGACAATGGTTCTAGAACCTAAGAATAATATAAAGCAATACAAAATAAATGAAAGTAATTATTTTGGAGACTTTTTTGATGATTCCATATTTTTAATTGTTTGTTTCAATTCTTCATTTTCATGTTGAAGCAATCCGATTTCAATATCCCTCTCTTTAGATTTGCCATAACTTAACATCTTGCATAATTCTGCGTTCTCTTCAGTTAACATGACAATTCTGGTATATTGTTTATGCGCAATGTCTTGTTCATCAAATTGGCCATATTTGGTGGTTGATTTGCTTGGGTTCAATGCAATGGCAGTTAAAATAGATTCTAATCTTTCTTTGGTATCTTTCAATTCTTTCTCAGTGTCCTCTAACTTGCCAACTAATTTTTCAAATAATTTTTTCAATGAGCCTGGGATTTCGATAACGTTCTTACTACCGTCCTCAACAACTAAACCCCCGGTAGAATTGCTATTCCCATTGGTAAATTCCAAAGTTTTAATCTTATCAGTCAATTTTTGGACTTCATTTTTCAAATACTCAATATGATTATCTTTGATTTTCAATTCCATCTTAAAATTAGCATCATTAACTGACGGCGATGACTTTGGCTTATTACCATTATTGTAATTTTGCAAAAAGTTCGTTTGATGAATATTGTTCGAGTAGTAATTGTTTGAATCACTGACGCTGCCGCCGGCGCCACCTCCACCAGAACCATAGTAAAATCCAGCGGAATTGTTGGATTGCTGACCAAAACTTGAAGTGCTGATAGGTTGTTGATGAAGCTGTTGAGCCGAATCATAATCTAAACCAAATAATCTTGAATTAAAGTTATTAGCGCCGCCAGTACCACCGCTACCGCCGAGGTTAACGTTATGCTCTGATGACTGATCAATGCCGCCAGTTAAACCAGACGCAGTAGCGCTTCGATGATGATAGGCAAAATCGTTGGCAACAAATGGTTGCCTTTGTGGTTGAACTTGCTGGGCAGGTTGTTGCTTCTTCCATGGGTACAAGTTGCTAATCGCTGAAGAATTGGTTGAATAAGAGGTGTTGGTAGCAGAAGTCAAGAATGAAGTCTGAGTGGTAGTGGCAGGCTCTGAAATTCCAAAGATATTATCTTCATTCAACGAGCTTCTATTAGCACTAGGAACCAATGACATTGACAACAATTTCTTATCTAAGCCTTGGTTGTTACTGTCATTACGAAGCTAGAAACGTTAGTAAATTTTTTGCTAAATATAGTCTTTTTCAAGCAGGCGCTTACCGAAAAGCTTTGATTCATGCTACAATGAGTTAAAAGATTGAATAAGTTTTTATGTATATGTGATTGAAAGGAAGTCCAATGTCAGCGATTAAATATAGAGATTTTTTTTTTTTAATTAATTGAAAATTAATTTATGCAAACTGAATCAAATTAATGGGGCTACTGCGCTACTTAAGGGGGAAGCCCTATGACAGCCTTCAGATCTACGGGGGTTTCTTAACCCCGCCTTTATTCAAATTTAAGTAAGTAAGGACCCCAGCCAAAAAAATCTACACTAAAACTACTGTTAAATCCCCTTAAAAAAAATAGATAAATTAATTCTCTCTCCATTGGTGACCACACTTGACACACTAAAAAAATTGTTAGTAATTCCCTTAAAATAGTATACTGTTGGTGCTTCACTTACCTTATAGAACGTTGTCATCGGTTCATCAGCACTTCTAATTTGAAGTTGAAAGAAATAAGCACGATCACCACCACAAGATTCAACTGGACATTGAGCAGCGGTGTTGTCAACGTTATCCCAAGCACCGTCACCTCCTAGCACGTCATCCACCTCTTTTCTTTCTAATTCTTTTCTATTATACATTTGAATCCCAGCAATTGGAAACTGGTATGGGCATGTCGGGCATACAAATCGATTTTGGCCGGTACTTGAGTCCTTAGACACCTAATAATGTTAGAGTTCATACGCTCAATCAATCACCTTGACAAACTATACTAAAAATGATCACATACCGTAAGCATATTTGAACAATAGGGGCAAAATGTTAGCATCTTCTCATGTTATGGATAATAGAAGAAAGCGATGCATGAAATTTTTTTTTTTTTATTTTATTTTTTCAGGCTGAAAAATTATCATGCAGCATGGTGGTCTCTGGCTTACAATAAATTATAAAACAAAGCAACAAGAATATTATTAGCAAATTTTAGTTTTATATATATGTAGAATCAATTCTTAATTAACATTCAAATCGACCCCTTCCACAAGCTCCTTCTTGGCAATTTTTCTTTTTACTCTGTTCCATAAAGTAATATCCTTATTGAAGATGAAATCAAATATAGTAAAACTCCAGCTCTTAGTCTTTGGCAATGGCTCATAAAATTCATTAGCAACTTCATTCAATTTGTATAATTTGGACCATGCAACATAGGGGAAATCATGATGTTCATTATGTAATCCAACATTCCAGGTGAAAAAATTCAAGATTCCGTAATATGAATAGGTCTCTGGAGGTGGGACAATTTCACCTTCAAGAACGGTTTCAATATACAATGATTTGGTTTTCAATACCTCCGCATCAGTTGGTGGATTTAAAATATAGTGTTCCGAAATGAAATGGCCAGCAGTTGGGTGCAAAGACCCAGCTAAAAATGAACTTATGAGGAAATATAATAATGCGTTTTTCCCCCAATGAGTGTACATTAAATAATCGACGAAAACTTGAGTGATAATATTCAACACATGAACAACGGATAATTGAATTTGAGTTAAAAACATAGGCCTCAAAGCATAAAAGAAAAGTTGAAAAGTAGCAAAAAATGCTTTACCAAAGATATTTGAAAGGAAGATTGCCTCGAATCTAGTTGGCAAATCAGTATCGTATTTCTCATCGCCTAAAAATTTATGATGCAATTGATGATATGGTTTGAAACTGGCAGAATATGGAATCCCAATAGGTAAGTTAGCAAATATTGAATATAATTGATTGTGTAATGGTGATTTGAATGCCAAATTATGTGACATTTCATGAATGGCCAAGAAACAATTTTGATTTGAAGTAGCCCCAATAACGTAAGCAGTTAATAAAAATTTCAAAGTGAAGACTGGTGTGTCTCGTAATAAATAAGCACACATGAATTGAAGTGAAACAACTCCAAATATTATGTATTTGGTTAATGGTTCTGGTCCCGTTAGTTTTGACACTTCTGGATGTCTCTTCAAAATCTCTTTTCTTCGGTAAGTGTGTGGCTCTTTCTTGTCCGTCCAGTAGAAATCATTAAGTTTTCGTAAATTCGATTCATGACATTCTGGAGTGTCAACATTTATCACTTGATTACTTGGCTTGTGAGTTATCGTGGACATTATTTGTCATGTATATTATTATATTATTGACACTCTGTATGCTCACAGCCTACTACTTTTCAGAAAGAAGAAACAAATATTTTGTATTGTCGGTTTTGATCCAGATGCAACAAGCGTTGTATGCACGTGTAGAAAATGGCTCTGTAATGGCATAATAAACAAAAAAGAATATTTAAATATACAATGCACTAATATCATCATCGTGACCACCTTTCTTAACAAACAAGTACAAATATCCATTCTTTTCAATCTCTTCCAAACTCTTCTTGTCATTTGCCAATACCACTTTTTCATCGTTGAATAACACCCACTGAACTTTCTCTTCATAAACACTCTTTAGGAAAACAACGTAGTGTCCAGTATGAACTGAATTTCCTTTGTGACAAATAACACCTTTTAAAACATACTCTGCGTCGCCTTGCGTAACATCTTCAGGAATTGAATTTTCCGCCAATATTTTTTCCACCTGTTGTTTAACTGTAGGTTGAGTGGCAGGTACTGAACTCTCCTGGATAATTCCATCATCATCTGGATTATTAAATAACCAATCAACTGCTGCTTCAGCATTCTTATTATTCATTATCAATGCTTTTCTTACCAATTTGCAAGTAAATCCCATAGCAACTAAATTATTAATTTCCTCTTCGCTAGGTTCACTGGCATTCTTCGCATCGCTTGTAATAACTAATGGTGCATCAATATCTGGGTCTTCCATATGAGCAAAAAGCCAATTCATTGCATCTTCAGGGTTAGCTGAATTATTCACATTATACAAAGCCTTTTTACACCTATTCTCTGGGAATCCCATTTGCAATAAACTATTCATAACTTCTTGATTAGGTTCAAAAGCATTTCCACTGTCTCCATTTTCTTCTTTGTCTGGAATAAGCAAAGCTGATTCATTATTCTTTTTGACTTCACTTTCTTTAATAACATAATTACTCAAATTGAGTTTTTCACCTGGTATTTTAACCGGAACATCAATTTTAGTAGGAATCCAATTAACCAATTTTGCTCTTTGAATTTGCACCAACAAAAAGTCTGGCAATGAAGCCAATGATAAATCTTTAATAAATTTTGAGCCATCTAATTCAACAACTTCTGAGTTTCTGAAATAATCATGAATCGCATCATTGATATCCACAGGTTTGTAAAATTTTTTACCGTCTTCATCAGAGTAGTCGACAACATCTTCAACATGCAAAGTCAAGTATTGATTTAAGTCATTACCGACTTTAAATCTGTTATCATTCTCTAACACCAACTTCTTGTTAATAACAAACTTGAAATGATTAACTGGGTTCTCTTTAAAGCAACTAGATTCTGGATTCTTGTTAGCATTTTTGTAATAATAAGATTCCATTTGGTCAAGCAAAAATAACAAAAATTCAAATGCATCTTGTTGATTAGGAGAATTAAATTCTTGATTGGATTTCCCAATTAGTGATTTGAAAATTGATAGTTTCAAACCTTTTTGCCATTTAATTGCACTGGTGGTGGTTGAATCAGGCACTGAATACACAGCTGGTACTAATCCATTAAAAATTTTAATCAATTGAAGGTAAAGATCATCATAAGGCTTCTGAATAGCAGCTTGATCAAAATTGAAAATATCCTTATCGTAAAATAATTGTATAAATGACTTCAAATGAGCCAATAATTGCATGTTAGAACTAATGTAACAAGAATTTCCCAAATTTTTCAACCCAACTAAATTTCTACCAAAAATTGGCTGAAATAATTCACCTTCCTCGGATTGCATATTAAACAGCCAGTTTAAATTTTGCTGAATATTCAATTCAGTCAAGGTTTTTTCATTTTTTTCTTCAAACGATTCAATGTTAATATCGAAATTCTTCAAAACTCCAACGAGATCGGTAACCTTAACTTCATCGTTACATTCATAACAATAACAATCAGCTTTTCCTTGCTTTAATGAAAGTGAACCAAGCTTAACTGCAACAGGATGCTTAGTAGTGTCGTAATGATGCAAACCATGAGAATTACCATTTAATCCACCAAATTGTTTTCTGCCGCAACCAATGCTTCCGCAATGCAAGCATAGCCATAAATTTTCTTCCAAATCACATTCATTACACTTTGATGGCAACTGATACCCTGGCGACTTATAAGATTCTAATTTTTCAGAGTGTTTACAGGGAGTAATTTCTTGTTCCCAAGATTGAATGTCGTTTTTCAAATTCATAGAAGTAGCACTTAAAATCGCCACAATGGTTCGCCTAATGTTTTCAGGAAGCTCTGGATTGACAATTTCGTAAGAATCAACGGTCTTGCTTATAATCAATGGGATTGAAACATCATTGCTAATAAAGTTTAGTCTATATGTCGTATCATAATAATCATCCTCATTTTCTTGAAGAATTTGAACCTTGTCGAGCTTCAATTTTTTCTGTAATTGTTCATCTTGAACTTTCTTATTGAAATGCTTTTGAATATTTAAAAACAAGGAATGATCAGTTATAGAATGATGGAAAAACGTATAATTAGAATCATCGCTTCTGTTTAGAGGTGCAAACGCTTGATAACAATGGAGGCAAACATTGATCCCACCTTCCAGCTCCGGAGTTTGGAAGCTAAATAAGCACTCATCTTTAAAAACGCTGTCACAGTGGCTGGGTGGACGAATTGAAGGGTCAACGATAAGTCCAGACATAGTTTCTCAGCTAACAAGGGTATTGAAATTACAAAGCTGAAGAAGTTCGCCTCCGCTTTTTAAACTTGTCAATGCGATATACGTGAAAAAATATTTATGTCACGTGCACATGTTAAGCAGTTCCGATTATATAGGGGGGAGGAAGTTTAGGTTCTGGGTAATCTGAAATTCAGAAAAGGGAATAACGATGAACTAAAAGTGAATAATAGCAACCTTTTCTCCCCGCCAAAAAATAGACAATCAGCACTAAGCCTTGATCTCTATATATACATATTAACCTCGTGAACAATTCGGTAATCTGAAGTGAGCTGAAGTTTGTGGACCCAAATAAGAGTGGTTATGTCACCCCGCTGAGCTTGTGGGAGGTTTATCAAAACCCAACCTTAATTCAAATTCCATCTTGTCGGTCACCCGCCATTTTGAAATTTAAACTTTGCTGGTAGTATAGTGCACAGGTACTTTTGTTTGTCTCCTTGGATATTATTCTATTAACCTTTTTGATAGCTTTTTCTTTCCTTTACTTTCGTATTAGCGAATTGCTTTCTGTTGAACTGATTATCTAATTGCCTGAAGTAATTGCAATAATGAGTTCGGTAAGTGTTTATTCAATGCTAATGGTCCATTGACGGTGAGATTTTAGTCAATTGACGGCTTTTAACGTCTTTGTATATTCAGGCAGCTACCTCTTGAAGAGGCCGTTATGAATTATTTAGTTACTAACTTAGTGTGTCAGGGCGAACCAAATAATTCAACTGTCGAGAATTCTCTGAAATCTGGACTTTCCAAAGGATTAGGGAAGCTAAAGGGTGGATCAAAAGTTTTAACCAATGGTGTGATACCATCTGGAGTCACTGAAGGAGTTAAAAAGGGATTGGCCAAAGGTGCCGGTGGAGTAACTAAAGGTGTTTCAATGGGTGCCGAAGGTTTAACTAAGGGTGTCTCCATGGGTACCGAAGGCTTAACTAAAGGTGTCTCCATGGGTACCGAAGGTTTAACTAAAAGTGTTTCTCTTGGAGCGGAAGGTTTGACTAAAAGTGTTTCTCTTGGTGCAGAAGGACTCACCAAAGGTGTCTCAGAAGTCACCAAAGGCGTTGCTGGATTAGCCAGTGTTGTCACCAGTGGATTGAAAAATGAAGAAGAACCAGCTGTGAAAGAGAAACCTAAAGCTGCACCACCACCAAAGAAAGCAGCTCCAAAATTTAAGCGAAGATTGAACACTGATCTCGCCACTTTTGATTGGGAAAGTGTTGGATTTTTCCAAACTCATATTGATAAAGGTGGTGAGGGTAATGAACTTTTGATAAAATCTGAAGCTCTGAAGACATATCTATCTGATGCTTATTACAGTGACTTGTATACCAACACTATTTTGGTTATTGGTACTTGTTTTTTTTCTTGGTTAGTTGCCTACCTTGGTGGCGGAATCTTGTCGTTGGGTGTTGTATTTTTCTGTACTGCTTCTGTTTATCGAGCAGAATTTAGAAGATTCGTCAGAGACGCTAGGGATGATATGTTGAGACTTTCAATTTCTGATCGATTGGAAAATGAAAAGGAAACCATGGAATGGATGAATATTTTGTTATCAAAAGTTTGGATTGTCTATATGCCATTGATGGGTGAGACAGTTATGTCAATCGTTAATCCAATTTTGAAGCCTTTGGCTCCTGGAGGAGGTATTGATTCTATTGAATTGTCTAAATTTCATTTGGGATCTGTTGCTCCAAAAGTTAATTCAATTAAATCGTATACGAAAATCGAAGACAATACGTATGAAATGGATTGGGAGTTTTCATTTGATCCTAATGACAGATCAAATATGACCAGAAATGAAGTCAAAAATCAAATTATGCCAAAAGTTGTAATCAACACTGCAATTGGTAAAGGTATTATTTCAAAGAAAGTTCCAATTAGTATTGTTGATATGGGTTTTACTGGTACTATGAAAGTTCGCATTACATTCACCGAACAATTTCCAATGATTGAATTTCTTAAGGTTTGTTTCTTGGAGCCACCAAAAATTGATTATGGTTTACAACCAATTGGTGGTGAAGGTTTCGGTGTTGATGTTATGAAATTCCTTCCTGGGTTGAAATCTCTTATTAATGATGGTATCAATTGGCTTATTAAAGGTTATCTTATCTATCCTAATACAATTGACATTAATTTGGTTGAACTTATGAATGCTAAATCCACTGATATGAATTCTGTATTAGAAATTAATTTGCAGGATGCATCATTAAAATCTGAAGGTGATTATTATCCAGTTTTCATATTTGGCGAACGCAAAGGTACCGTTCCTATTGAGGTCGTGAAAAACACCAAGAATCCTGCTTGGAACACTACTTTCCATGAATTATTAAGTTCTATTGAAGACAAATTGTCTGTTGAAATTTACAAGATGAACCCAATTGCTGGATCAAAACTCGTTGGTACCGCTGAATTTGATATGAGGGATTTTGAGCAACGAAAGTCCATTCCAAATGTTTCACTTGAGATTAAATCTAATGGTGGTAAAAACATGGGATATGTGAATTTGTCCCTTAATTATTTTGAAGAACTTGTGGCTCAAGAGGATGAAGATAGTGAAGAGAAATCGGTTCCTCATTCTGATGTAGGTATTTTGAAATTCATTTTGCATGAAGCTAAGGGATTAGATTTATCTAGTTCGCTTGTTGGTCAAATATCTCCTTATGCTGAAGTTTACGTTAATGGTAAATTAGGATTGAAAACCAGAATTATGAAACGCTCTAATGAACCATCATTTGGAGATTTTTTTGAGAAACTTATTGCATCAAAATCTGAAACTGAAATTAAGATTATTGTTAAGGATTCTGTCGGATTTACAGAGGATACGCTTTTAGGTACATATGAAGGTAATCTTGACGATATCATTGCTCAGATTGCTAATGATAACAATCAAATGTTCAACTTGTTTCCCAAAGGTGCAGTTAGACTTGGTGCTACTTGGAAACCAGTTGGTTTGACTAATCTCGGTACTGATTTTTCAAGACGAGACGTAATTGGAAGCTTTCGAATTCATCTTCGTGATGCCAGGGATCTTAAGAACCTTGATCTCACTGGAAATATTGATCCTTATGTCAAAGTCAAATTTAATGGTAAAATTCAATATGAAACTATTGTTCATCCAGAAAATTTGAACCCAATATTTGAAGAAGTTTGCTATGTACCAGTTTATTCTGATAGTCAACGGGTTGATTTGGAAGTCTCAGACGCAGAAAAATCAGGCAAGGATCGATGCGTTGGTTCTACTTCATTCAAGACTCAAGATTACATTGTTAAAGAAAATGATACTTATAAATACTTTAATGGTGATGCCAACGTCATTGATGGCTCATTGACCACTGAAAAGGGTGAAAAGAAGGGTTATTTAAGATATTCGGTTGGTTTTATTCCAGTTATTCCAACTTATACACCAACTGAATTGGTTGAACTTGAAGCTGAAGACAAAGTTATCGAAGAAAAATTAGCAAAGGAGAAAGCTGAACAAGAAAAATTACAAGCAGAATACAAGAAGAATCCTGATAATTTTGAATTGGTTGATGCTCCAAACTATAGTAACAGAGATCCATCAAAGAAAGTCATCCCATTGGAAAAGTTGTTGGAATCTACTAGTGGGGTTCTTGTTGTTAATATAATTAAAGGTACTCTTAGACAAAAGAGTGGACATTTATCAGTTTTGGTTGATGAAATTGGCTACAGAGGAATTTCATTTGGTCCAGCAAGTGATGGAACCATTGGTACTACTCATGATAGTATATTTATTAGAGATTTGAAACATTCCAAATTTTATTTTAGAGTGGCTTCGAAGGAGGAGGTTGTTGATGCTGATGATGTTTTGTATGAAAAAGAATTCTCAACCATTGAATTATTACAAAAATGCTATGCCGAACCAACTACAATCGAACTTGGAGATACTTCATCTCTTAAAGTTCAATTTTCATTCAATCCATCTAATGTTCAATTATCTCCTAGCGAATTAATGTGTGATACTGGTGAACTCACTCTTGATATTTTAAGTGGTGAAGATTTACTTTCTGCTGATAGTAATGGTTACTCTGATCCATTTGCTGTTATTGAAATGAATGGCACTGAGATTTTTAAAACAGAAAAAGTTAAGAAAACTTTGAATCCAACTTGGAATCAATCAGCCACTTTTGCAATTGCTTCATTGACTAGAACTAAAATTAACCTTCGTGTGATGGATTGGGATTTTTCAGCCACGAATGATGAGTTAGGTGAACATTTACTTGATCTTGCAAAACTTCATCAAACTACAGAACAATCAGTTCCAATATCAGTTCCATTATCATTGAATGGTAAAACTAAAGGAGTTGTTCACCTTCAAGCAAGTTTCACCCCAAAATATAAGAAACCAGTTGTTCAAAAATTTGGTGATGGATCACTACCAGGGGTTGGTCTTGTGGTCGGAGCGCCAGTTAAAATTGTGGGTGGGGTTGCTAAAGGTGCCATTGGTGGTGTTGGAATGGTTGCTGGCGGTGTTGGTAAAGGAGGTAACAAGCTACTTGGAGCTTTACTGGGTACGGGTAAAAAGAGAAGACAACCCCTGGCAAACTTTAATGGTAATGGTGAACTTCACCTGGTTAATGGTGGTGGCTCTACTTTTGGAGAGAATAACTCAATGCTTGGTCACAACCAACAACTTTCAAGTTCCATGACCCTGGCAACCACCACTATTGGCACTAAGCGATCAACTGGTAGAATTTCAATTAAGAATTTGGTTGCACTTGATACTTCTCACGCATCATTGATGATTAAAGTTCAAGTGAAAAATAGCCATGGAATTAAAGATGTTTACAAGAGTAGATCTGTTAAAGCTTCTGGTGGCGAATACAAATATTCTGAGGAATGCACTTTCAAAGCAGTACCTGAGGATAATTTAATTATTAGTGCTTGCGTTCATCATAGATTAGGCAGAGATGAAGAAGTTGGCAAAACCGATGTTGGCGTTTCTAAGACTGCCGACAATAAAGATGATTTCACAGTTCAAATTCCAAACCTTGGTGATTTGGTGCTTAATGTCCGTTACTCTGCGCCAACCGCATAAAAACATAATAAAGAAAAAAAAATAATGTTTCCCCTTTCATAGTAATGAAGGACCAAAAAAGAAGAACATTGTATGTATATTTATCTAGGCTTTTTGTTTTATTTTTGGAATTATAATTTAATATTTTAGTTTATCTACTAATGTAATGAAAAGCGTGTTTAATTATTCCTTTGTAAGAAAGCTTTCCATCATGAAAAGCTATGCTGGGCGTTAATAGTATGCAGAGTTAGAGAGATACGGTCGTTCACTCACATAAAATTCAATTTAATCGAAAAACCATCAGTATCATAATTAAGATGACACCTTTCTCTCAGTTTTGATGGATGTTTTGACGATGTTTTTTCCCTCTCAGACGACTTGTGCTACTTTAATACTTATGAGCAAAACAAGGCTTCCGTCGTATTTCCTTAAATATGCACAAGGTAATATCCTTTCTCGTCATACTTGTCAAATGTCATCATTATAGTAGATGTTTAGCCAATTAGTGTTTTGACATTGGCCAAAGTAATTCTATTTTGTGGCTACGATTCTGGCTTCAATGCTGAGGCTTTCAACCAATTACAGCGGATAGATGGATCTATGGAATCGCTCAGCTGACAAAGGTCCTTTAGGGTTCACCATTTCTATTAGTGACTCCAATAAAGGTTTCTAATAACTTGGCAACCTCTTTCCCATTTCATTATTGATAGCCTTTCCTAAGAAAATTTTTGCAAATTCTAGAGTAATCAGCCCAATTCCATGAATGAAGATAGGATTTTACTGACATGCAGCAGAAGGCCTTTTGGGCTCGAAAAGCAACAACATGCAATTCCGTGTGGAGACGCCGAAGGGATTGGTGGTGCTTCAGTAGAGCCAATATCTGTACGAACCTTTGGCTAAGCAGATCTTCGGATGATTCTCGACTATTTTTCTGAGTCTCTTCAGGGAGGTTGGGTTGGAACCTTGAGATTTGAAATCGACCTTAGGAATAGCGCTTTGCGATTTGAATTACTTATCATTAACACTGAGATAAACTTTCCCGATTTCATAAAACTTTGTCACGCATTTCAGGATTCTTATGGTGGGAGGAATTGAATTAGCTATAAATCGAGAACTTCACTCATTTGCCGAATTCACCATTATGAGTATTCGTGAAGACTATTCTTTCTTCTAAGCATGAAGCGCCCGCAGGCTTCTGCAGACTCGCATACAGCGAAATAGGAAGTTCCACAATTATTGGCATTATCGAATAACTTATAAAATGGTACAAAAAATAAAAACTATATGATTTCAAATCTTCCGAAGAAATATTTATTGAGCTTTGCGTATAATTTTTGATACCTTCTACACTTTATATCATCAGCTTTACTAATCTTCACGGTTTAAAAATCAAATTTAGTCAATATAGTTGGCATCTGCTTACATTCCTGCATGCTCAATTTGCAACTGCCAATGAACGCGATCTCAAATTCTTATTTGCTTTTATGAAGTTATCCAATATCATAACTGATTCTGATTTTAGCCTTGTCAAACAAGGGCAAACTTTGTGGTGATGGTCAATTAGTGTGATCCAGATTAATTAATTTCTCGGCATGATACTAACGCTGAGAAATCTGAATGCTCAACCGAAAAATCTCAAAACCTTCAAATATTGCAATCTAAAACATTGGTTAGAATAACTACTATTAACGGCGCGCATTTGGTAAAGATACTCTGCAAGGATTAAATGATTCGCATAGTTCACAGTTCAAATTAACATTTTTCACATTGGGCAACTTCAATTTCTTGAGACTGTTGTATAAAATTCCGTGCATTCATTAGTGAAGCTATCTAAATTGATAAACTCGGGTGATTCCATCGGGACGAAGATCAAATCTAAATTCAAATCAACAATGCTAAGGAATTTCATGTTGTTAAGCGCCTGGGTTTAGAGGCAGCAATTTCACTATAGCCACCATCGTAACCTACTTCGAGCCATAAATATTCAATCATTGATAATGACGATTGTGAGGCTCATATTGAGGTAGTATCAACATTCGATAACAACTCCCACGTAAGGTGAGTAACTTGATTAAAACTGCCATTGCCGCTGAAAATAATTAAATAACTAGTCTGATTCAATTAAGCATAATTATCATTTTCGGCTTGATTATTGTTCTCATTTTGCAGTGATCTTTAATGACAATTTGACTGATTTTAGCTAAGGGGTGGAGCCATTTGTTGCGCTGTGAGAATTGACGGCATTTGAAAAAAATATCAAGGATAGTGCCTCATTGTCAAGATGGTTGAATTACTAAGTTACAGGGACGTCTATGAATCTGTTAATTTGGGGCATAATTGATATTGGATAAGAAAATATTATTCAAGAAAGAACCAAGAACTTGTCACCACCGTTAAAAAGATTGTCAAATTTGACAGGTTGTATCAGGTGATTTTCAGTTAACATAAACATAATATTAGATAAATGCAAAACTATATAAAAAAGCAACAGATATAAAAATAAAAATTCTTTTAGTGCATTTGTTTTCGTAAAAATTCATTTTCTTCTTCTAATTCAATCAATTTTTTTTCACTTGCTCTATAATCTAACAATCTTTTCTCACGTTCGCCTTTCAATCTTTTCGTTAATTCTTCAATTCTATCTTTTGACCGAGGACTGTCATTCGATGAAGAGCCATTGTTATTTTGGTCTTCGCCTTCAACATGACCGTTATTGTTATTCTTTAATTTTAATTTCTTCATCATTTCTATTCGAATGTTATCATTCGCCATCTCCAATTGTTGAATCTTATCTTGTAAATTATGTATAATTGACAGATCACTCCTTTGCTTTTCACCTGAATCAATCATTAATGAAACATGTTCACTGACTATGGTTTCCACGGCAGAATTAAAATAATGATGAATTGCTTCAGTTAAATAAATGATTTTTTCATAATTTAATTGTTTTTTACCTCTTTGACTTTGATTAATTAATTTTGATAATTTCTCACGAGCTTGACCCAATGAATCTTCATCAATAATCTTGGTAAATGCTTCAGTTAATCGACTGTAAGTTTTAATATCCAACGATAGCAATTCTTGAAATTTTAAAATAGAATTGTTTAAATTAGTCTCAAGTTGATTAGTTTTCTTAGTTATTGAATTGTAGTTGTTACTTAGATTTATTAAATCTTTGTTGAGAGCCAATTTATCATTTAATAGGCTGGTATTTGAATCGTTGAGTTTGTTGAAGGATGCGTTCAATTTATTTATTATCAGATCTTTTTCAATGTTTTGTTGATTTAAATTATATATGGTATCAATTAAATTATTTTCTATAACGTTTTGATCATCAAAATTTGATATTATCTTGATGCCTCCAACCGTTGGTTTATTCAAATTAAGTTCTTCTAGTTTTCTTACTTCCAGAGTGAAATTAGGAACCAAATCTTCTGCATCTTCTTCTTTTCGCTTTTGTAAACTTTGTATTGTTAAATCCTTTTCATATAACTGCTCTTGTTGTTGTTTCAATTTTCCATTCAATTCTTTAATTTGCTGTTTACTAATTTCTCCATCAGTCACCTGTAAAATTTTCAAATCACTTAATTCTTTCTTTAGGTTGAGTAATTCTTGATCTTTCTTAATTATGCTACTATTTAAATCATGAACTTGAGAATTTAAATCAGATATTTTAATTAAAAATTCATCACTGGTAGTCTCATTATGATTATTTAATATTCCAATTAAACCACTACTCTCTTGCAAATGATTAGCCACTAAGTACTGTAAATACTTAATCTTATCATTTTGTTGATTGACTAATTTCCTAACACTTGAATAATTACTATTTAATTCAATAATTATGAAATTTAATAAATTCATAAAATTTTCCAATTTATAGATTAAATTCAGTTCATTCAATAATAATTTCAATTGATCCTGGAACTCTCCCTGTGTTGAATCAATAAACACTTCAATCAATTGATTCACAAGCGTGTGTATTATCTTATTATTGCCATTACCAGTATCATTCACTTCATTGTAGGTTTCCCCATTAAGTAGTTCCCGTAGAAGTCCAGATAAGATTTTCTGTTGAAGTTTATAATTGATCAATTGTTTCTCCAAGCTAGATTGATTCTGTAATGGTTTACCATAATTGTAATTATCAATCGACTCTAGTATTAAGTCATTAGACATTGTTCTATAACCTCAACCTCAAACCTCAATTTAAAAATAAATATAAATATAAACAAACAGTAAAAAAAAAAAAAAAAAAAAAAAAAAAAAAAAAAAATAAAAAATTTAAAAAAAAAAAAAATTAAAAAAAAAAAAAAATAAAAAAAAAAAAAAAAAACAAAAAAAAAAAAAAAAAAAAAAAAAAAAAAAAAAAAAAGTAAATAATGTAATGTAACACGCACCCACCCCCAGTACCGATTACGCACCCCCTTCTGGCCGACATTAGAGTAATTAATTCGTGAGTAATCAAGGGCAAGTTCTACGGTAAAGTATTCAGGTAAAAACATATAATAAAATAAAAAGTTATGTGTATTTCATAAATAAAAATACGGCTTGTTTAGATACACCTCCCATTAAACTAACTAACATACACACCCACCTCTCTTCTCTTCTCTACTGGCACGCTCACAATCATCACATTTTTTTATATATTGTTATGGCATAATTTAAAATTTTAATAAGTGTGGTCTGTCACCTTTTTTAAGAGTAAAAGTGGAGGCCAAGTATTGTTTCAATAATGGAGTTTTCTTAATTTCAATGATCAATGCAGAATCAACTTTCTTTTGATCGGCAACTCTTTCTGGGTTAATAGATTTTTTAGCATCTTTTTCTTCGAATAATTCAGCTTCAGATTTTTTAGATTTTTTAGCAGATTTATCTTTAGCAAAATATTTAACATCAAATTTACCAACATCAATTCCAGAAATATCAACTTTAGTAGAAGTAGCAATAACGTAACGAGCATTAACTCTTCTTAATGGAACTCCATTAACTTTGAAAGGACCAGTAACTAATAAAGTGTTGTCTTCCAAAGGCTTCAAGTAAACAACTCTTTTACCTCTAAAGTTACCAGACAATAAAATCAAAACAGTTCCTGGAACTAAAGATGATCTCAATTTTTGTGGTTGAGCACTCTTTCTTGATTGTTTTGGAACTGGGATATCTTCAGCTGGATACCATTTTGGTGCCTAAAAATGTTAGTAAAACTAGTTGAGCTTACAGTGTCGAATAACTCAAATAAATAAAAGATTAATCGATGGTCTTTCTTTGATTGCTTATTTCTTTCCTTCATGATTGGACTTTGTTCAATACTTCCACGAAATTAATTATACTTCTTTCGGCGTGGCAGCCAACATAAAATATTTTCCATTTCCACTAATCCTCGATTCTTCTGATCTATTTAATGTTTTTATTTATTTTCATTATATCTTGATTTATTAACTTACAACTTGAGTAGCCATTTTTGATATTCTTTCTTTTGTTCTATCTGTTACAAGTGATAACCAAGTAATAGAGAGTTATAAGGTCTAAGATAATAATAAATTGAATAATAATATTCAATATTCAACGCACGGGCAGGGAGAAACGCAAAAGAATTGTGGTGCACGGATGCTCAAAAAACCAAGCATTGCAAACGCTGATAATAAATTGAGGCTGGACGCTGTCACACAACCCTAAAAACTAACACGTGAGGAACTACATAATATTTTTTTTGGCGGAATCCCTAAATGCTTTCCCTCCTGAGGTTTTCCTACAGTCCGTCCGTCTTTGATACAACAAATCCAAAAATATTTAATTAATTAATTAAATTATTTATTTATATACTTGTCGATTATTATTCTTGAATATTCCCCGGGGTCATCAAAATCTTAATATGTTTGTCTTTGTGATTAATCAATTCCTCAAATCCACCTTTCACCCCATCTTCAAGTCTAACTTTAGCAGTAATCAATGTTTTACACAATTCAATATCAATCAAACCCTTCTTCATTGCATCAATGACTTGCTCAAAATCAGTAACAGTATAACACATTGATCCCATATAAGACTTTTCCTCCAAGGTGACATCCATTGGCTTAAAGTCAACTGGCTTATCTGGCCAGATTGCAATATTGACCGCCTTACCGCCAGCATCAAGCGCTGAAATCGAAGTTTTAAAAGTTGCGGCAACTCCAGAAGCATCAAATGAATATTGAAATCCACCAGAACCTGAAGATTTTCTCAATCCTTCAATTGATTCATCCAAGGATTTATATTCGGCTGGATTGAAAACCTCAACCCCCATTTTACTAGCAAGCTCTCGTCTGATTGATGCAACCTCAGTGACAACTATTTTTCCAGCTTGATGACCTTGCAACGCCAAGATTGTTGCTAACCCGATTGGCCCAGCACCACAAACCAACGCTGAATCTCCAGGTTTCAAACCAGAAATTCGCACCGCATGCCATGCAACACTCAATGGCTCAACCAAAGCACCAACGTCAAGTGGGATTGACTTTGGCAACAACACTGTATGGTCTTCAGATGCAACAATCGTTTCACTCATTGCCCCATCGCAAAAGCCCAACCCAGTAAAATTCAAGTATCTGCAGGCATTAGTACGACCTTGTTGACAAGCAGTGCATATAGGTGTACTGGATCTTGAACATTGTGAGTATCTTGATCTATCGGAGCAGTGGGCAGTTGCTTCGACAACAACCCTGTCTCCAGGTTTAAATTTTGTCACCGCAGAGCCAACTTTTTTAACAACCCCAGAAAACTCATGGCCAAGACACAATGGTACAGTTTCGCCGGATAATTCGTCACCTTTAGTTGGGATTGAAGCGTTCTTGAAAAAAATTGGGCCATCCAAGTATTCATGTAAGTCAGACCCACAAATTCCGCAATAAGCAACGTCAACTAATAATTCGGTGTCTACTTTTATCTGTGGTAGCTTGACGCTATCTGAGAATCGAATGTCTTTATTTCCGTAATATAATAAGCCTCTCATATTGTTAATAATAATTTGCTGAAGAAAGATAATACCAACTAATAATAATAATTAGTCTACTAGAATTACCGCGAAAGAGGAGCAAGGGGGTGATGCGATGGATTTTATAACATTTTTTTCCCTCGATTGATCGACACTGACGACGGTCTAACAAGCGTATACCCGATTACCTAACAACAAACTAACAAGCAAGCGTTTATCGACATCGTGCTATGTATGCATCATGATATCCCATAGCTGAAAATGTGTGTATGAGGGCCATCATCTCTCTGGAGAGTGAAAATCTCCCCACTTCTTCCCGTAGATTCCTGGGGATACCGTGGTCACGGGGGTAAGCAAGTTTTACAGCACTGCCTGAACTTGCCAGAGTGACAAGATAGGTAGATGCGGCAAGATACGACGGTGGCACAAGTTATGACATTGGATGCTCGACGATCCCATCAAGTCACAGGTCATAAGACGAAAACGTGTGTTGGCGCCTAGTGCAGATTTGTGAGCCCTACATCATGCAATTCAATACGCAACGTTAGTCACATCCAATTAATTCCGTCGGGATTTCTTCATGCCAGTTGAGCACTTCCAAAAATAATCCAGGACTGGCAGAGAGAGAGCTGGCTCGACGCAGCACTGAAGCAGAGAAAACTGCCCGCAAAACAAGGAGCCAGAAAACTCCGGAGGTGTAGGAGATCCTTGAGCGGAAAAGCAATCAGATAATTAATTAACTAGTTAATTGATCAATTAAGTAATTAATTATTGCTTACATAAATGATCAGGTGTCTTACCATTAGACGAAGTGAGCAGCTCAGAGACGCTATTATTCGCTTCGACTCTGTTTTTTTGCCAGGGACAATAACCGTGGTATAACCGTGGCGCAGCCGTCGGAGATTGCCCCACATTCCACGATACTGTTCGCTTCGCACGGGGGAAGCCAAGGGTGTGCTGGAACATGGATCGTCCCATGCTATCACCGCAGCATTATTTAGCAATATATATTGTTAGCTAGTTGATTTAATTATACCAAATGGTTCGCTCATTGGAAGTAGGAAGTAGAAAGGAAATAGGAAATTGGGAATTGGGAATCGGAAATAGGAGTAGTTAAAGACTCACAGTTAAACATGGCACTAAAGTAAGACAATGCACTACGATTGCTTTTTAGTAGAAAGTCTCACCAGCTAAAACAGAAATAAAGTATAGAAAAAAAAAATTTCTTTTCTTCTTGATTTCCATATTTTCTCAGCACTGGTTTGGCTTGCCCTATAAAAGGAAACTACAAAAAAAAAACAATCCATGTTCGAGCGAGCATTCTACAACTAGATGAAATAATCCCGAATTGGGAAACACTGTACGTGACTGGGATGCGTCGAAAGAAAGAAAGAAAAATAAGTAGGATTATCTGCGTTATCTGGAAATTCACCAAGGGTTAGGAAAACAATCGTTGGCAGTTTAAATTGCATTAAATTCGATTAATTTAAATTCCGGTGTTAGCACCTAGCACCTAGCACAGCCAGATCTTCGACAAATAACTACTAAATTAGGAGGTCGTGCGTGTGACTTGCGATAAAACTTACAATTCCTTGCTATTATTTGAAGAAACCAGTCGCACGACAACAACAATTTTCAATTGGAACACACAGCTGAAAGAACAGAAAAATTTTTTTTTGATATTAAAGTTTGCTGCTATTTCCCTGTAGGACCCCCCCTCACGTCCGTAATTCGATAGAATTTTTCTTTTATAGCCGCCCCGATCAGGTGGCACAATTCTTGTTCACTTGCCTAGTGCAAAGTAAGAGAAGATGCTATTCAATTAAACGGATATAGAATAAATAAATACACTGATTGGTACTTCGACTGTTGCCACATGACCTGACACCATGGAATTGTAATTTGAATTTGAATTTGAATTGGAACCAAAACCAGAATTAGAATTAGAATTAGAGTATCATTTTGATCGATTGGTTCGTTGGCACTTGTTGGAAGTTGTGTCTTTAATTGTTGTTGTTTTGTTTGTTGTGACTGCCTGCCACCCCTGCAGAGTGACGCGCACGTGAGGCTACTACCTTACGCCTGCAACCCTCATGCACCGTGCTGTCTTGTGCTGTAGCCCTTTCTCAGTATCAGAAAGTATGAAAACATATAAATATTAGGCGAGACCTCAAAGCAACCACTCCTAATTTGGATTTTTTTTTCGTCATCCGGGGCAAGATTTTTATTTCTATACACAAAAAACAAAAATACCATCGATATTTTATATTATATTATATTATATTATATTGTATTATATTATAACCAATTGCTATTTGAAAAAGAGGCGACATCAACCATAGTCTCTTATAGTGTTCTAATTTAAAGTTTGAATTGTTTCCCCGTTATCGCTCGATCCAATTTTAATTTCTTTATCACAATATTTTTTTTTTTTTTTTTTTTGGTTTTGTTCTACCAAAAGGACTCCCCTTTATTACACAATCTGAAGCACACCCATGCTAATCAAACCTTCTCAGTTCGACTATTATCAAGTGACCCAATGGAAGAACTATGACATTGACTACAAGCAGATCAAATCTGATATCAAGAAATTGATTAAAAAGTTAGCTACTTTGAATGAAAATTATAGGGCTAAGGTTGCGCGCTTAAGCGATGAAGGCGGGGCGGCTAACAGTAATGGCGACGATGACTCAAGTAACAGTAATAGTAACAGCGTTAACGATTCGTTGACGTCTTCGTCGTCGATGACCACTACTAAAAACTCGCAGTTCCACCATTCTTCATCGTTGTCATCTTTCAATTCTGATTTACAGTTGAAAGAGTTAGAGGCTAGATTCACAGAGAAAAAATTGGCGTTGATAAGGAAGTTTTTGAATGACACACTTTTGGAAAATTTCAAGTCAATCAACATGTTCATTAATATGAAGAATTTTGAATTAACTAGAACTTTGACTACTAATGGTAACAATTTTAGAAAAAATAACAAGACTATAATTAACGAAATTTATCAAGTTAATAATAAACTCTCGGGTTACCACGAAACGCTAATGACAGAATTATCGATTAATAATAATTTTTTGAAAGAGTTAAGTGACATTAAATCACCGCCTACCAATGCTGACTCAATGCCAAGCTTGAAAACTAACGGCGCAAACAATAAATTGCTAAAACTTGATGTAGTTGCAAGAAATTCAAATAATTTAAATCATAACAATAACAAATTAAATAGTAAACTTCACGAATTTAAAGAGCAAGTGTTTTTAAATTTGAAAAATTTTATTAATTATCAGAAATTATTGGTGTTGTACGTTATTCAATTTTTGAATAAATCAATTTTGAAACATTCAACTGCTGGGAAATACATTAATTTTTTACATTTTGTTAAAAACGAAGATAGCTTTAAAGCTGGGGTTTCAATTGACGATGATTTTTTTTATCTTGCTCAACATGAATTACTCTTGAGTTTCCATGAACGGTTGGAAATTTATACCGTGATATTTGAAGATATATTAGGGGTTCAGTTTGATCAAGAAATTATTTGTTTATTATTTGGTAATACTGTTTATGAGAGAGAATTTGTTTATTTTGGTTTGTATAATTTAGGACCAATTCAATATTCTGATAGAATCATTAATGTGGGGAAAACCCAAATTTCAAAATTGATCGATAATCCTCCTAAGATTGAATTTTGGAAATTAAATTTAGATAATCAATATCAGGTGTTGAAAAATTGCATAGGTAGTATTAGGCAAAATTTTACATTACACAACAACATTTCTAGCATATTAGATTTAATTCATGATCAACGATCAATCATTTATAATCCATCACAATTGAATTATTATTATCAAATGTCGTCTTTGGATAAATTTATTGTTTCGAAGGACGCGTTGGCTAAAAATTATGCGGTAGTTGACATGTCAAAGACTTGCGTGATTCCGGAGAAGTTTGATGTTGCTGCAGCCGGTAGTTTACAAATAGGGTGGTTCCTTATTCCTAAAGAATATCTTTATGAGGTTAAGTTTTTATTTGATGAGCCAACCGTTAAGGAGGAGGAGATTAGTGATTTAATTGGGATGGTCAATAATGATAATAACAGCGAAGAAGTTGTGAGTAAATTTGGAATTGATTATTTGGATGATGGTGCTGGTGACCCTGTTTCAGTGTTGACTGGGTACGACGATGCCAAATCATCAATAATTTTGCTGAGTTTTTCTGGGTTAGCTAAAATGGTTGAATTGAAAATCCCAACAAATATCGTTAACGATGAAGAATTAACTAAAAAGCAATTATCGAAGACTGATTATAGCAAGTACAAGAAAATTATTGGTTCTCGTCGAAATTTGATTACTAAATTTTCCTGCAGGTTTGATAAATCAAGGTATTTCATTTCGAATGCTATGGTTTCCATATATTCTAACGTTTTTTTCACCAGAGATAATCAGCGAGTTGAATTCCCATTTGCATTGGTTAGTTTAAATTGGGAGAAAGAATTGAATCGTAATGACAAAATCACCTCAATCATCAATTCGAATTATTTGTACGAGATTGGTGAATTTAAACTATATGATTGTTGTCTGTTATCCTTTGGCAGCAGTGGAAACGCTGACTGGTATGATAAAATCATGAATCCTCGATTCGATTTAAAGCTGATTGTTGATAATCGAGTTTTGCGAATGAAGAACAAACTTGAATTAACGTCAAAACTCGAACAGCGAAATCAATTGCAAAATCAAAACAAAGTTTCATCGTCGTTGCATAAAGAATTTGAACCGAGATACTGGAACGAATTTGACGATAACCCTGAGGAGTGGGGTGGTGCTGATGCTAATGGGTTTTACATCGATCTGTCATCTCACACTGACATCATTTCAGATTCGTTGATAAACTTCCTCCTTGACTCCTCCAGGAAAATCTCCAACTTTCTTAAGAAGCTCTCGCCTAAATTAACACACGATCATTATCATAATCAACAACAACATCGCGGCGAATTGTACCTGGATTTAACCCCAACGTCCACCGCGTACTATGAAACCTCAGACGATGATCGGTCCCCACGACTGCAAACGTTCAGCATTGCCACTGCTGCTCAACAGCACCCAAACTACTTCTCCATCACCAGAGACCATCACCACCACCATCATCATGATAATTCATTCCCGATTGATCCAGAGATGCAACGTACTGAAAACCACGACACTATCGCGTCGTTCCTCTACTTTGTCTTCCCTACTATCTCAGCAATCATTACAGGCTCGTCAATAGGGATAATTTACTTTGTTGTTCTTGACCCAAAATTGGACACATCAGTTTATTTCGTTGTCATTTTAGCCTCATCATTGATCATTTCATTTGTCTTGTCGTTGTTGTCGATCATTTTCTTGTTTGGCAGGATCAACCCAGCCCCGATCCATCATTACATTTACGTCTGGTCGGTGTTTTTGGCAATCTTCTTATCCATTACAATCATCCTTACTGAGTTAGTACAATTGTAATATATGTTTATATTTAATATACAGCATTTTTAATTCAATTTATTAGGTTGTAATTTTTCATGGTTACGCTTCGCGTCATGTTGTCAACTTTGTAAATCCCAATCAACCGTTGTGACAATTCAAACATGTTATTTCTCAACGATATCACAATAAATTGTGCATTCTTAGTTCTCTCTTTAATATAATTAGCAACAATCGAAACGTTTCGGAAATCTAAAGCAGCATCAATTTCATCCATAACATATAGCGGGGTCGGCTTGTATCGGTGCAATGCAAATACCAACGCCAAAGAAGATAAAGTTTTCTCACCTCCAGATAAATTTGAAATATTCTTCCATGATTTCTTCGGTGGCATCACAGAAAATAATATCCCTTCAGAGAACGGATCTAAACTATCAACTAATTCTAACTCGGCGTTCCCTCCCATTGTTATCATTTGATACATTTCTTTCAATGTCATCGAGATAGTATTAAAGCCTTTCATGAATTCATTCAATCGTTTCTTCTTAAGTTCCTCGGCGTAATCTCGAAGCTTGTCTCGTTTCTCAACCGCTTGGTTCAAATCCAATCGCCGGTTCTGATACTCATTTGCCCGTCGGCCATACTCTTCGAGAATGTCAACATCAACTTTGATGTTCTCTAGTTCTGATTCAAGATCGGCAAGCTCATCAGCTAATTGATCAATATTGATTTCTTCAAGCTGTTCAGAGGATAGTCTAGGGATTTCTGTTTGATAGAAGGCAGCTTTGAGTTCTTCCAATTCACTAGCATTGTACTCAACTTTTGAAATATCAGCTTCATCTTTTTCTTCGTCGTCCTTATCACCTTCTTTATTTTCTTCATTTTCGTCATTTTCTTCTTCTTCGGCGTACTTCATTTCAACATCTTCGCTTCTTTCTTCATTCTCGTCCTCATTTTCCTCATCCTCCTCTTTAGAATTATCATATTCCTCGTCCTTATTTTCCTCCTCATCCTCAATAGTTTTTGGCTTTCTCTTTCTCTTTTTACCCTTCTTCTGTTTAGTAGGTTTCACCCTTTTAATAGGAATACTCAAATCTAACCAAGCAATCAATTTACTGACATCTCTTAACTCCAACGCATTAAATTGCTCTTTCAATGCATTTATAGCTCTTTCCTCATGTTTAACCATTGCTTCATATTTCTCAATTTTATTTTCAAGCTCAATCTCAACTGATTTCAATTTGTTTACTTCACTTCGTTTCTCTTCTAATTCCCCCTTCACGGTTTCACTCACACTTGAAATAGAATCTTTTTGAACTAAAAGAGTGTTGAGTTTTGTTTCGATTTCAACAATAGTCTTTGATGATGATTTTAGTTGTAATTTTTCCAATTCCCGCTTGGAAATTTCCAATTCTTTTTCATTCATAGCTAATGTCTTCCCATTTCTGGTAATTTCGTTTTGAACCTTCTTAATTGAATGAACATCTGATGAAGCCTTATCATTCAAAATTTCAATCTTTTGACTGATCCCATCAACTTTGGACTTTTGCATTTTCAATTCAACCCCACCAATTTGCATAATCTTTTCTTCTAGTTCTTTCAATTTATTCTCTAAATTACTAGTATTATTTTTCAATTGTTTCAATTCATTCTCATGTACTTGTACCAACTTTTGCGCTTTATTGATATCCCTTTCAAGTTTTAGCTTCGTCGATTCATTGGTTTTAGATAACTCTTCAACCATGTTAGTTAATGAAGCTAATTCGGAATTCAATGCTTTCATTTCAATTTCAACTTTGGATATTTGAATGTCAATCTCTGGACTTCTTTCATTCAATTCCCGTAAAGTATCCTCCATATCGTTAAGAGTATCTTGTGCAACTTTAAAATGATTCTCCTTTTGAATTAATTCTTCTTCCAATTGTTTCACATCTTCCTCAGAATACATTTCATCTTCCCCTGCAGCAATCCCATTTGATTTACTTCTCATTCTACCTCTAGCCACATAATTACCACCTCCAGAAATTGTACCTGACTTATCAATTAATTTCCCATCCAATGTAACAACTCTAAATCTTTTCGTTGAATTATATGCAGCTCGATTGGCAGTTTTTAAATCATTGGCAACTAAAGTATCCCTTAATCCACTATAAAAAGCTGGTAAAAATTTCTCGTTTTTGGGAATTATTAAGTCAAATAATCTTGGAATATTCATTGGCGTTGAAATTGTGCCGTAGTTATTATTCAATTTATTCAAACAAATAAATCTTGCATAACCCAATTGTTTCGTTCTTAAATATTCAATACATTGTTGGCCAACCTCAACAGTATCAACAACCATATCATCTAATTGCCCACAGGCAGTCGATACAGCAACATCATATTTGTCATCAATAACACCCAAATCACCTAATCGTCCATGGAACCCAGTGATCCTACCAGCTTTTTGCAATCGAAGTAACCCTGATAAAACTTTTGATTTGTTTTGAGAAGTATTCAAAGAATTTTTAGCATCCATAACTTTCTGTCTAGTGCTACTTAAATTTTCTCTCATTTCAACCATCTTATGTTCAGCATGTTTCACCTGTTTTTCACCTCGACTTATCTGTTCAACCACATTGATTTTTTCATTTCTCAAACTGGATAATAGTGTTTGTTTGTTTTTCCCCTGTTCAATAATTTCTTCCATTTTATCTTGCTTTGACTCAATATCTTTATCAAGATCGATAAATTCATCCTTTATTAATTTCACATTAGCCTCACCAACTTTAATCTGTGATTCTTTTGCAATCAATTTTTCATTCCAAGGTTCTAATTCTTTTTGAACTTTTGAAATTTCATCAGTAAATGGTTTAGTTTTACTGGAAAGATCCACACGAATTTTTTCAAGTTTAGTATTCTCCATATTAAATTGTTTATTTAATTGTTTCAATTCATTTTCAATATCCTCCTTATTTTGTAACAAATCTTTCAATTTAGAGTTTCCCGAGGTCAAACTGTTAGTCACAGTAACAATTGTCTTCTCACTTTTTTTAATTTTATTAGTTAAATTTTTCTTCTGTTCATCAAATTTAACATTCTCTTTTTCAGTTGATCGTTGCTGTCTTTGTAAATCCGAAATTTCATCGTTTTTCTGTCTAAGTTTCCCCTTAATTTCAACATGTTGTTTTTCTAATTCATTAATTTCCTGATTCAATTTTTGATTTGTTTTTTTCTCATCAGCTAGTTTATTCTTATAAGAATTATAAGCTTTCAAATTATCCTTAGATTTTTCAGCTCTTTGATGAGCTTCAGCTTGATAAAGACTAGCTTTCTTATTAGTAATAACTCTTTCTAATTTCAAATAGGATAATGCTTTGTCTTTGTCACTTTCAAGATTATCCTTTTCTTTCTCCACAAGTTCAAATCTATTCTCTTTTTCCAAACAAACTTCATTTAAATTATTAACCTCCTCCAAAGATTCTTCAATTTTAGATTTATATTGTGAAGTCCCAATAATATCTTCCAAATATTCAAGTAATCCATCATCATTTTCTTTTTCTGCTTTTGGCTTCATTTGAGCAATAGATTCTACTTCACCTTGTAAAATTAAAAATCTTTTATGATCCAAATCAATTCCCTTTTCTTTCAACAAGGTGGTAACTTGAGTATAATTACTTTCCTTACCATTTATAAAATATTTTGAAGAATTATTTCTAAATGCTTTACGCGTAATTATCAAATCTTCACCAGGTATCACATCAATAGGACTTTCATTTTCACCGTATTGTTTCTTATCGATGACATGTTGGAAATGAATATCAACTGAACAAAATTGCAAATTTTGATGTTTTTCAGAGTTATGAATCAATTCTGAAAGTTTAGCTTGACGCATCTTATTAGCTCGAAACCCAAACACAAACAACATCGAATCGATGACATTAGATTTCCCTGATCCATTTGGTCCCACAACTGCTGAGAATGAACTATGGAACGGTCCAACTTCTTGAACACCAACATATGATTTGAAATTCGTAAGCACAAGTTTCTGAATTACTAATCGACTAGTCGGTTCACTATTATTTTCTTGTTCTTCTCGTTGACGTAGAAGGCTTGATTTAGTGGGTGAGAGCGCTACCAACTGTAACTGATATGATGAAGTGGTTGTTCCATTAGCGGCAGACGATGAAGTCGCGGTTGATGGTGCTGGTAAATCTGGTCTTTCATCAGCAATGAAACGTTTCTTGGATGGAGAAATCACGTCCAAATTATTATTTAAGGATTTTAATGGAGATCTCAGCGCGTTGATCGGCATATTTTCAATAAATCTGTAAAATGTTTTGGCGTCGATGATGAAATAAATATATGTTTGTTTACTTTTTTTTGAGATTTCAACTTTTTTTTTACCGCACCCCCTTTCAACCCCCCTACAACGCGAAAAGGTCGTGATGGGCGCATATTTATGCATATTCATGTTTATGTATTCTATCTATTTACATACTTAACATAACCTTCTAATTCATACTGTGTTGGCCACGGCCACATTTCAACCGAGTAAGGTTCATTAAGTGGAAAGTATCTATAATGATTCGTTTCATCGTCAATATCGTCACCAACTTTTCTTACTTGTAAGGCATTGAAAACATATTCTTGAAATCGCTCACGCTCAAATTCTGGTAAATAAAATAACCATTTTAAAAGAAGTTTTTTGCCCGGCAAGAATCTCAATCTTTCCCACCAACTAATTAACTCAATTAATTCATCAAAATAATTGTACTGGTGCAAAGAAAGCATATATGAAAACCATAGGCCCTTGGATGGTCTAACTAACACCACGGGCTCATTTGTCATCTTAGGTAAGCACCATTTTTTAAATTCAGCGACAGCAATTTGCACCGCGTATTCGTCACCCCAGGTTAGATTTTGAACTTTCACAGAAGCCATCAATAATGCTCTCAAGCAAGAATCATCAGGATTGCGCACATACCTTCCATCCCGAATTAAATACATTTGATACATAGCATAAATGTTCTTTGGTTGAATGTATGCTTCATACAATAGAACTTGACCAATCAATGATACGTCTGGATTTTCAATCGAGTTAAATATAGCTCTAGTATAATCCAACAAGTTTCTATAACCAATTGCAAAAGTTGCTGCCCCTTTAAGACCTTTCTTTCTACCGACCACTGCTCTATAAAACCTCACAATCAAATTTTGAGTTATTGACGGATTCATCAATCCTTTGCGTCTAACACATTTTATAAGCAGCATAATTGTGTATATGTTATTTGATCTTGTTATTAAAATGTTAGCAATACGTGAGTTGATATAATTGAATGTGAAATCCTTCTTAACAATTTTCTTAGCTAAAAGTTCAGCTCTCTTAGGACTAATCGGCCCAAATATATCTAAAACTTCCACAAAACCTTTCCAAACCAATGAAGAGGTACGAATGCTAAAATCTATCAAGTCGCCTCTACTGTCCTCATTGGATCCATCTATATTCATGGTTTCGCCCCCATCAATGCCTGGTTCTATCAATTCATTTCTTGTTTTTTTCCCATTGACTGGCTCTATGAATGGCTTTGGAAACAGATATACAGCTTCCATAACATCGAGCAACTTTAGCTTGGATTTGGAGGCTCTGATTTTGACATAATAAAATTTGGTTATCAAGTATCTCACGGCTTTATAATCAATTTTATTTGCTTCAAACAATCGTTTAAGTTTGTCCTGATCTGGAAATTCAAGAATCGAGTAAACAAGCGTGTAAAAATATTGAGATTCAATGGTAGACATATACTCGACAACTTTGCCACTGTTTGTATCAATCAATGAGTTCAATAGTCCCAAATTGCCAAGTAAATTAAGGTAATCAGCAGGCTTTTCTGAAGGTTTACGTGGCCTGATACGATTGCTGGCGATAGCTTCACTGATATAGTTTACTATAATATTTTGAGTCTTAACAACCACCTGGTGATAATCTGGAGGTCGTTTAAGTAAACTGGAACCATCAGAAAGTCTCCAGATTAACCAATTTAGTTGGTAAATGGAAATAGATCCTTTCACATCATTAGACCTCACTTTATCTCCTCGCTTGTGAATATTAAAATTATTGAGAATATTAACATCAAATTGATCCACTGAATCACCAAGGGCTTCTGTATCATAATCAATCAGAATATACCTGAACTTGAATAGATAGAATTCAATGAGAGGTATTAATTCTTGAAAGTTGTGAATTTGGCACAACGTTAACAAGTGGAAAACCAAGTAATATCTATCCAATCGACTGAATTTATGAAAATAGTCCTTGAATATTTTAAGAATTTGATTGAATTCGTAGATGGAAATTGGTGTCCGATATACAATATCAACAAGTATGAATCCAGGAATTTCTGATTGATCATTTAAATGTGAAGCAGCTTCAGTGATTGAATCTGAATAAGTCGAAAGAATCCATCTCGCTATATTCTCGAAAGAAATATTTGTCACTCCGTTGGCCCTGCCCACTTCTAGTAAGTTTTTGTATGACCCCACAACAATATTGAAAAATGCCGGATCATAAGTTGATGACCCGCCATTTATTTGCCCAAATTGATATATCTCTAGTAAGTAATTCATCTCTTTAATTATTTTTGCATCATTAATTGGATCTACTCTAGTATTAATAGACTTCCACTCAGAGTGGGGGAGATCATTGAATTTCGCTGTCAACTGGTAAATCTTCTTCAATGCAGCATACTTATCAGAACCTAGACTTGAAACATGAACACAATGATGAAGAGAATAACATAGAATTAGAAAAGCAGCCTGAAAACTATCAAATCTACCATGTTTGTTATTATTATTATTATTTAACAGTTGAATTGGTTGATTGTAATAGTTGGTGATTTCATTGATAATCCCCACTATTTTGTATTGAAACGCTTCTGGATTGTCTCTCAATCTTTTGATATTACCAAAGATTCTTTTAATTTGAGGTTGGTTAGCTCTTTGCGCTATTGACTCTTCTAAAACTGGAAGGTTTTCTTGGGGTACACGATTATTGACAATATTATCAGCTGGATTTCGCCGGAAAATTTTCTTTCGATTTTGGATATATTTGTCTACCCACGGCTGCTGAAGATGATGGCATAAACCAAATAGTCGTTTATTCACAAGACTCCTTCGCCAAGGCATAAACAACTGTCGTAGAATTAGAATCTTCATTGCTCGTAGCGTGTTATATGATTTCCATTTCTTTGTGTTGTTGATGTTGTATGCAGAGATTTTTTTTTTTTTTTTTAATTTTTCATTTTTTTAAATACTTTTAATTGAATCGCAGAAAAAATAAAAAGCTCATCACGGAAAACAAATCCGATGGATAGTATGCCACACTGATGACGAAGAACAATAAAAGGACTCTCGTTAATGGAATAAAGAATAATAGAGAATATTATGAATTGATCACGGGTTATTTGGATTCAAGTGAAAGGTCGTCAATGAGTGATGGCGTCAAAGCAAAGAGACCGAGACGCTCCATTCGAAGGAGGGATGAGCAGGAACCAAAGCCAATTGAGACAAAGAGCAGCCCCAATATAATAAATGTTGATAGTAGCAGCAATGATGACGTGCTGGAGAAGAAGGCCGGGAAAGAAAAAGTTGATCCGGATTCTGTGACTGAAGAAATTGAAGTGGTTGACGAAGACGATGATGATGAATTTGAGGATGAGGAATGGGAAGATGTTGATATTCAATGTAAGAAAGCGCCCAAACAGGAGGAGAGTGATGTGGTTACTGTGAGAATAAAAGCTAGTTCAAGAAAGCCCAAGACTTTTGTTGTGAGTAAAGATGATCGCTTGAGACGCAAATTGGTTCATATGATGCATTTAGTTTGTATGATAATTTATGGGAAGATTCGAAATTCGTGGTTAAACAATAGTCAAATTAAATTATTGTATAGTCATATCTCACCAAAGAAGATTTTCTCTGAGCTTCATCCATCGCTTAAAAAAAAAGAATTGAGTAATGAAGTGAAATCAAGATATTTTCTAGATGGATTGAGACATTTGATGGAGTTTTGGATTAAGAAATTTAATATTATATCAGCTGGTGGTATATTTAAACTTCAATGGGATGAAATTGAGAGTGAAGAGTTGTTACTGGAAGAAGCTACGAACTTGTCCATTTTTCTGAAAAATCTCTCAAATTTTCGAGGCAGCAGAGATGTTGGAGCTCAAGGATTTGTTGCATTACTACGCAGTCTCCTGGTACGTACTAGATTAGTGTATAGTATTCAACCACCTGATTTTACCATTGCTGCGCCAGTTAGTAATGATGATGATAGTGAGGATGAAAGCTCTAACGAAGAAAAGCGAAAACAAAAGAAAAAGTCCAAGTCAAATTTAAATAGAATTCCCAAATTCAATAAGACTCCTAATTCCAAATCAACTTTGTACAAAATAATTGCTAGCCATAATAAAAAAATCAATGTTCATGAACAGAATAATTATCATTTGGAGAAAATATTAAAGCGAAATCCTAATCTATCTGCATATCCAGTTTTCTGGGCTGAGGCGTGGAACCCATTTTCCAAGAGGTGGATTACCATTGACCCAATGAATTTTCGAATCATTGAAGATATTCAAAGAGTTTCGAAGCTTGAACCACCAATGAATGATGAAAGAAATAATATGTTGTATGCAATTGCATTTGACAAAAAGAATCGAATTAAAGATGTCACTCGACGCTACGCCAGTCAATTCAATTCTAAGACAAGAAAGAAGAGAATAACTAGAGATGATGTCGGGTTCCAATGGTATCAGAAACTAATAGGAAAAACCACTATTAATTCTGAAATTGATACTTTGGAAAATGAGTATTTCTATTTACGTGATAGTAAAGAAGGGATGCCGAGAAGTATTGGAGACTTTAGAAATCATCCAATCTATGTAATCGAATCACAACTTAAATCGAATGAAGTTTTATCACCCAAAGAAATTTGTGGGTATATCAAACAGAGGTCTGGGATATCTGTTGCCGTGTACAAGCGAGAAAACGTTCATGAATTGAAAACTGCAAGAGGATGGTTTCATCATGGTAGAGTGCTTAAAGTTGGCGAACGTGCTATGGGGGTTAAAAAGAAGCCTGCTAGTAGATTTAAAGCAGCTCTTAAATTGGGTGAGGATGTTGAAAATGACGATAATGAAGAGTCAAATTCTAGATTGTATGCTGAATTTCAGACAGAATTGTATGTACCTAAGCCGATCGTGGATGGTAAAGTTGAGAAAAATGCCTATGGTAACATTGATGTCTATACCGAAACTATGATACCTGAAGGTGGAGTGTTAATGACTGATAAATATTGTAACCAAGCAGCTAAGTTAATTGGGATTAATTATGCCCCAGCCGTTGTTGGATTCAAATTTGGATATCGAGGTTCCTCAAAACCTAAAATTGGAGGAATTATTGTTGCTAAAGAATATGAAGAAGCTGTTAAGATAGTTAATGACCACTTGGAAGAAGAGAACTATGACGCTCAAAGAAGAAAAGCAGAAGCTAATGCGACGCGTGCTTGGAAGATGATATTTGCTAAATTAAGAATTGTTGAGAGATTGGACAGGCAACATGGCGAGGTTCAAGATGAACCTGAAGACGATAATAGTTCAATTGATGAGAACTATGGGTTTGCCGGTGGGTTTCTAGTTGCTGATGCACTTAAGGAGGGCATCTCGGAGGAGGGGGAGCAGCAACCAGAGAGTGATTTGGATGATTTGGATGATTTGGGAGGAGGATTCATTGTTCCCAAAGAACATGGGGAAGAAAAGCCAGTCTCAAAAGAACCAATCGGTGGTGGATTCTTGATTTCAGAAGATGATAAAAGTGAAAAGGAGGTGCCTGTAATAAAAGAGCAGAAGAAAACTGACATTGGCGGTGGTTTTTTGATTTCTGAAGAGGAAGATAATTATGAGGAGGAAAATTACAATGGAATTGGTGGCGGGTTTTTGATTTCAGAAAGTGACACCGATTATGATGAGCATAATAATGAGGCTGAAGAACTGTCTGTACGTCAAGAACCAGAAGTTGTAGACGAATCCCCAAAAGAAGAATTGCCTCTAGCAGAAGAATTTGCATGTTCTATTAATGAAAATTACCCACGAAAGCAGGGAGATTCATTGAAACCAATACAAGCGCTGGTATCCCCCATTGAAAATCTTGACGAAGACTACGAATTTGAGTATAGTGATTCCGAGTGAGTGTATAATGCAATTAATTAAACTAATATATATAATAGATAAAAAACTATCGCTTAAGTTTTTTCAATCTTTGTTGCTTCTCTTTAGCCAATCTTTTCTCCAATTCTTTCTCTCTCTTCTCTTCATAATCGGCGTACCTACTTGAAGCCTCTTCTTCATCAAGCACATCAGCACCCGTAGCTTCCATATCACTGTCATCATCAGAATAAACGTCATAAGCACTTCGTTTCTTTCCTTTATTAAACATCGCCCATATTTCATCTCTATCATATCCACGATCTCTACTGTTATAAACAGCCTCTTCTTCTTCTTCTTCATCATCAACGATGAAATCATCGTCGTACTCATCGTCATCATAATATCCATCCCTCTGCAGTTTTCTCTTGATCTCGAGTTTCTTTTTTAGTCTCTCTGAAGGCCCTGCAATACCAGCAGGCCTGAATGCTTTAGCTGATCCTTTATTAATTGGCCGTGACGGTGGAGGTGGAGTCTTTCTTTGAGATGGCAATGTCGAAGATTTTGATGATTTTGGTGGCCCGACATCTTGCTTTCGATTAAATTTCGGAAGTGGCAGTGATTCTCTACGTTTAGTTCTAGATTCTTTCTTCTCTTCAGGAGCTATCTGTTTGAACTCTATAGCCAAATTTTTCCCATCTACTTTATCTGCTTGTTTCATTAAATCGTTAAATTTCATCTTTTTCTTAACTGGTGAAATGTGTTTCTTAGGAGCTAAATCATCAAATTTAGCTCTTGAGGATGATGACAAAGACCTTGGATTTCTCTTAGGTTTTGACGAAATCACGCCAGAAGTAAGCTGCTGCTTTGTAGCTGGTTTCTTAGATACCTTCTCATCTGGGTCAATCCCTTGACCAATCAATCGCTGTCTTCTAACCTCTTTCTTTTTCGCCAATTCCGCCACCCTCTCCATTTCTCTAGCAGCTTTAAGTCTAGCCACAGCTGGATCAATTTCAGTTATTGCTGCCCTTACAGCATTCAGAGGTCTCGGTTTAGACAGAACTTTTAATGATTGGTCATTTCTATTTGTGGGTATCTTCTTCGTCAATCTTGCTGTTGTTGTTGATTCTGGTTTCCGAGTCTTACTGATAGAGCGGCTATTAGTAGCTGTTGATGAAGATGGCTTCCCAGACCCCCCTGATCTTATCAGGTCTAGAAGCGATGAAAACCCCATTAGCTTATCAGTGTTTTGGATTTCCGAAATTTGTAACAAAATATTTTATTTAATGTTACTATTTTTTTTTTTTTTTGATGGCATGCGTCATGGAAAATCGGTATGCAAATAAATAGTGTGTTCTTTTCTTACAGCGCAGTGTGCGTTTAGCACTTTCAGGGTGGATATATATATATATATGTATATCAATGCATGCATTTTATTAGAATTTCAATTAAAATATTCATCATCTTCATTATCACTTTCTTGGGCAGGATCTTTAGAAACAATTTCACCATCTTGTATAGTGAATCCCCATTCAGATAATCTTTCATCTTCAAGAATGCCATCTTTTATCTTTGCTTTCAATACTTTACTCTGAGTTTCAATGGTAGTAAACACTTTAAGTAGATCTATTATTGGCGATTCATTTATTATTGATTTCTTTTCAGCTTTAATTCTGTCATTTTCAGTTTCATCGTCGTCACAATCAGAATTTATTCCATTAAACAAGACATTCTCAAGTTCATCAAGGTAAATGTCCACTACATGAAGTGGTAACGATAATGGAATTTTAATATCACCAGAAAGAACGTTTCCCTTCAAAGTTTCAAAATATTTGTCAATTAGTTTTTCATTCCATTTTTCCCGTTTCAATCGTAAGAAACAACAACTCACCACTTTTCTTAATAATAGGTAAAATTTGTCAATTCTATGATGATCCATCTCTGGCCATTCTCGGATAATAATCGTCCAAAATGCCTCAACAAAAACTGAGAAGTTTGCCAATGGGATGGTCTCATCAAACAAATGAGCCAAAGTATTAGCAAGTCGCTGCTGTGGTCTTGGACGGTCTGAAAACCACATTGAGTAAAATAACCCTTTCCATAACTTCTGGTATCGTAATAATGTAGACTTTTTCGCAGGTTTATCTTGAGTTAAATATTTTCTAAGTGCCTCAACGGCACTTTCACGAACTGGCCTTTCATTAGACGCGAGTTTCTTAATAAAGGCACTTTCACTCATGGTTTGACAATAACTAATGTACAGAAGAAGAGCAGAAAAAAAAATTTTTTTTTTTTTTTGAAAATTTGAGATGATATCACGTGATACTCACAGTGAATTTCCAATATTTTGGGGGAACTTTAGCTCCCAAAAAAAAATATGCCAACCAAAACGCAGAATATGGCAAAAGACAGCAGTAAATATATACCAAAGTTCATTGGTAATGCTCCTTGGTATAAGCAACAGGAAGGGAAAAGGGGCAGTGAAGACTATGAGCTGCCAGAGGATAAATACGCCCATCAAAGAATCAATCCAGATGAGAAACCAAAGAATTTTTCTATCGCCCAACGAGGACAAGGGATTAATGATGCATTCAAGGAAACCAAGGATTTTAGACCACAACAATTCAATAGCAACCGCAAACCAAAATGCGCAAATTGTGGTTCAATGAAACATAAACCGTCAGAATGTTTGGAGAAACCTCGCAAGGGAAGAAATCAGGTGAGAATTGAAAAAGAAAAAGACTGTGCTAATAAGGCTACCTTAGTGAGGGATGAAGAAGCACTTGGAGATTATGACGCGAAACGAGACAATTACTACGGGTACGATGTTAAAGATTGGGATAAGAACGTAGTGCGATATCGAGATGACTCCAAAAAAATTAGGGCTAAAAAGGCAGCACTTATCAATGATAAGGACGATGATGAAGACGATGAGGCGTTGGAATTGATGGAATTAGGGCTAGATAGAGAGGACGGTAAAGTGATTTTGAACACGATTAAGAAAGATGGAGTGAAGGCAGAAGGTGAGAAGACCGTGCGGTTGTTAGAAGATCGTGCCAGTTATTTGGATTCAGTCACAGCCGAACAGAAAGACGAGGAAGAGGATGATGAGCCCGGCTCAAAGAGAATAAAATTTAGTGATGAAAATCAAGAATTCGTGAAAGACGTTAACAGCGAGGCGTTTGAATTTGATAAGCTGAAACAATTAGCTTGGAAAAGGAATGTTGCCTCTCAAACTACTTCTAATTTGGACCCAACTAGGGTAGGGTCGACAGACACAAAAGAGGAAACAAAAGTTGTACAACGTGACATAAAGGAGAAGTACTTAAAGAAGTATGAATAAAGTGTCAAAACTAGACGAGAAGGCCACACTGGAGAATAATAATGCGCGTGCACAGGATTGAGAATCTATGCTCTTACTTGGATCCATGGATATGCATAAACTGTGCAGATCTCCTTCACGACTTGAGATATCAATCAAATTTTTCGCCAAAAAAAAATACTACTTCTCTTACTTCAAATATAACAGTTCCCTTTATTAACTATGGATACCCCAAAAGCTATAAACGAGTATTTAAAAATCTATTTGAGCAAGCATGAAAAGATCCCCTTGGAGCGAGGCTTAGAATTTGTTAAGACATTAAAAGCATACATATTGAGATGTAACAATAACGACTTGGAAATGCGAAATTCAATAACTGTGATGTCAAACTTGATAAATTTCTTACCTTCATCTCATGAATTCAATAATTTATTCAATGACTCTGGCTTCTTACAAAAATTGTTTAGTTATTCATTGGAATATAAATTTGATGATGGGCCATATTTGATTATCTCATCATATTTACGAGGGGATTTTTTGGCAAAGAAATCTACAACTACAAATAATAATAATAATAATTATAAAGTGTATTGTGAGGTTTACAAGAAAAACAAGGAATTTTTGACAAATTGTGCTGATCGATTGTTGACTAAGAAATATAGTTCTATGAAGGCAGTATGTGAATTTATATGCGCTTATTTCTTGCCTGCCTGTTATTCCCCAAACATTGAAATGGGTATTGAATTTTTATTGAGTTCAAGAAGAAGTAAACTTGGTTATTATGCAGGGTTGTTCATTATTAAAAACAATGGATTACCTCCTAAAGTTTACATTCCATATATGCAGCAACATATGAGACATATCGAATCGTTTCGTCAAGTTTTGGAGAAGATGATGATTGGATATCCTGATTTAGATAATAGAATTCTATGGAAAGACGTATTGGCAGGTATCAAGAAGTATGCGTTTTTCAATACTGATGGATTGACCGATGAAGAGATTTTTATCAAGTCGGGATTCACAGCAAGACCACTAGAGTTTCTTAACGAAAATTATCCAATTTATTCTAGTATTCATTTTATTATATTTTTAAATGAATCACAATTCGGTAAATTTATAACTAGTTGGAAGCAACATTGTGTTATGACAGTTGATGAAAATTTTAGATTCCCATTAACTAAGATGCTATTCATTGTTTGCAATATTGTTGAGAAATATGTTTTCCAGGAAGAAAAAGAAAATGGTATGTCATTGAATTATGAAATATTTAGTAAATTTGTTTCTAATTGTGATCAATTTTTATTGGTTGTTATGAGTAAATTATTTGAATTTTGGGTTAAATCAAAGGCCATGAACGATAATCAAGAAGATATTAACGTTCATGTTAATTTAGTTAAGATAATCATTAAAGGATTAAATGAGTCACTAGCTAAGAATGAAGATTTTGATTTCAATTGTGGAATTAATAATTTGACGTATCTGAAAGTTAAGCTGATTGAATTTGAATTTTTTAAGAAAAATCAATATCATGGATTTCTTACAATTGAAGAAATGCAAAGTTATGATAAACTAATATTGGAGAATATTAGGAAATTTATAATTAATGAACGAATGATTGAATTGAATCGAGGGGATTTTTGTTATCTAGATAACCCAAGAGTGCTGATAAACAATGAAAAAATTTATATGATAATTAGTCCGAACAAGAGAGAAATCCATTACAAGAGATTCCCATTAAGTTATGAACCTAAGGGGTCAATAACTTTGGAAAGAGATGAATGTGAACATATTTTGATTAAAGATATTAAAAGGGTTATTGTGGAGAGCGAGTCAAACAACAAGCTTAATATTATTACAGTACCATCGAAGGCAATAGTTACAAAGATTGTATTAATGAATGGGTTGAACAAGCCAATTTTTAAATTTTATTTGAATAATTTGAAATTATCGATGATTTGGATCGATATCTTGAACTTATTTATCGATAATTTCAAATTTGATAATATTAGTGACGAGACGAGGTTGCATATGGAGAAATTATACGAGATCAACCGAATTCGGCAGTTTTCTCCGTTGAGTGAATTATATACGAACAATTCAATTGAATTATTTACGACGGGGAATTTCCTATCCCTTGACAGTTTAACTATAAATACCATCACAAAAAAAACTGGTGTGGAAGATGAAGATGAAGATGAAGATGATACTGATGTTGAGGATGGGCTGGACGCGGAGGACACTGACCTGATATCTACTACGCAAGGAGAAATCTATGACTATCAGACGCTTATATCGGTGGCATCTAATTTCTATTATGCCAATTAACAATGTATGATAATATGTTGTATTGACTAGTCAATAGTAATATATTTTAGAAGGCAGCTATTGTCGTAAGATTTATTTTTTAGTTGAACTGGATTACGTGTATTCACGGGCAGCACAAGCTTTGTGAATTAACTTATTCCAAATTGGCAAATCTCTCAGTCACTTTTCAGTCACCCTCATCGGAGCAGCCATTCTCGACTTTAGACTAAAACCAGTTAGTTGCTGATTTGCCCAATAAGGTAATCACGGGTGATAGCAGGAAATGGTACATTTTGTCCCAATCCAATCCAACCCACTAAAAATTAGAAAATACAGCCAGAATAAAGTGAAACAATATAATATTTAAGTAGAGTAATTAAATCTAGGGAATCTGGTCAAGATAAGTTGAGCTTGGCTAGGTTGGGTTTCAGGTTGGTCTCATACGTTGGCATCGACCCACCACCGCCCACGAAAAATTATTATTTAAGGATAACTGTGGGCTGCGTGCCCTTGCTGCCTATGCCTATGTTTTGGGTTTAATTTGTCGAATATTTTATCTGAAACAATGACAACTTAAGCACACCTGCATTAGAATAATCAATCATTGCACATCTAATTTTGAGTTGAGGGAAAAAAAAAAAAAAAAAAAAAAAAAAAAGAAGACAGCTAACAATAAAATCGAACTAAAAAAACGAACAGCAAACCCAAAACCAAACCAACGCCAACCCTGAGATTGTCATTGTCGTCTAGTGGCTAATCATCTAATCTTTCCAGTTTCTTCTGATATTTAACCGGCAAAACACCCAACGAACCCTCTGTCTACCTAATTAGCAAATAGCGATTCCCTTTTTCTTTTTGCTTTTGTTTTTTTTTGTTTTTCTTTTCCCTTTTTTCTTTTTCTTTTCGGTTTTCTTTTAGTTTTGCTCTTTCTATTGCAATAATACCATATACACTTCCATAATGTCTAAGATCCCCGGCGACATAAAATCTATAAACAAATTCATTAATGATTATAAAGGTCAAAAGCTTGAATTAGGGATATCTATCGTTTTCCTTAAAGCAATTCAAAAGAGTTTAAAAGACGGTGACGATGATAGAACAGCAATAAACACCTTGGCCCATTTGTTTCCCTTTTTGCAGCCTTCGATAGAGCATAATAAGATTTTCAATGATTATGAATTTCTAGAATCCATAATGGATTATGGCTCAACGAATCCAATGGAAAATTCTCCTTATTTAATTCTAATCTCATATCTTAACGGTGACATGTTAGCAGAGACGATTGAGAAAAACCCTCTAGCCAACGATGGTTATCAAAATTTTTTCAAAGTGTTCAATAAAAACGTTAAAATGTTGGAAAACGCAAAGAAAAGAGTGATGACAAAACTGAAATTGCTAGCGACATCATCTACTGAATTTACTGTTGCTTTGGTTGGAGCTGCGGCAAATCCAATTAATGTCAATGTTGCCCTTAGAATCTTTATAATATTAAGACAATTGGGGTTCACTGATTTATTTGAAAATGTTTTGTTAAAATATCAATTAATTCCCATGGAATTGGTGGGGCGAATTTTAACTTTCCATAGTCGAAATTTAATTAAGGTTCTTCATACGTTATCGGCCACTCATTATGATGTTAAGACAAATTATTTGCATAAGGGATTATTAGTTAAACTTTGTGAAGAGATCAAAACTTTTAGTCATTTAGATTCTGTCGATAGTGATGAAGAATTATTTGATAAATTGGGGTTCACAAGTTCACCAATTAATTATATTGTCACTAATTATAACGTGGCCACAACATCGACGGTTTTACAATTTATGAATCCTAACTCTGTAAATAGTCAGTTAATTGGTGAATTCAAGAGACATTGTGTTTTGACACGAAACGCTATTAGAAGATATCCAATGAGTAAATTTTTATTTGAGATTGCAATATTAACTAACCAACATTTATTTCACGAAACTAATCCGAATTTTGAGGCATTAGCAAGATTTATATTTAATGGGGATGTGATTTTTTCAATATTGATGAAAAAATCATTTGATTACTGGAATAAAAGTGAAGGTAATAATGAAGAAGACATTGATATACAAGCGATTGTTGACTTAATTAAATTAGATTTGAATTATATTAATTCTTTGACTGTGCACAATAAAGATTTTGTCATTGTTAAGGAAAAATCTTTAGCATTAACATATGAAGAATTAAAGCAAATTCAATTGATTTTTTTCAAGAAAAATCAATACTTGGATTATATCGATTCAAAGGATTTAAGAAATTTTGACAGTGACATAATCGAAAATTTAAAATATTTTATTGTCAATGAGAGATTAGCGGAATTAAGCCACGGAACTGTTTGCTTTATGGAAAATCCAGTATTAGTTTCAACCAACACCAAGATGAAAAATCGGATTTTCATTGGCCTCAGTCCGACAAGAAATACAATTTATTACAGATATGTTCCCTATGGAGTGTCGGTTGATCAAATTGAGTTGAGCCGTAGTAATTCAAAACATATTATTGTCAATCAAATTAAAAAAGTTATTGCTGAAGATGAAATTGGTAAACATAGTCTAAAGCTTGGGGAAAATAACCGCATGCCACGAAATCATGTTTCGATTAACAGTCAAAATAAAATCACCAAGTTAACATTAACTTTTAAGTCCCGGGGACAACAGCCATTTGTGTTTTACACCGACACCCAGCATAATACGATCTTATGGTTAGATTCGATTAATTTATTGATAAATAATTTTAGCTTCAACACGATAACCACCGAGACCAAACATCACATGGAGCAGTTGTTTGATATCAAGAGAACAATGCAATTTTCACCATTGAATGAAGTGACAAGTAATGAAAACATTCAGATGTATCAAGGTAAACATGGGAATTTCTTGAAGATTGAAAACATTCAATTTGATGCCGAAGGAGTTGTCGTCGATAGCGGATTCCAAGATTTGCTTCGAGCGCATTCAGTGCAGAAAGGTGGGATTAGTAGCACGACGGTGAGTACTGCTAACAGTAGTAAGAGTGAGAATGGGATTATCTACGAAGAAGAAGAAGAAAAACAGAAAATGTTTGAGGATGATTTTGTCTATAAATACGATGAATTGATACTGGTGGCCGAGGGATTTTATTACCATTAGCGCAGCCAGCGATGACAGCCACGCCAGCAAGGCCACGACATCGCTGTAGGGTATTTGATGCTTGAAATGTACAATATAAAATATACAATATACAATATACAATATGAAATATCCAATCCAATATAAAATTTAACAACAAAAATATCCATATCTATCTATATATCCACATCTATATATCCACATCTATCTATCTATATACATATAAATATATATATATTATTGATATATACCTGAGTATTTACAATTTGCACAGTCAATGCAATTACCTATTACCTACCTGATTGGGAATGACGTGCAACTAATGTAAGGTTTTGCGGTTACCAAAGTTACACCTAACCATATATATACGGTGAATACGAGAATTTTGTTGAAACCGGCCAATGATTGTTGGTCTAGACCAAACCAGGCACTATTGGGTGGGGGGGTGGAGGGGGCGCGTAATCGTGAATATTATGTAATCTCTTATTCAGCCACCGCCACAGTTTGTTAGCGTTATTTTTTTTTTAGTGCCACTAGCACTGTGAACGTCAGCAAGTGAAGCATGCACATACCAAAGGAGTAGTCGGGTAACCAAGATGACGCTGATAATTCTAAAATTATTGCAGTTGGGCAAGCCGCGAAAGGGATAATAACTCCCTAACTAGGGAATTTGCTTATCTATTATCTATCTATATATATTTATTATCCGGATGGCAGAGGTATAACTGCTGTAGTATTTGATTTGCTTGGTCATATTTACACTATATTATTATACTTGTCTCAAGTTCTTCAATTGGATTCATCAAATTTTACTAATAATATTCTATACAATACGAGTAATTAGTTAGCTAGTTCACTATATTTTTCGCTATATAATTGCCTTTTAAGACCGGGGCCCTAACTAAGTAGTTCTGCGGCCAATTATCGTACTAACGCACGCAATAGAGGAAAAAGTGAAAAACCAAAAAAAGGAAAAATTTCTAAATTAAGGATGAAGGTCGAGCTTTCGTGAAAGTGAAGTAGCGAGAAAAAATAATTGCGAACGCAATACGAATAGGAGAAAATAAACGTAGAAATATAATAATGAAATTTGTGGGCGTATCTTAGCAATTGCTGCTTGCGGTGTTGCTGGTGGTGGTGTTGTTCGTTTGTGTGTTCGCTCGTGTGTTGGTTCGTGTGCTCTTTCGTGTGCTCTTTCGTGGTGGTTCGTACCGTTGGAAAAGTGATAGATATATATCTCACCGGCAGCGTTGTCCCGACAATAGCCAATTTCTCGGACATATAAAATGTACTCTCAGCTGAATCGCCATTGTTATTTTCGGATAAGTGATGTAACAATCAATAATATTAATTTTTGATATAAAATTTTCCCCAATATATTTTTTTTGGGTGGCTTGCATGCAACTAAGTTTGGTGTCAACTGCACTTCAATTGATATCATGCATAGAAGGTAACAGCAAATACCACAGACCCGACAACGAGAAACGAACGAAAGAGCGAAAAATTAAGGGGAGGAACACCACCACCACCAACAACACTAGTGTCCATAATAGGCGACAGCACGGCAATTGTATATATTTGCCAACACTCTATAGTCTATTTCCAAAAATCCTTTTATTGATTATTTGATAATTAAAATTACTTATCATTTTACTATTCTACTTATCTGATTTCAATTGTGGCTGTTGCCTAAGTATTCGCCGCTTGAAAGTTTCTGCTATTTGGTTGGACTTTTAACTGATTGCAGTAAACTGCATGTGAATGCGCTAACTTGCGTTAAGGTAAGCTAAGGTACTTCGCTTATTGAGCAGTAACAAAAAAAATAGAAAAAAAGAAAAAAAGAAAGAAAAAAATAAAAAGTTCAGGAAATTTTCAATTGAATTGGAGAAGGTATCAATTATGGTGAAAAATTATATATAAAATACATCAAAGTATCTTTGTAGATAGGTGTTCTTTTATTATTTCTTCTGGTTTTGTTGTTTTCTTCTTCTTCTTCATTTTTCTTTTTTTGCTTCTCGCTATTCTCATTCACTTGTTATTATGGACCTCCACAGCAGTTCAGCAATCAATAAGTTTCTTAAAGACACTATTGCAAACAAAGAAACGCTTTCATTCGAAATTGCTTATCATTTTGCGAACACCTTGATATCAAATATCAAAATTCTTCAAAATAACGATAAAGAAAAAGCCAACTCAATTATTGCCCTTTCAAATCTCGTTAATTTCCTACCTAGATCCGACAAATTTGCTAAATTATTCAACGATGACAATTTCTTAACCGCGTTAGTGATTCATGCTATAAAACATAAATTCGATGACCCTGGCTATATCATCGCTGATACCTATCTCAGAGGAGATTTCTTTGATCAGCAAACCACTGCCACAAACAACAACAATAGCAGTTACTCAAAGTTTTTGGAAATCGTCGTTGCTCACCCTAAAATCTTGGAACACTGTAAAGAGAGAATCTTGACTAAGAACCCAAGTACCGTGAGATGTACTTGTGAATTTATTGTTTCATTGCTTATTCCTTGTGTCTATGAAGCTAACAGAACCACTGGTTTACAAATCTATGCTCAATTCCGGCAACTAGAATTAACATTTGTCATTCATAATACCGTGGTGAGATATAAATTACTTCCAGAGAAAACTATGCAAAAATTATTCCCGCTATTATCAGCTACCGTGATTAACTGTATTCAAGCATTTTCAAAATTGAAGTTTGACCCCAAGATACCTAGTCATTTTAATTTGATTCGTCAGATGTTATATTTAACTAAAAGTTTCACCCGTTTGAACGTTGAAGGTTTAACTGATAAACAAATCTTTGCTAAATCAGGTTTTACCGAGACTCCAATCGATTACATCATTGAAAATTTCGATTTGCCTTCAATTATTGGGGCTATCGCATTTGCTAATCATCAAGGAAACAATGACTTTAGACGAAAATGTCTTATTCATTGGTCCCTTACTGATGAAGATCATAGATATCCGATTCATAAGTATAAACTTCATTTATCTTATCTTATTAACACTTTGTTGTTCAATACATCAAATCCAAATTATGAAATCTTAAAGGCTTCATTATTATCAATTGATGAAATTTTTATAATGTTAATGGAAAAGACTTTAAGTTATTGGGTTGAATCTAAAGCAAGTAATTTAGGTGAAGATGATTTCTCCGTGATTTTGAACTTAGTCAAACTTGATTTGAAATATATTAATAGTGCCTTGAGAAACATTAATGATTTTGACAAAGTTAAATCACATATTACCACGTTGACTTATGGTAAAGTTAAAGAATTAGAAATCAATTTTTTCAAAAATAATCAGTATTTAAGTTTCATCGAAGATAGAGATTTAAGTGGGTTTGATAAAGTTATCGTGGAAAGTATTAAAAAGTTTATATTCACCGAAAGATTAACTGAATTGACTAAAGGTCATTTCGTCTACGCTAGTAATCCTTTATTAGTCAACTCTAAAGCGCAAAAACTTTATATGGCCCTCATTCCAAATAAAAATTTGATAGTTTACGAGAAATTTTCTGCTGATGATAAATTACCAACGAATTTTGAATTAAAATCAAACTTAAGCTCAACCGTCAACATAAAACGAGTTAAGAAAATTTTGGTTAATTCTGAGGATAAAAATTCAAGATTGAAAAATTCGTTCCCATTGGCAAGCGCCCAAAATGATTTATTGACAATTAATAGCATGCCTAAGCTTGTCCTGGCTAGCAATCAATTTATTGCTATTTCCTCCAAAAATAAAGCAACAAAGATCACTTTAGTTGATGAATTAGGTGCTAAATTGTTAACTTTTTACGCTGATAATGATCGTAACGCAATGCTTTGGATCGATAGTCTTAACTTATTAGTTAGTCATGGTCAATTTGAAAATATCACCCAAGAAACTAAGACTCATATGGAACAATTATTTAATATTAAGAAAACTATGCAATTTTCCCCATTAAATCAATTGTTTAAATCTGAAGCTATCGGTCTTTACACCGGTGGTGCTTCCAATAAAAACGGGAATTTCTTGCAAATTGATAACATTGAATTTGATAACAATAATAATTTAATTCAAATGGATTTCCAAAGACTCTTGAAAAATAATAGTTCAGAGACTTATTATAAAAGAATCGATCCTAGATCTAACACTGATGACCATGTTTTTGATTTGTCATACGATGAATTAGTCCTGGTGGCTCAAGATTTTTATTACACATAAATATTTGCTTTTTATTGTTTTTTATAGTTTAGCTTTTTTTGTTTTTGGAGAATATATATTATGTCTTGGTTAAGTACAGTAAGCAGTGGTTTCACTGTCCTTTCCTCCCCCCGCGCTATATTATGTGCCCCGTAGCCAAGTGTCAATTATTGATTTTTCAAAGAGCCCACACGTACTGCCAAATCAATGGTTAAACGCCATGAGTGACATTCATTGGAAACCAGCTACCCATTCATCAACATTCAAAAGATCCAAAGACTATTTGCCATTATATTATAAAGACAAGCCCACATCAACAAACCTTTTCTTTTTTGCAGATCGGAACAGGAGAAGAATGTTGTACAAATCATTAATCGGATCGATATTAATCTACCTTGCATACTACTATTTATTCACACCTAGGGGCGCCACGGTAGTGAATCCAGGAATTATTGATGGGAAATCAAGACAGCAGCAGATAAGATCTGTTTTCAAAGAATCTTTCAATAGTTATGAACAGTATGGTTGGGGTAAAGATGTTTATCACCCAGTTAGCAAAACTGGGGAGAATATGGGTCCTAAGCCACTTGGTTGGATAATTGTTGATTCTTTAGATACCTTGTATCTTATGAATTTAACTGATGAAATTAAAGCCGCTAGAAATTGGGTTAAAAATGATTTAGACTATGATTTTGATTACGCTGTGAATACTTTTGAAACGACTATTCGAATGTTGGGTGGGCTACTTTCTGCTTATTATTTATCCGAAGATGACTTATATTTAAATAAGGCCACGGATTTAGGTAATAGAATCTTGGGAGCTTTCGATTCCCCTACGGGGATTCCTTATGCTAGTGTCAATTTGAAATCCGGTAAAGGGATTGTTTCTCACGTTGATGGTGGTGCAAGTTCAACTGCTGAAGCTAGTACTCTTCAATTAGAATTCAAATATTTGGCACATTTAACTGGGGAATCAATGTATTGGGAAAAAGCAGAAAAAGCAATGGAAGTATTATACAATGATAACTTGCCAAAGGATGGATTAGTTCCTATTTTCATTCATCCAGACACGGGGAAATTTAGGGGTAACTTAATTAGATTAGGTTCAAGAGGTGATTCATATTATGAATATTTATTGAAACAAAACTTACAAACGAAGGAACAAATCTATTTGGATATCTATAAAGAATCAGTTGAAGGTGTCAAGAAGCATCTCGTTGGTAAGACAGAGCCAAATAAATTAACATTTATTGGTGAAAGAGAAAATGGATTACATGGGGGTTTATCATCAAAGATGGATCACTTAGTTTGCTTTTATGGTGGATTATTAGCATTGGGTGCCACCGATGGGAAATCTTTGAAAGACTTTAAAACTAACAATTTATGGACAAGTAGTAGAAATGATGATTTGCAATTTGGCAAAGAATTAACTGAGACTTGTTATAAGATGTATAATTTAACTGAAACTGGATTAGCTCCTGAGATCGTCGTTTTCAATATCAATAAAGATCAAGATAAAGATTTCACTATTAAACCTGCTGATACTCATAATTTGCAAAGGCCGGAAACTGTTGAATCATTATTTATATTGTATAGAATCACTAAAGATCCAATTTATCGTGAATGGGGGTGGGAAATCTTTGAAAATTTTGTTAAATATACAAAACTCGATAATGGAGGCGGTTATTCTTCAATTGATGATGTTACTAGCCCTGATAATATTAAGTTTAGAGATAATATGGAATCATTTTGGTTAGCTGAAACTTTGAAATATTTGTACTTGTTATTTGAAGATGACGATAGTGTTTTGCCGTTGGATGAGATTGTTTTCAACACTGAAGCTCATCCATTCCCTGTTTTTAAACCAAAGTTTAAAACAGGTTGGCAATTGAACACAAATAATAATGATAGATTTAAAGTCGATCAGACGCTTGAATTTAGCGGGAATTCAAGATTCGATGACCTTCAAAGATTTGATGAAATAATGAAGGAGAAGCAGGAGCTAGATGTAAAGCAGGAAGAATCGAAACAACAAGATGAAGTGAAATCGGCCGCCGTTCCTGAAGATGACGAGTACGAACTTTTGGAAGAAACAAAAGAAGAAATGATAGCCAAGCAAAAAGATATCCATAAAGATATTAAGGATGCTCCTGCAGCAAAGCCAGCTTCTAAACCATTAGAGGTTCAATTACAAGAAGAAATTGAGGTCGAGGAAGGCGAGAAAATGATTAAACAAAATAAAGAGAAATACCCTAAGGATTCATCATCCGTTAATGACAAGGAAGATAGGATTAAGGAGCAGTTGGACCAGGGTAAAAGCCCAACGGAAATTATAGATGAATTGATCAATGAGGTATAATATTTTATATGTCAAATAAATGGTTTAAGTATATTTATTATTTATGTACTCGTAATGGGTCCTAACATGCATGAGCGGGGCGCCAGTAGCCACTATAAAAATTGGCCAATTGCTAATACCGGTCAATTTAATTCTACTTTTAGTGCTTATTATTGAAATGCTCCTGTTTCTTAATTTACTGGACGAATTGATTTTATATTTTACTGAGTTTCTCACTCAACGAGAAATTGTCAATTTATGTTTAACTTGCAAAACTCTCCATAACCTCACCATTGAAAAACTTTACCATGGAATCTGGCTCACTACCAAAACTCCCATTTTCAGCTCTGTTAACAACAATGCAACAACTTATTCATTGTTAGGTAAAGGAAGGAACCTAAAAAGAAAAATTGCATCCCTTATTAAAGGATTATCATCTCCTAGAAACTCCAATCTACTTCAAGTTTTCTGTGTCGATGAGACGATTAGTGCCGAAACCCAACGTCAGTTCGCACAAATCATTAATAGAAGCCATGGAGAATCCATTAAAGAAGCTAGAAATTTTAATGACGTTAAGGCTTTCCAAATGTTGTACCAATCTCCTTTTAAATTAGAAACTTTAGATCTTTCCCCGTTCCCACGTGCAACTCAAGTCTTCAGGCACCATTTTTTATTAGAGTTATTCAGCAAGTATAAAGATGTAATCAATTTCGCGTCATTTGAGTCACCGGTAATTTGGGGTCAAACGTTCCATACCTATTTCAATAACTTGAAAAGCACTCAATTCTGGCATACTATGAATTATGGTCCATTAATCAATTATGTCAACCCAGCTACCTTAACACATTTAGCAGTTCGATATCAAGGTGAATATGAAACCATGAATTTTGGCAAAGAATGTTGGGAAGCCTTTGCTAATCTTGACACAGTCATCATCAATTGTTGTGCACCAAATGAACATCTAATTGTTGAATTAATTAAATCATTACCGAATCAATTGAAAAGGTTCAGTTTAGGTTACATGCATGATTGGTCCCCTAGATTTCTCACATTTGATAGACCAATCATTCAAGCATTAATAAATTACCAAAAAAAATTAATTGTTTTGGATATCGATTATGGCAGACCTGATATGGATCCATTCCATCCTGATAGTGATGGATTCAAAACTCTTAAATTATCGAAACTATGCAATTGTCAGTACTGCACTTACGCTAAACAGAAATTATTCATTGGAAAGATTGCTAAAAACAGTGTTGATTTAAGAGACGGCTGGAACGATTTTTTCGATGGGTTTTATCATTGCTTGGGCACTACTGAACGTTCTCATTCACAACCTTCATTTGTTAATGCACATGGACACAAAAGAGCATTCGAAGTGTTGGAAGAATCTTTTGGCCCCCTGGTTGAATTTACTATGAAAGATTTTAGATGCATGTTTATTTGTCTTGTTCATCATCTGATTCCGGCGGTTCAAGAGTTCGCTGCAAATTTCCCTAAGATTTTGTATTTGACAGTCAGAAGAATCCCATTCATGATTTTAGATAACAGAGCTGTACCTGTTTGGGATGCAAAGGAGGCTGGAATTATGTTCCCTGAAAAATATTAATGGAGAATATAATTTTTAATAATGCATTTTCTTGCAGTATGCTTCAATATAAAATAATAAATATAAATCGTTAAGTGCCACCCAAAAGAAAAAAAAAAATGAAAATAATAAAATTGGATCTTAGACTTGACGAACTTGTTGAAATTTTCTGACTGTTAATAGGGGAATTCATTCAATTTCAAACTCAATTTGAGTTGGTCAACATCGAACTAGAGAAAAATTTTAACACTCTTGTTATTGAAAAATTTCAGAAGAGGCATTAGTGCTCCAATGGAAGAAATTTCCTGTGTCACTTAAACCAATATTGATAATTTCCAAGTCAGATTCAGCCAGACAGAGTAGCTTTTATTCATCACTATATAGTCACCTCCTTGTTTGGTGCTGATAATATCAGATTTTCAATTGATTGGGTTAAGAGAATTGAATCAAAATATAAATTGAAGCTCAAAGAACTGAAAGTTGGTGCTTATGAGATTATTGGCATTCATAAGTTGTCTGATAGTTATAAGTTGTCTAACTATGTTGACGCTGATGCCATTGAAATGTTGTCTATCACTGCATTGAAGGGGCAGTTTACTCGGTTTATTGGCGATAGTATATGGGATGAATTCAAAATTCCTTCAAGAAGTTGATTTCAACAGAATGACAATTGAGTATCCAATTCAATTGACAAAACTGTTAATTTCGATACCTGATCATTAAAGAACTTAAATATAAGTCAGGAATGTTTTGCGATATTGATGAATCTATTTTGTAGACATTAATCAAACATTGAATTTTCTAAAATTTGCCAACGTGAAGCCTATCAGCTTGGAAAAAATCTGTGAAGGCGGGAGGATTTCAGGATTTCTAATATAGTACCTTCAAGGATTCTTGCCTTTTGGTTTTCATGAGAGACTACTCTCAAGTGAACAATTCAACAGTGAGACTATCACTCTATGCAGTGCAAGTTTTAGCTGGCAGTGTCTGATCTCAGAGAATTTCATTTTTGTATTATGCACTATATCACTGCTAGAATTCAAAGAATATCTAAAGATTTTAAGAGGGTAAAGATATTGGTCACTATAGACCTCTCTATATTGCTATAACGGGGTTGAAAGGCGAAAGGAACTTGAACTTAATTTTACCTGATGAAGAAGATTTGTATAATTCTTCATTCCACAGATCGTGAAATAAAAACTCAAGCATTCTTTTCTTCAAAGATTTCATTTAAGTAATCTGCGTTTCCTCTGGGTAAGATTTGCGGTTTGACTTTTAGGTCAATTAAATCATTAAAGCCTCCCAATTTTGAAATTACTTGATGATATTTTCCAAAGAAATTAGAGAATTAATAATTTCAGCGCTACTGATTCAATTGAATATTAGGCAATTATGTTGGCACTATCTCTATCAATATTCGAATCAATTGAAGCCGCTGCGAAGAGAAGTGAAGCTGCCGAAACTCTCTTGGGTTTATGATCTGTTCTATCATTCTCTTAATTTGATACATTTAAATACAATCATAAGTTTTTCTACTCTTGTTTGTCTTAGAGCATCACCTTATTTTGTCGTGCCTTTTCTATTGTTCTAGTCTCCATAGGATGAATATTTTTATATTAATTTTTCTCTTTTGTAATATATATGCAATGTTGATTTCAATTGAACCAGATGCACACAAATCAATTTTTTTTTGCTCTATTAATAGGCAATTGCGTAACAGGTTTCATATTAATCGTGAATTACTTGGATTTACTTGAAGATCTATTTAGGCAAGTAATTGAATTTCTTTAGCAGAATGAATTGCCTAATTTAGGTTTGGCTTGTGCTATTCCTCACAAACCATAGCGTGCTAAATTGTATCGGAATCTTAGGAACTCCCATTTGCAAATGCCCTTCCCCAGAAAATTCAGTTGGGGGAATTTATGAAGTGTATTGGGAAAAGAAAGAAAAAAAGAAAGAAAGAAAATTGAGGATGCTTGGATTCTTTAAAATCTTCAAAATTGTTAAATTGGTGGAAAAAGAGCCTTCTTGTTGGATATATATCATGCACGACGACGAACAAGAATTACGACGAACAAGAATTAAACACTTAATTGAAATCCATAGTATATCAATTAGAATGGTGAAAATATTATGGAATTCGAAATATCTAGTTAATCTTAATGATAATTCAATGAGGGCTCAAGACTTGCGAAACTTGCTTGGATTTTGAAGCGTGTGAAAAATTCAAGCATATTAAGTTTTTTGAGGACGAGGTTATCCCTTAAAATTGGATTAAAAAAAATGGACACCAAGCTCAATTTGTAGAGGAGGTATTTTTTGCCTTTCTTTGATTTTGTTTTCGCCTCATAATTGCGCTCAACTAACAAATAATTTTAGGGTCCAATCTATTTTCCGAATGGCTAGGAATTCTTAGCAGTAAAATGTGCGACAAACTGAGCTAGGTTTGATGGTTGTTAATTTTGTGATCTTATAAAAGGTAAAAATAAATTGCTGGATTTCAATTTATGAAAACGCAACTTTGCCGATTTTATCAACATCGAATAACATTTGATAATAATTGAGCAGCTTTATCCTCAAAACCATAGAAACTACAAATATTTGGAAATCATTTTAATTGGATTCGAAAACCTTCGAGAGGTAAGTTTCATGGGATTATCAGTAAGACATCACCCTCCACTTGATGAATACTGGAAAAAAAAATTATCCTGAGCAAACCAGAACGATTAAAATTAGGGAGCGACGAAATTACAAATTTCACTAGATCAAGATGTGAAAATCCATCTCATTCGATGATAGTGATTTTCATATTTTGACATTTGGTAATACTAAAACTAAATTTTCTAAGAATCTTTATTGTGAAAATTGTTCTTCGTAAAAGAAGAATTAATAGTGGATAGGTTATTATTGCAGAAATTAACACAATACTTTAGGCAGTTGTAGTTAGAAACAGTATTTGATAGATTACACAGAGACTTTTAGATGGGATTTTCATCACCGCGACCCATTAGTGCTTAAAATCTCTGCAATTAAGAATAGTCTACAACATTACGAGAAGATTGCTATTAAGTCTACTATCGCAGAGTATAGAAAAATGCAACTTTGCGCCGTGCATTATGTGGTTACAGGGATCCAATGGTTTGTCAGTACATCTAAGAACATGAATATGTTGGTCATCAGGCAAATTCCATTTCATGTTACTCATGAGGAAATCATATGATGAACGGAAATTAGAATTGATATTTTCTGTTATCTATTTGGAATTAATTTTACGAATTTTACGAATTTAGAGGTAATTATTGGTACAAATTTTACCATTTGCTTTGGCATGATGCATTAAAAACTAAAAATCTAAATTTTTACCGGGATCCTTCCAGGATACAATGATTCGACTTTTGTACTTATTATACGTATCTTCATCCCATTTAGTTTCATCTTCCAGGTACGCTTCCTCGTTGAATTGCATCACCATCTTTGGGTGTAATTTAAACAATTGATCAGCAAGATCAAAAACGCAATCTTGAGTCCAACGACAATAAAACTGCTCAATAGTTAATGGAACAGTTTTCAAAAATTGAAGTTCAGCGACGCTAGAAAACTCTCTGCCTAAATAAACATTCAACTTTTTCAAGTTTTTCATATTTTCAAAAGATTTCAATGAATTTGTGTTATAAATTGAGACTCCTAATTCATTAATATGTTCTAATCCTTGTAAATTTATTTCTGTGACATCGCGATCATCAATTCTCAATACTTTTAAATTTTTCAACCCAGCAGAATTTGTAATTTCTTCTAATCCATTGTTGACACAATTAAATGTTTTAATTTGATTCAACGATGAGAATGCTGAGAAATTGGTAACGGGATTATCATTTACGACTAAATATCTCAATTTTCTCAATTTTCTTAAAGAATCAAAATTTTCTACTGTAGTTTCACTCAATACTAACTTCTCCAAAGTGGTTATATCAACTAAATCCTCACAATGGTAAAGATTGACCATAGCTAATATTAATTGTCTCAAAGTCTTGAATTGTTTGAAGAATCGATCAGGAAAAGTTTCAAAACACTTTTCAATGGTAAGCTTCTCAATATTTTCAACATTTGGAATTGATAATAACAACGAATATTGGCAATTGGAATAATGAAGTGATTTTAATAATGGGGTTGAAATTTTTTGGAGAACTTTAGTAGACCCTTTGCAATTTCTAAGATATAATGAAAGCAACTGAGGCAATTCCACAGAATCAATGGATTTAAAACATAACTCCAAATCGCATTTTTCAAATGTCAATATCTTGACTGCATTAAATAAAACAACCCCGGTGAGTTTTGGTGGGTATACTCCATTCCCAGCATCACTAATTTCTAATTCAGTCAAATTTGCATTTTGAGATCTTAATCTTTGAATAAGTGCAGGTTGGTAGAAAGAATGGATTTCGCTGAACTTTAGAAAATCATATTTTGGCATCTTTTGAGTGAATAATTTATTTTGAGGGCTGCTAATTTCTAATTTTTTAGCATTATCGCAAGAATTAACTAAATTGACCAACGTCTTGCTTAAATCACTACTACTTTTCATTTCCCCTCGGATATCAATAATGATGTGATTGACAAATAATCTTAGCTCTGAAGTTGCAAAATTTTTCATTTTCGAAAATGGAAGATGTAGAGCCCATTGGCGTTTATCTGTATCAGAGAAATGATTATGTGAAATATTAAAACAATGGCTGTCATTCAAAGATAGTAGTGGCGTAAATGAAAAATCCTTGTCATTGGCACTCTTTTCAGTAATAATTATTGAATGGAAAATCATTGAATTGCAAATATTCAACCATAATTCCACTATCGTATTAGAACAAGGCTTAAGCGCCCCAGTTAAATGAACTAGCGTTCCCACTTTCAATTCTGAGCAGATTTTCAGAATCAATGGTTGAGGCAACGATAGTAATTTGTTTATCATTGTCAATTGACTTAATTTTGATGGAAGAAATCTAATGAGATGAGGATTAATTGGGTGGCAAGAAAGGGATATTTATATGAAAAATTCTTTCTCTCACGAAAAATAAGTAACAATTAAGGATCGGCATTACAAAAATTTTTTAATCTTGCTTTACAAGCATTGGTACTCATCAGAAAATCAACGGGAACTGGTTTTAAAAGAATAGCTACTATATTATACAATCTATCTATACATTATTTCTTTTCCTCGTTACCGACAGCATAGCTATGGAGTTTCGGCGATTCATGTTGACGAATTATGCAGAGTCAATCATATATGTAGATAGATTCAATGCTTTTGGAATCAAGCGAATGAAGCTTGTTCTAATGAAAGGAGTTAATTTTTGATCAAATCTAACATACAACTTCTTCAATTTTCTCAAATCTTCGAACAATTTCATTTTATTAATACTATAGATATCAATGTGTAATTCTTCTAAATGTTCCAACCCTTTAAAATTGAATTCTTCGATATTACCTTCATCAATACGTAGCGTTTTCAAACTTTTCAATCCTGTGGTATTAGACATATCTTCCATCTTAAAATTGTTCCAACAATAAAGTGACTCAATTTGATTTAAGGAAGAGAATTCTTGAAAATCGGATATTTCAGTTCGATCAATTATTAATTCTCGCAATTTTGGCAAATTACTCAATGCCTGAACAGTAGTGATCTTGTTTCTACCAAAATCCAATTTTTCCAAATTGATTAAATTGATCAAACTGTTACAATCATCAAACCCAAATCCAAAGAGTTTTAACTTTCTCAATGCCATGAAATTTGTGAAATAACTCAGTGGCAATCTGTCAGGCATGTCAAACATTAGATGGTTGGCAATTGTTAATGCTTCCACTTGCTTCAATAATATCATTGGGTTCAACAAAGAATTCCCACATTCAGAAGAAACAATAGTATTCAAAATAGGCATTGAAAATTTTTGAAAACAATTAGGAGCAGCAATACAAAAATCCAATTTTAGCGTAACTAGTCGCGGCAAATTCAAAATTTCAAGTTTCATCAAAGTTGATTTCAATTGGCAATTTTCAAATGTCAATGATTTGAGAAAACTAAATGAAAGTCTCCCTAAAAGTTCTGGTTGATAAATGTCACTATCATGAATAATCAATTCTGTTAACATTGCATTGTGAGATTTGATTGACTCGATAAGTTCAGAATGACACATCGCTTGGATGCTAGTGAATTGATTGAAATTGTGTTTTCCAATCATTTGGGAAAAGCTGGCATTTCTTGGAGTAATAATCTGTAATTCTTTAGCATGCAAACAACCATTAATGATTTGAACGAGATTATCGCCTAACAAAAGATTGGCGCCGCCTGAACTGCCTGCGGAATCAACAAACTCCACAACAATCTTATCAACGTAAACGCTGAATTTTGATTTATTGAAATTTATATACTTGTTTAGTGGCACCAACCAAAACCATTTGTCTGAACTGGAAAAAGCTCTCCAATAATCATCACGCCAAGCTGGTTTGACTAGGAATTTGGAGTTATTAAAATGTCCAATCTTGCAATCTTCATAACTAGCATGAAATTTTTCAACTGTCTCAGTGATCATAATCGATTTGTATAATATCGAATGCAAGATATTGAGCCATGTTTTTTCAATCATTGATGATATTCCGGATGATGATTTAGGCCATTGCAGTAACGCCTTCAGTAGATTTTTCAATTCATCGAATTGTAAATTGTCACAAATTCTGTGAATCAATTCGTTCGGAAATCGCAATAGTCTACTGAGCATTTTATGTTTTGATGATCAAAAGTGGGAAATTAAGCAATTTATTTAATTTTTGGAGAAAAATTCAACGAGAGAAAGTTGACGAGTAATAAAGGAGACTGAAAAGATGAGGATCTGCGTGGCAGGTCGCTGATTGACCACAGCGCTTTGGCAAATATATGCATTGACCTGACTATTATGCTTCTTCTTTATTGAAAAATTGTTATTATAACTCATCATCTTAATTAGGGCTTTTTAGGGTTTTCGTGCTATGTTAATCAGGATTTGTGCCCTGAACATAGTCGGCGCCCCGAAGTTTGTCAGTTCGGCGGGCAGTAGTTAATCTGTTATGGGGTCCTCGAACCCCCTGATAATGCAACTTCCTGCGATTCTTAATCTGCCCTTGTCAACCATATATCAATACCTTGATTCCCCGGTTAAATTGAAAAATTCTAAAAGTTTCACCAATATTATTGAAATTATGTCACGGTTAACCGAAGCTCAATTTTCGCAAATTATTACCAAATACACGGGTAAGTGAAATTGATGATATTTTACTGTTTTATTTCTTGACTAACGTTTATAGATGTCATTGGGAAAAAAGTTGGCGGAGAAGTTGTTGAAGTGTCAGATGAATGGTTTGCTGATGCGATCAATTTGATTAAACCAACTGCTCCATTACGTATCCCTAATAAATTCACAGAAAAAGGTGCTTGGTATGATGGCTGGGAATCACGAAGACACAATGCTAACGAGTATGATTATGTTGTGCTCAAACTAGGTGTTTCCAGTGCGCATTTGATTGCTGCTGAAGTTGACACTGCTTTCTTTAATGGTAATCATGCCCCACACGTCTCTGTCGAGGCTGCATTCATCGACACCAAGGACATAATTGATTTCAGTAAAGTTGAATGGGATCCAGTGTTACCTAAATTGGAATGTGGTCCAAGTGCGAGATTTTTTTTCAGTAGAGATAAGCCAACCGAGAAAGCATACAATTATGCTCGTCTTAGAATGTACCCGGATGGAGGAATTGCTAGATTCAGGCTTTATGGATCAGTTGTCCCAGTTATCAGAAGTAAAGAAGACGTTGTTGATTATGCAGCTGTGGAAAATGGTGGGGTTGCAGTAGCCTGGTCAGATCAACATTTTGGAAGTGCAGATAATTTATTGTTACCAGGTAGAGGCCGTGATATGAGCGATGGTTGGGAAACCAAGAGATCAAGAACCCCAGGTCATGTTGATTGGGTTATTATTAAATTGGGGACGTTGACTAGTGTTGAGAAAGTTATTGTTGACACTGCTGATTTCAAAGGGAATTTCCCCCAACGAGTGGTGGTTAAAGGGATTAAAAGTAGTTTGGAAAAACCAAGTTATGAAGATGAGAAATGGGAAGTTATTGTTCCAGCAACAAAAACTGGTCCTCATCAAGAACATGTATATACTCAATTGGCAAATAAAGAACCATTTACTCATGTCAGTATGACAATTATCCCAGACGGCGGTGTCAAGAGAATTAGAATTTTTGGAAAATCAAACTAAAAAAAAAATTATGGTTATTATGAGAAAAACTAAATATTACACGAAGCTCATCTATATATCATTATTATTAGCAATTAAAAAAAAATTTTCGGGCTTCAGCTTTTTCCCCCAAATAATTTACGTAATCTCCCTCCCAATTTCATCTTTTTAGGTTCATTATCAGATTGCTTTTTACCATTTTCAAATTGATTTAACATAAAATGTTTCTTTGATTCTTTCAAATGTTTTTCAAATAATTGTTCAGAGTTGATACTTGAAGTAGGTGTCTTTAATGCGTCTGGTTCTTCAGGTTTACTGAAAATTCCCGATTTGCTAGGAACCTTGCCGCTTCCGCCTAACCCTGAACCACCACCACCTGCTCTCATTGACGTCTTAAATCTATGACCATTAGCGATAGGACCATCAACTTCATCATCAGAATCATCAAATCTTGATTTGAAAAAACCATGACGACTAGAATGGAGTGATTGAGGTGATGAAATTGGCTGTTCAATTGGTCCATCTCTTAATGACATTCTCTTAAATGCTAAATTGTTTGTGGATGGTCTGATTTTTTCAAAACTTGATTTAGTTTCTAAAGTTGGTCGCACCTGTGGAGGTTTCTGTAATGATTGTCGTTTTTGTTGTTGCTGTTGCTGTGGTTGCTGATGGTATATTGGACCCACCGATCTTCTATATGCCAAAGTAGATTGACTTCGATTGACCCCATCTGGTTTTCGTTTGACTGAAGGATTTCGGTTTATCAGCGACATAGATCTAGGAATGCTAAGTTGCTGTTGTTTCTGCTGAATAGATGGTTGACGTTGGCTAAATGCATTCAACGTGTCAGCTTTTTCAAGCGCATGAGCCAGAGGAATCTTAACTGGTGTTGAATGTCGTTTCACACTTCTTGGTGAATATTGACTAGTGGTTCTTGTTGGAGTTGATGTTATTGATTTTTGATGTTGTAATTCAAGCTTTTTAACAACAGGTGATTCATGCTTGACAGAATTAACCTGTTTGACAATTTGTGATTTTGGTCTTGGTTTTTTAGTCGGTGATTCAATTTTCTTAGAGATTGAATTGACTACTGGTTTTTTCGCCAATTTTTCCACAGGTTTTGATTCCATCTTTGGCTTTTCCACAAGTTTTGCTTCCTCATTTGGGCCCTCCTTTAGCTCTTCCTTCGGTTCATCCTTTGGTTCCTCTGTTGGTTCCTCTGTTGGTTCCTCCTTTGGTTCCTCCTTTGGTTCCTCCTTTGGTTCCTCCTTTGGTTCCTCCTTTGGTTCCTCCTTTGGTTCCTCCTTTGGCTCTTCCTGTGGCTCTTCCTGTGGCTCTTCCTGTGGCTCCTCTTTTGATTTTTCAATTAGTGGAATTTCCTTTAAAACTGGCTCAATTTCATCTTCTTTACCGGGTTCCTCCATAATTGAAGTACTAATCACGCTATGTTCAGGACTATCCTCAGTGAAACTAACTCTTTTCTTTGCTTTATGATGAATATCTGAAGGAGGAGGTTCCAAAAAGCTAGTATGCTTCTTTGTAGCGGCATGATGTAACTCCAAATCATCCAATGAATGACTATGATTCTTGTACTTTTGTTGTAACTTATTCTTGTCGGCTACTGAAATAACTGTAAATGAAGAATGTTTTCTTATGTGGTAGTTGTTTCGGTTTCCCAAAATTGAATTATTTCGAGATATAGCAGTAACTTCATCTTCAGGAACTTCAATAGTTTTCAACCCATAGGGAGTAGGCACAGTTTTTTTCACCATTTTTGGTTTAGTTAAGATTTCATTTTGTAAAGTATTGTTAGCTGTCAATTCTCGAGTAGTGCTGGTAGGTAATGGTTGCTTGGACTTTCGACGTGATTGTCGTTCATCTTGAGTCAAAGAATTCAAAGGTGTTGAAGATTCCAAAGGTAATGAAACATTGGTTCTTACCTGTGGATAGTAGATAGGTTTCACAGTTAGTGAATTCGATCCAGACGTTGATTTTTTCACTCTTATTGGTTGACGAAGATGATGTTGTTGCTCTTGTTGTTGCTTGAAATATACTGATGAAGTCCTAGACACAGCAATTGGTGTTTCCTTAGGAGACTCATCTATCTTTTTTGCTTGGAATAACTTGCCAATGGTATGTGCTGCAGCTAAAGCATTCTTATTTGGCATATCCGCAGCTGTTGGCTAAAAATAAAATGATATTAGTATACGCTTCTGGTGTTATTATTATTATTTTCTCACTTACTGGTCTATTAACCCCAGTGTAGGCTTCAGGGAGGGAACTTTTTCTTCTTTCTGAAAACAAACCCATGGTTAACAAGATTAAAAATTAATTAATTCAATTTATAAAAAATAAGTGTGGTGTGAATTGTCAATTAGATATATATATTACCAGTCACCTTTTTTTTATGTTTGTTTATTTTATTTTATTTTATTTTATGGCAACTCATGTAAAAAAAAAACAAAAGAGCAATGAAAAAAGAAAAAATGCAAGAAACTGGTTAGAATAGGGTGACACGCAATTGACCTGCGTATTTTCCATTTTTAACAAACGTGACACTACTAAAAACTTATATATACATTTTCGTTCTCTATTATTAATATTATATGATTACCTACTATACATTATACACAAAAATAAATAATACAAACAAACTCTATATATATGTAATTTAATTGAATGGTTTTGGCGGTCGCTTGAATAATGAAAATTTCCTCTTTAGGGTATTATTGCCATCAGCGGTCATTTGCCTTAGCGTTATTTTTGGTTGTTCTTGGTCTTCTTTAGAAACTGCATGTTCTGATCTTGTAGGACTATTCATCATAGTTTTACTACCAGAGTTCAATTTATGCTTGAATATAAGTAAGCTCACCGATGATGTACGTTTCTTCACAGCTCTAGGAATTTCCTTGGAGAAGCTAGAGACAGCCGAAGATTTTGGACTCGTAGGTTGGGTACTTGGTTTATCTGATGGTGATATAGAAGAAGTCTGGGCAGTTGTGTTTTTCTCAGTCACTGGTGATAACTCAAATTTTTCTGCTGGTGCTTCTTCAATTAATTCAAGTTGACTGCCAACTGTCAATCTTCTTTTCTCTACATTAGTACTCTCTTCAACTTGAATGTTTGGTGATGGGTCCTCATAAACCCCTGCAATGGTGTCAGAAGCCATTTCTGTAGATTGTCTAGGAACAATTGTAGCAGCCTCTTTCAAACTGTTTTCCCGTTTCAAAGGAACCAGCCTCTTTTCTTCATCTTCTGCTTCTTCTTTTTGATCTTCATCCCTAACGGTCTCCTGTGGCAATTCAAACTCATCTTCTCTTGGACTACCTAAGCTAACCTCATTAGTATCGAATTTTTTCTGCTTATTTTTTTTCTTTTTATCCTTCAGCAAAAATGAAAAAATAGCTTTAAGTTTATTCTTCTTAATAACTGGCTTACTGTCTTCACTCACTTGTTCTTCCCTAAGAGGTGATTTTGTTGATTGATTAGGACTTCTAAGAACAACTTTCAGTTCACCAAATGGTTTGCTAAAAGCCGGGGATGGAAGAGAACTTGTCTTGCTCTCAGCAACAAAATCATCCTCGTCATTATTATCATCATCTTCAATTTCTTTAAACACCATAGCTTCATCTTGTTGTTCTGATTCTGCTTCCTTTTCATCTTTCTTCAATTCACCCAAGGTCCTAAATAATTTCCTGCCATTGACACTATTTATATCAGCTTTATACAACTTCTGTAACAATAATTCAAAATTATCAATGAGAATCTTTAATACTAATTGATTAACGTTATAATCAACATTAATGGAGTTGAAACTTTCCAAAGAAAAATTGCGATGGTTGTTGCTGCTATGATTATTACCATGATTATTATTTTGATTATTATTGTTGTTGTTTAATTGATTCTGGAAATTAACAGAAGATGTGGTACTGTTACCATAAAGTTTTGAACTAATACCACTAATACCACTGTTACTGCTAATAATACTGCCTCGTGTAAATGTAGGTGATAATCGATTATTGTGTTCTGCAGAGCTGCCATTATTATTGTTATATGTATGATTAGCATTAATGGTAACACTTAATCGATTGCTTGTAGAGGTAGTGTTATTGGAGCTTAATTTCCGTAAATTGTTGGTGTTACAGTTATTCAAAATTTCAATAACTGTTGAAGAAGCGCCTGGGATATTAGGCAATCCGCCGTTAAATTGATTATTAAGGAAAAACGATGTTTGGAAAATTTTTGATAGGTTGAAAGAATTCATTTTAGTCTTTTCGAAGTTATCATCTTTTGAAAGTTTTGATAAAAACATAACGATAAACAACATCACATCAAGGTTAACTAAATCAGTATGCTCAAGCATAATTTCAGTAATAAAATCCAAGTATCGATCAATAGCTGCTTTCATCAAAGGCGATATGGAATCGGTATAGCCATTTCTATCAGTATCAATAGATGGATCCAACGCAGAATCAATTGATAAAACTGACATCATAGAATGTTTTCTCGGATTTTGTGGTTTATTTGGGGGTACCATAAATTCTTCTTTCTCTTTATCAGGCTGTTTGTCCTCTTCCTTTTTCAAATCGAAGCTAAGTTCCAGACCTTGATCATTAACATCAATAATCAAAAATTTTCTGTTACCATTTTCAAGTTCGTCATCATCATCAGTGATAGACGATGGAATATTGGTTCTATTATTATTATCATGGCTCAATTTTGAAAGCATTTCAGGATACACAAGTTCGACATCATTATTGATTTTCAACGATAACAGTTCATTTGCTGATTGAGAAAAAATTAAAAAATCGCGATATTCAGTTTTTTCCAACTCCAGCTTCAATAATTTACTTGTCTCCAAAGGGATTATAGAGTCAGGTAGTGCATTTAAATATCGTTTAAGTAAAGTTGCCACATCATAAACTGTCAAATCATTACTGCGTGGATCATCAAATTTATAGCTTTGATTACTATTGAAAATTTCCTGTAGTTTTGATATTCTTTTCAACGAGCCACCAATTCTGAAAACTCCTTCTTTTTCGTAACAATTATGCTCCACCAAATAATCAATTGCATGTTTGATTATTGAGGGAGTCACTAATGATAATACATAAGAATCAGTGTACTCTAGGATAGCAGTTGAAGATGCCAGCTTGACAGCATCATGCAATGTAGCCCCAAATAATTTTGAACCAACGCCCGTCAGACCGTTATTGTTATTGTTATTGTTATCGTTATTGCTGATATTATAATTTTCGTTAGTGTTATTATTTCCATTAAATGAAGAAGAACGACCAGATATTGATGGCCGAGTGTTTGATTTTGAACTTTGGTGTCTTAAGGATCGAGTGTCCTTATAACTAGAAAAGAAGCTAGACCTTTTTGAAGGATTAACGGTTGCCATTATATTCCCCCACAAATTTTTTTGATCAATATACTATTAGAAAGCTGTTTAGAAAAATAAATGAAAACGTGAAAGACTAGAAAATTAATTATCTGGATTCTTTTTTTTTTTAATTCTTTTTTGCTATCTTTTCAGCCGTATGTATTGTCGAACATATACCAATCGACGCTTTTTCAAAATAAATTCAACAGCTCAAAGAAAAAAAAAACAAAAAAGGAAAATGAAAAAAACGGGGAAACAAATCAATTAACTAACCAGCAATTAGTATATTTTGGGGCAAAAAGATTGGATAAGTTTCACCTAATACTAATTAATTAATTTTTTTAAGCAAAATAAAACTGGAGAATTTTTTTTTTTTTTTTTTTTTTTAGCTCCAGTTAAATTTTAGGTGTAGCGTGTACTCATCCAACAAATGGACCTAATAAAGTAAAAAAAATTCAATTGAAAGAGGGATTACAAGTGGCAAAACCAGGCAGTGTCTAATAAAGAATTTCATTTGTCAAGGGTGTGACTTTATTGTTGCCAGTTTTCTGGGTGGTGGAGTTAACGAATTATAATGAGCGTGTAGCTGGTCATAATGCAAAGCACTGCATTAGCATGCTGTAAGATGCCCTGAGATGCACAGGAAACAACAGATTTAAATGCAATTGTCCTTTTGTTAACTAGGAACCAGCACCAAAGGATCATACAGAAATCCCTAATCGAGCAAAGTCAGCAGGTTACCCGGGTGAACAATGTTAAAAATAGAAAATGGAAAAAGAAAAAAAAAAGAGATATTTGTGATCACATGATTATATAATTATATGATCACATGATCACATGGTATATACATACACCCACGTGCCCGGTGACACTCTGTTGTTGCTTTTTACACCCAAACACCAAAACATTTACCCACATCCAGACATATGGTAAGCAGACCGTGTCATGTGATATGATTTGATCGTTTTGATCTTTATCCGATACAGGAGTTTTTTCCTCCCCTACTAACTGAATCATGATCTCGGACAATCATCGGGGTCGCAATTATGAAGTGCACATACGCCAAGTTCATGGGTACCTTGCCGAGGCTACTTCGATCTGCGTCAACATTATGACTATTAGATGTTTATCTGTAACCAATCAAATCAATCAATCTCACTTTGACTGCATCATATAGCATTTAATATTTTACTCCGGAGGAACAAAACAATATACACCATACACTGTTGTAAGTTGTAAGGCTTTCACCTAGTAGTCTATCGTAGAATAAAGTCACTGACACACTAATTCCGCTAAGAAAATTTTTCACTCCGGTAGGACATCATACAACACCATACTCATTATTAGTTTTATTCTACTAAGACGATTATGACTGACTGACTAATTAATTTAAAGTTTGTTCGTCTGTTGCTAATCGAAGAAAAAAAAATTTTTTTTTTCATTCTTCCACTATCCATGGAAGAATTCCAGTATAAATATAAAGTTGTTTCGTCCCCGTCCTATCTTTCGCATTTTCCTTTTTTTTTTTTTTTTGAATTTTCTTTCTCTTCTTTCCTCTATTATCTAATCTAATCCAATTATATTTAACATCAACCATGGTCCAACCACACGAACCTGAATTCGAACAAGCTTATAATGAAATCGCTTCTACTTTGAAAGCATCAACTTTATTCAAACAACACCCTGAATATGAAAAAGCTTTGGAAGTTATTTCTATTCCAGAAAGAGTCATTCAATTTAGAGTTGTTTGGGAAAACGATAAAGGTGAATTGCAAGTCAACAGAGGTTACAGAGTTCAATTCAACTCAGCCTTAGGTCCTTATAAAGGTGGATTAAGATTCCACCCTTCTGTTAATCTTTCAATCTTGAAATTCTTGGGGTTTGAACAAATCTTCAAGAATGCCTTGACTGGAGAAATGATTGGTGGTGGTAAAGGTGGTTCTGATTTCAACCCAAAGGATAAATCCGACAATGAAATTAGAAGATTCTGTGTTGCCTTTATGAGTCAATTGGCTAGACACATTGGTCCTGACACTGATGTCCCAGCCGGTGATATTGGTGTCGGTGGTCGTGAAGTCGGCTATTTGTTTGGTGCTTATAAAAAATTCCAAAATGCTTTCCAGGGAGTTTTAACCGGTAAAGGTTTAACTTGGGGTGGTTCTTTAATTAGACCTGAAGCTACTGGTTACGGTTTGGTTTATTATGTTGATGAAATGATCAGTTATGCAACCAACGGTAAAGAGTCTTTCAAAGGTAAAAAGGTTGCCATTTCTGGTGCCGGTAATGTTGCTCAATTTGCTGCTTTGAAAGCCATTGAATTAGGTGCTACCGTTGTTTCATTATCTGATTCAAAAGGTACTATCATCTCTAGTTCTGGTATCACTCCTGCTCAAGTTGAAGAAGTTGCTGCCGGTAAATTGAAATTCAAATCTTTGAATGAAATCTCCACTGCCTCAAAACATTTCGGTGATGTTAAATACATTCCAAATGACAGACCTTGGGTTCACGTTGGTAAAGTTGACATTGCTTTGCCATGTGCTACTCAAAATGAAGTTTCTGGTTCTGAAGCTAAAACTTTGATTGCCAACGGTTGTAAATTCGTCGCTGAAGGTTCCAACATGGGTTCTACTCAAGAAGCTATTGATGTTTTCGAAGAATCTAGAGTTTCTGGTGCTTCTGCTGTTTGGTATGCCCCAGGTAAAGCTGCTAACGCTGGTGGTGTTGCAGTTTCTGCTATTGAAATGGCTCAAAACTCTCAAAGAGTTAAATATACCGAAGAACAAGTTGACGCTCAATTGAAAAACATTATGGTTACTTGTTTCAAAAATTGTGTTTCTACCGCTGAAAAGTACGGTGCTGAATCAAACAAGGACGCTAGACCTTCTTTGGTTGCTGGTGCTAACATTGCCGGTTTCGTTAAAGTCGTCAGAGCTATGTTTGACCAAGGTGAAGTTTTCTAAAATCGTTTTCTCTCTATTATTTTTATTATCTTATTCTCGTTCAATATTTTTGCTTCTTAGACAGCTTTTGCTTAATGATTCACGATTATATTCACAAACCGTAAAATCTACTTTTTCGTAGGGGCCAGCCTCCACGCATGCAGGGCTAGCTCTGTCGTTGACCCACCCAGGGGAGCTAGGAGCGTTTGGGGGAGGTGGTGGGGGAGAGCCCCCAAATAGAATGCCATCCCATCCCATCGCTCGTAACTGGTGACGCGTTGGGCGCGCACTGTCTGGATTTCAATTTTTTTTTTTTCTTAAATCGAAATTCCAACATATATAACACCATAGCAAAGTTTATTACAAAATGGTCAATATTGAATTTGAAAGAATCTATTTCAATCAATCCAAAAGGCCAGGCCTTTTGCGTATTGCCGACAAAGGTCTTGGGTGGAAAGAAATGCTGTCTGAGGATGGTGGATCGAAGAAGAAACCTTTTTTGTTGCCATTACAATCAATAGTGAGTGCTCAATGGAGTCGCGCTTCTAAGGGATACGAGTTAAGAATTCAAACGAGGGACAATAAAGTGGTGATGTTGGACGGGTTTGACCAAGGGAATTTCAATCAATTGAAAAATGAATTGAAGCGACATTATGATGTTAACTTGGAACAGAAGGAACATATTTTAAGAGGATGGAATTGGGGAACTACAACTATGGCAAGAAGTGAATTAGTGTTTAATATTAATAATCGACCTGATTTTGCTTTGCCGTATCAAGAACTTAGCAATATTAACTTGACCGGTAAGAATGAAGTTGCGGTAGAATTTAAACCTGATGCGGAAGATGAAAAGCAGGGGGATGAATTAGTCGAGATGAGATTTTATGTTCCTGGCACAGTTGAAATTAAAAATGAAAGTGATGCTGAGAAAAAGAAGAAGAAAGAAGAAGGAGAAGCTGATGGAGAAGAAGCTTCTGATAATGATAATGAAGTTGAAGAGCAAGCCGCAGCTAGTTATTTCTATGAACAGTTAAAAGATAAAGCAAGTCTTGGATCATTTGCCGGGGAAGCAATTGTTTCATTTTCGGATGTTTTCTTTCTTACTCCAAGAGGTCGTTATGATATTGATATGTACGCGTCATCGTTAAGATTGAGAGGTAAAACATTTGATAATAAAGTTCAATTTAGACAAATTGAAAGAATTTTTTCATTACCTAAACCTGACGATGTTCATCATTTAGTTGTTGTTCAAATTGATCCACCATTAACGCAGGGTCAAACAAGGTATTCATTTTTAACTATGCAATTCCCAAATGAAGAATTAATTGACGTTGAATTGAATTTACCTGAAGAAGAATACCAATCTAAATACAAGGATAGATTGAAAAAAGAATATAATGATCAACTGACTCATTCAGTTATAAGTCATTGCTTCAAGGGTTTAACTGATCGAAGAATTACTATTCCTGGATCATTCCAGTCTAAAAACAGTCAGCCTGCAGTTTCATGTTCTTTGAAAGCAAGTGAGGGCTATTTATATTTACTAGAGAAAAGTTTATTATTTGTGGTTAAACCAACTGTTTATATCCCATTCACTGAAGTTTCATCAGTGCTGATGTCTAGATTAGGTCAAACTACCACCGTGTCGAAGACGTTTGACTTAGATGTTCAATTGCGCAGCGGCGGTCATCATACTTTTGCTAACATTGCTAGAGATGAACAGAAATTTATTGAACTGTATTTAAAAGATAAAGGGATTAAAGTAAAGAATGAAGATGAAGAAGGTAAAGCTTTATTGAATTCTGCTTTGGGAGATGAAAGTTCTGATGATGGTAGCGGTGATGAAGAAATGAGAGATGTTGGTGGTGGTGACGATGATGATGAAAGTGGTGATGAAAGTTTTGGTGAGGATGATGTTAGTGATGATGATGATGTTCCCGAAGAATATGATTCTGAACATGATGGAAGTGGATCGGAATCAGAAAGTGATGCCCCACCAAAGAAGAAATCTAAAAAGAACTAAAAGCTTACAAAGAAAAAGCTTGTCATTAATCATTATTTTATTAGCTTGTAAAACTAGGTAGGGTCGTTATATATTTATCCACACTATTGACAAAACTTTGATTACTTATGTACTCCCCTTCGATGAAATCTACTGGACTTAAGGCGTTCTTAACAATATGTTCAATAAACAAATTTGTATAAATATAACTCAAGACATGTTGTAAGTCTTCTAATTTTGGGTCACTGATAATTGCAAATTTCCAATTCAGGGCAGTTTCGAAATAGTGAACTCTATAATTTTTTGTTGAAAATGTCTTCAAATAATTATTGATACCTATACTATCTTCTTCTTCGTTATCATTTGGGTATAATTTCTGGGCGATGTTTCTCAAGGAGAAAATTGCACCAAAGAGTAATTTTGCATTATCATTCATATTATTACTGTTTGTAAGACCTGGACTTAGTTGATTGATAGTCGAGGAAGTTGAAGATCCTCCGGTTAATGAGTAGTTGAAAAGTCGAGACGACAGCGACGAGACTTTAGGCTCCCATTCACGGCTGTAGACGCAATTACAATGTCTATCGAAGATCCAAAATGAATAAATGGCCATTGCCTTTTTACCAATATAAATATCTAGAAATTCTGCTTAAATTTTATTTTTATTTATCGCTTCTATTTTGATACGTTTGATGTTAGGAAAAACGCTACCCGGTCATGGTCTACCAAGTGACAAAAAGTGAAAACTGCTGAGAGGACGGTGCTAGATTGAAATGGCGTTAGATGTATTAGCGATGAGCTGGATAGATGAAATCCGAGGATTGCCAAGTTTACAGTCATATAATTTGATCAATGAGACTAAAAACTCCTTTGTTAATCATGATCATTTAAATGAATCTAGAGTTGACAAACTATGTAATCACGCAAGCCAACTAACTGAAACCGTAACTGCAATGGACAAATCATTCGTGAAGGAAAAATTAGATAAATCGTTAGATAGCTTGAAATGGTTGGATAAAATAAAATGATTCAGGCAGTTAAAGGGATTGGCCTCAGATTGAATAACAATTTATACTTAACTATATCCACTAATTTGATTGATTCCAGCGGCACTTCTTGCGGGTTTCTCACCTTAGGGAATTTCAAGATCCCTATAGGTTTGTCTAATTTTTTTATTTTACCAACCAACTTCTGACTCTTGCCAACTAATAATTCAATCTTATTATTATCACCAACGGTGTTATTTACCAATAGCTTGCCTACCTTCACTGCGATTTCGTCTTCGCTCTCCTGGATGAAAAAATTTGAATCATCATCATGATAATTTTCTGGCATAGTATTTGGTTTATTGATGGTTCCTTGGATTTCAATTAGCACTAACCCTGAAGGTAAGCGGATGTATTCTGGTAAATTGATTGACTCTTTTGATATTATTGTTTCATTGAAATCGATTTTGATAGATGGCATCTTCGATAGTAGTTATTTTAATTGCTTGGGATTAAATAATAATAACAATTTATTTAGCTAGGCACGCGTACCAAGCGCGTCACGCGCAAAACTAATTTTTTTTCTCTATTTTTTTTTCTTTTATTTTTTCTACTTTTCCTTGCCCCAAAATTTCGTTGACAACAAATAAGATAAATAAATACATCCTGATTTTTCACCCCCATAGAATAAAAAAGTAGAAAATAAAAAATATATATACATAAAGGACACTTCAAAAAAGTACCAAGGAGGATTATAGAATGGCCAACTTGTATTCTGCCACATATTCGAACGTCCCAGTTTACGAGTTCCTTATAAATGGAGGTTCAGTAATGAGAAGGAAGAAAGATGATTGGGTCAATGCTACTCATATCCTTAAAGCTGCGAATTTTGCAAAAGCAAAGCGTACAAGAATTTTAGAAAAAGATGTTCAAACTGGGGAACATGAGAAAGTTCAAGGTGGGTATGGGAAATATCAAGGGACATGGGTTCCACTAACTGAAGCAAAGATAATTGCAAAGAGATTTGATGTTTACAGTTTATTACAAACAATATTAGAATATGTTAAAGTCGACGGAGAAGAAGAGCCACCATTAGCGCCAAAACATCAGCACGCCAAATCATCAGCGGCAGCTAGTTCCAGTGTACAGGAGAAAGCACGAAGCAGAAGTGCAACTCCAGCAACTAGAAGTTCTACGTTGCCAACAAAGAGGGCCATCGCTGCCAGTCAAGCGGTGGATAGTGGACCTCCTAAAAAGCGAGGAAGACCTAAAAGAACGACCAGTCAAGAACCTTCAATTAGTGAGTCTATGTTGGAAAGCAATAATAATAACAACATTGATATGCTTAAGACCTTTGAAGATAAACCAGAAGTCACAAAAAATGGTGTGCCTAAAAAGAAGCGTGGAAGAAAACCGAAATTGAAATCAGCTGGCAGTAATAGCATCAACAGTGGATTACCGTTATTAAATGATTCTATTTTAAATGATTCGTTATATGAAACTCCAATGAAGATTGGCGATTCTAAATTAGTTAAAAGTTTTGTTGATGAAAAATCAAGTCCATTAAATGAACAAGATTTGAATAGTTATTTCAATTCTACTCAGAATCATCAAGGACCTTCTAGTGATATTGAAGATAATCATTTACCTAAAATATTTGAAGATCCTGGTAGCTCTCCGAACGATTTTATGAGTGATCATGAATTATCATTGAAAAGTCCTGGAAATTTTAGTGGATTAGGAATTAAGAGAAACAGCAAGAATAATAATTATAAAAGATTGATAAATAATGGTGGTAGTAGGACGACGACGGAACCATTATCAGGATTTTTGTCAGCAAAGAAGAAAAATAATAATAGTTATAATAATGATTATAATATACCCACGCCGTCAAGTTCATTGCCAAATAGATGGTATGATGATAGTGATGAATTCACTCAAAGGTTAATTTCATATTTTTTGAAGCCTGATGATGAAATAAATAATGACAATGAAACAGTTCCTGACTTTTTGTTAAATCCACCATCGGCATTTAATGTTAACGCAGTAATTGATTCCGAGGGGAACACTGCATTGCATTGGGCCTGCGCAATAGGGAATCTACTGGTGATTGAATTATTATTGAAATTTGGTGGGAATTATAGGGCACGTAACAAGAAAGGTGAGATACCAATAATGAGAATTGTTAAATATAATAATTCATATCTAAAACGAACATTTGCTAAGATTATTGATTTATTAAGAGAAACACTATTTGATGTTGATGGCAAAGAGCGAACAATGTTACACCATATCACATTGGCATCAACAACAGTTGCAAAACATAATTCCGCTAGATATTATTTGGAAATTTTTTTGGGGAAATTAAGTGAATTTTATTCAAATGAGAGATTACATGGTTTCATTGATAGCATTGACAGGAAAGGTAATACTGCAATTTATTATGCTTTACAAAATAATTCAAGAAAATGTGTAAAAGTTTTGTTGAGTTATAATGCTAGAACTGATATGAAAAACTTGAAAGGGGAAAGTGCGAACGATTTAATGGTTCTTAATTATCCACCAACACCAAAACTTATCATAAATAATAATAACAGGAAGAATGTATTACTGCCAAGAGCCACCAGTAGCAGTAGTAACAGTAATGGGAAAACGATTGTCAATAATGTTATTAATTCATTACCGCATATTATGCAAGTGCCGAGATACTCTGAAGTTATAATTAACAGTAGTGAAAAAGTAGCAATTGGATTAATTGAAAAATTGAACGATTTTGCTGAGATTTACGATGAGGAGATCCAGAAGAAGCAGTTGCTTATGCATGATTTGAAAAAATATCATATGGAATTAAATCATGAAATTGGTACAATTGAGAAAAACATTATTCATTCATCAATATCAGCGAATCAATTGATTAGTTCTCTGATCGCTGAAACAGGACTAAATGATGAGGATGCTAAAAGCAAAATAGCTACGAATATAATTGAAGAAAATTATATGAAAATTCAGAAAAAAATTGATAGACAATCAAAGAAATTAGAAGAAAAAATTAAAAATTTTGAATTCTTATTAAACAAGGTGCAGATTATTAAGATCAACAAAATCATTGATGACGACAATCATGATCCATTTGTTGATAAACAGGAGCCTGAAGATAATGATGGGGACGCCAAAGCACTTGCCGTGGAATTATCAAATTTGCAAAAATCAAGAACTGATTTAGTTGATAAGATATTGGTGAATTTTAAAGGGGATAATGAGAGTAAGCAGATTAATTTATATCGAAGATTAGTTGCTGGATGTTGTAATATTGGTATTGACGAAGTCGACGAATTGATTGATATCATTTTGAAGAAGCTCACTTCTTGATTTTTGATATTAGGTCGTCGTCTAAATGGAAACGATCCCCTTTTTGTATAATATATGTACTATCTTTTTTACAATATTGTATTGACCGGAATTATAGGTTGTCTCAATCCTGAAATGGACATGGAACGAAACAATTTTGTTTTGTGGAGCAGGGCAGATTTCACGGTAGCCCATACGTTAGCCGACTAGCTCGCTGCACCTCTTAAATATCAAACAATCCATCAGCAAGGATATATATATATATCTTCGTGCATATAAGTAGCTCGCGCGATCGCTATAAATAGCCATGACCGTCAAACAATACAGAATTGGGATTTTTCTTGGAGTTAAAATAAAAATTCAAAATGGCAGTTTGTTATTGTGTTCTTGAAAGCTTTTATCTTAATCATTCTCGTTGCTTTGTCAAAGCAAATACCTAGCTTTTATGACGAGACTGAGATAGAGAAAATGCCCAGTTCTTATGACATGATTGAGATAGATTTTGAAGTGGTTTGTAAGAGGGTGATCAGCAGAAGGACTTTGTGGGACATTCTAATTTAGTGAAATATAACACCAAATACCACAATACAAAGCACGAATGTGTTGATCTTAGAAAAGAAGTTTCCACCAAAACCGACGATGAATAGTAAAAAGATAAAATGGGGTCGTCGTGAAAAAAACAAAACGCCAACTATTGAAGAGATTTTTTATGAAGTGCCCGCGGAATTAAGGCCTGGGGTCAGGAACAACCCAAAGGTAAAATCTTCAGATTCTGCTGTTAAGCAGTATTATTCTGGGGACGGAAACATTATCCGACTTTCGCGTCAAGCTCTCGACGATAATGGAAAAATAGGGTCACTACACGCACCGCTCACTTTTGTGGTTCCAGGCACATTGCAACCACGAATAGAAGGTGAACCGGGCAAAGTGTGTTTTATTTTTGAATGTACTTCAAAAGGGTTGGGTATTGCAGTTGATCCAGTTTAGAATTTGAATTTATATGAAAAAAAAAAGAAAGAAATTTAATAGAAGGTTATGTTGTGCAAACTATACTATTTTAGGAATTCATTTCAGCAAAGTGAATCAATCAATCCAGGGTCGCAGCAGGCCAATAACAAATAACAAAATATCCACAAAGGCGTGGCGAGACCATCCAGGACAAACTGAGATTTTACATCAATCACGGCATTATGACATTCAAAATTCAAGCCAATTGAAATAGAAATATGTTACCCTCAATATCAAAATAAAATTGAATGTGATCACCCAATTCAAATCGATATCTTTCTCTTTTTAGATTAATGGAGATAGATTGTAATATAAGAGGGAGATAGCATTTATAAAAAACAACAATTTGACACGAACCTGTGTCCACCATAACTGAAATCCATCGCTCTCCCACTAATAAAATCATTATACCCGATATAACCAACAAAAACAAAAATGAGAGATAAATAAGTGTCAGGGGGTCTCCTGTAATTGTGATTGTATATGAAAGTAGATCTGCTGGATCCGACAAATTTGCCAAGCTGTCTGCAAGGTTCTGACACCTGCGTCAAATGCTAACAATGCTGGGTTACCGTACTTTTATGACTGAGTTATGTCAGTGGAAACCCCACTCCCCAAAAGATCAAATCCCTCAATATTTTCTTATTATAATAATAAAAGAAAGAAAAAAAAAACGAACTTTACTTTTGCTTTGCTACTTTTTCTTTTTTTAAAACGCTAATAGCCTTCCGTATCTTCAATCCATCTTTGTCAGCTGAAACCAAAGCTCCTGGAATTTGCAACACCTTTTTGCGGATGCGCAAATGATAATTGCAAAAGAATATCTTCGATTTCCATGATTTCTCGTCGCTGGTGTAGTATTTCTTCATCGTCGGCTTCAGCTGCAAAATCCCATTATATAACGATATTATCCTACCACCAACAGCATTATTAGATTCATCCAATGGATTGAAACTTATTGATGTTACTTTTTTTTTTTTTTTTTTTTGGATTTATGGAAACCGTAATTCGCCACTGGAGTTGCGGTTTCAACATTTGATTCGAAATCTCTCAAATCCGTGTCGTCAAATAGGGAATCGGTTCCAATTTGAGCAACCGTGCCTCCGACAGGGAAATGCATCGCGCCGCCGTCGGCTACATAATAACACTCAGACAATTTCTTTTTTCATTGTTGTATAAAAGTCAACCAAAATTTCCACTTCAAAAAAATCTCATACAATAAAAAAAAAAAAAAATATCTTCAATTATTGTGCAATTATTTTAAAAATGCAATTATCTAGAGCCACATTATTGAGTACCGTTGCTTCGTCAGCTTCAGCTACCATTACTTTTGATCCTTCAGCTACCATTACTTTTGATGCCCCATCGGCAACTTTCACAATTAGTGGTCCTACCGTCATTTCATACACTAGTGGGACTCAAAAAGTTATTAATACTTTTCTTTTTGCTCCAGAGACCGTTTTAGGACCTGGTCAGCCAACACAAGGTGCTTCTTCTTCTGGGTTTACTTCTTCATCAGCTGTTGCTTCATCAACCTCAGCTGTTAGTTCAAGCTCTGCTTCAAGCTCTGCTGCTTCTTCTAGTGTTTCAGGAACCACTGGAAAGACCACAGACCACGCTGCTGAAACCACCACCATAGAATCCTCTTCCTCTTCATCATCTTCTTCATCGGTCGACAGCACGTCTTCAAGTAGTTCAGTTACTGTTGTACATGTCAGTCAAACCACGACATTGACAACTCCAGGAATCGCTACAATTGTCGTTGGTGGGAATGTTACCAATGGCACTCAGTCAGCTACTCCATCTGCATCTTCAAAGGCTGGTGCTGACAGCTTGAAAGTTGGGGGATTAGCCTTTGCTGGTTTGTTGTCAGTTCTTTCATTACTTTAAAGTTGACTTCTTATAAATAGTTCTTTTTCCACTCTGCTTTGCCTTTCGTCTTGTTTCTTCTTGTTTCGTTGCCACTTAATACTTAATTAATAAACTAATATATACCATCTTATATTTTAAGTGAGAAAATAGATATTTTTAGAACTATTACCTGTAGAATAAACCTGGTGGGTTGCGTTGATGTGCGTGAATTTCAATATGCATTAAGGGAACGGTCGGTATATTAATTCTGAATCTCTGATACAAATCGTGCATGAAATGATCGAAACTTATAATTCGAATAAATAAATAAACAAACAATCCCACCATACAATACAAAATGACTGAACCCATAACAAGCACCAAAGCCACGATGAAGTTCAAATTTAATAGGTCAAAACAAAAAGATGACCAGGTTGTCGAACTAAACAAACTTTATAAACAAGAATTAATTAAAAACAACCAACTTAACAATGAACGATCTATCCTCGAGAGTAACCTCCTCTCCAAAGAGAAAATCATCTTGAATCAAACGAAGCAAATCAAGACTAGCGAGGGGCTACTAGTGAATTACAAGAAAAGTTTAACTGATCAATTAGAATTATTTGAGACTGAATACAACGGGTGGATTGAGGAGAAGTTTCAATACGAAACAAAAATCAAGAACTTGAAGACTAGATTGGATGAGAAATCAATGAAAATTGATCCTCTGACTGAGGAATTAGAAAGAGAGAATGATCGTTTAAGACAAGAAGTTGAATCTTTGACCGGTCAATTACGGTTTTCTAATAACAAAAACAACTTAGAATTACAGATTAAGAAGAATTTGATGAAAGAAATTGAGAAATTAAATGACGAGAAACAAAACTATCTGGTCATAATCAATGACTTACAGGAAGAATTACAGGAACAAAAAATAACTTCCCCGGTTTTATCCCACTTCCCTGCTTTTGATTTGGAGGAACCACCGTTGACGCCCAAAAGGACAAGTCAATCGCTTGAGCTGGAATTATCCAGTAATCGACGACGATCGACGTCGTTGTCCGATCCACAGCAGCAACCACCACAACAACACGACCAAGTAAAGGGAAGTTTACGATACTTTAAGAAGAATAATCGAATAAGCCGAATTATTTCCAATAATATTGTCTCGAATTTCACGTTATCTGGCCATCGTCAGGATGATCATGACGAAAAAGAAAACGTCGACACTGCGGACAAATCGATCGTCCTTAATTTAAAGCCATTGAAAATTCAAAAGCACCATCACGATGAAGAAGACCTGGAAGAAGATCAAGGAAACGTATCGCTCAACGCTCTCATTGACTTGAAGTTTAACAAGGAGAAACGATGGTCGAATCGGTTCCTTCCTGACGACGACATACTACTCCTCCCCTCCCATTCGTTCCCTGATGAAATAATCATCCCCGAGGATGCTAACGACGACGACGATTATACACCACCAACAGAAGAAAGTGATTCTTTCAGCACCACGTACTTTCTGCCATTCAACAACAGCGGTAAAGGCCCCGTTTTGGGGTCACCGATAAGCATCTTATTCAGCAAGATCAGCCTGACCCCAAAACCAACGCTAGCAATCACCGACATGGAACTAGACATCGACTAAAACCTACGCATAATTAAATATAATATATATATAATTTACATTACCATTTTTTTTATATAACGTTAGTTCATTATTTTTTTTCATTAAATTTTCGATCTAATCATCATCGATCTCGATTTCAATGCCTCGGCAAACAAAACCGCAGCTGGCCAGATCGGCGCGTCAGCGAGGATCCTCACACCAATGTAGAGGCATTTCAAACTCAATTGTGACTCTTCGATAAGTTTTGCCAAATGGTTTAAGCCAGCTTGACAATCTTCAAATTTTATCGCATTGAATTCTTCATCCAAGTTTTGAATTTCGCCCTCGATGCTGTTATTCACTAACGTCGTTGACACTTTCCTGAGCACTGTCAGCACTTTGAGAAAAATCGCAGAATCTGCCGCATTTATGAAAACTTGATTGCTTGATTTCGATTTCTCAACGAGGAGTTCAATCGTGTACAAGTACTCACTCAACATTAATATCGCCGTGAATGTACATGTCAAGAAAAAAATTGGTGTCTTCTTGGAGGTCTTTTGAGCATCGTTGGAGACACAGATCAAATCAATCCAAAGTTCAATAATACTTAAGCAATATTTCGCACATTCTCGTAACGCCTCGGGGTCATTCTCTAATTTGATTAGTTCGGAATTCATTCCTCGGAAATCTTTAACCCAGACTTTCTCCAAGATTGGGGTCACCGATAATCTTATTCTAATCTTAGCAAACAGAAGCAAAGGCAAGATCAATTTCAAAATTGGAGTCTTGTTAATAATTTCGATATTCGATGTGTTCGGAGTTAATATCCCTTCATTTTTAATAAATAATAATTCCCAGAATTTTATATATGATTCAATTTCTGGTCGATGATTCATTCTCCATTTCATTGCTCTTAGATTCGGACTAACTTCATTCAAATTTAATTGACTTCGTCTTTCAAAGATATTTTGATGAATTCTCATCAATAATGATAATAACGTTGGTAATCCGATCGTTCTATTTGTTAAAATTCCATAATTATGATTCTCAACATTAATCAATAATTCATAGAAATTTTCGCCGTTACTAATTTGAATAAGACTGAATTTTGAATCTATAATAACATGATCATTAATCAATATTTGTAGCCACTTTGAATAATTCGATGATTTCCATAATAGTTCATTAAAACATGGTGATCCACATTTGATCTCTTCACTTTTCAAAATTATAGGAGCACCAATTAATGTATCAAATAAAACTGAAATCAATAAAATCGTATGAATTGTTCGGATCCTTGACTGTGCCAATATAAAATATTCAAATTGATTCTTCAACATAATATCATCTTGGCCATTGTCTTTACCCACGGGCGGGGTGATAAAATTTTCCAATGGCAAATGAAGTGAACATCGTTTAACCAAATATATCAATGAATTCAATTGTTTTGTAATTGATTTATTTAATGACTCATCATTATTGAAAACCCCCAAAAACATGTTCAATGTCAAACATTGAATTAACCATAATGGAATTTCATCATTTTTATGTTGTTGTTTCTCCAAAAATCTTTGAATGTACTGTTTTGACACCCCAAACAACAACAAGGAATTTTGTGAATGGAATGAATAAAGTGCACCAATTGCACTGATGGCTAGCAACAATGGGATATTATTAACTGTTGAATCAATCGACGGTAAATGAATAAATGGAAAATATTTATCAAATTCTTTGCAATACAAGAAAATATATGAATTTAGTTCTCCAATATTTGGGAATTGATTCTCTTGTAAATTATTACTTGCCAATATGTGATTCCTTATAGTCGTTGTAAATAAGTCAAAATTGAAATCATCAGGATAACTACTATTCATATTGAAGTTATTATTTTTACTCAACTTTTCAAATAAATCTTTTTGACGTTTTCTAAACATTAATTCAATGTCATTATTGTTGTTAGTATTCTTTTTAGCTGGCGTTGACTTATAATTTTTACCGACTCTTCCCAATTTTTTTGGCTCGTGAGGTGCAAACCCAATCCCATGAATATCAACATTATTCAAATCTTTTGGTGATTTAATAAATTCGTCCAACCAATGTTCTTGTAATAAGTATTTATCATTTGTTTTTGGATTGTTATTAATAATTTCTTGTTCTTCAAATCCTGCGCCTCCACCTGCAAAATTGTAAAAATCATGAATAAGTGGTATATCCTCTTCAATCGCTTCATTAAGTGAAAAATTTTCCAAGTTAGCCCAATCGATTCCAAGCTGATCAATATCAACTCCAGAGACTATAGCCTTAGAAGCTAATTCAGCAGCACTTAGCTGAGGAGTTGAAAATCCAACTTGGTGCGGCGCTTCAGGGATATCATGAGTATGAATGTCCTTCGCTTCATTGGGTAAAGTATATGAAACTGCAGATGACGCAGAAAATGAAGCGTGTCGATGATGATGAGCGTGGTGTTGTTGCTGCTGTTGTTGTTGACGGTCATTGGTATCTTCAAACATTTGGAATGAAGTTAAGATATCTTCATGGCTGATTACTTCTGGAGCTTTATTTTTCTGAGCTTGCTTTGGTTGCTGCTGCTGCTGTTGCTGCTGGTTGGAGCTGTTTGAAACTGTCATTGGTACTGCCGGGACATCATTAGTCGCAGTTCTTGACATTGAATTTAGGGTTGATGATGGACTGAAAGGGTTACTATTATACAATGAATCATTAGGTGAGGTTGAATCACTGTTTGATAAATGAGGTGACTCGTTAGTCTGGGGCGGCTGCTGCGGCTGCTGCTGGTGGTGATGTTGGTGGTGATGGGGGTCATGGAAATGAGGGAGACCGTGGATTGGAGTCACTGGAGGTTGGAAATGATCAGGCAGGCCAACCGGTGGTGGTGGCTGAGAAATTAGCATTTGTTTCTGTGGTGGCGGTTGCTGCTGCGGAGCCAAAGGCAAGGGCAACTGTTGAGGTAGCTGCTGAGGCATAGGTAATTGCTGAGGCAATGGCTGAGGCAACCGCAGGGGCAATTGTTGAAATTGGTTTGGGTATGGGAAAGCTGGGAATTCTTTCTTAATGTCTTTCTCGTCAATTTTTTTCGCTTTCTTTTTCGATTTTAAATTAGGCAAACTATCTTGACCTGGCAAAGGTTTTATCTTGTCAGTGTTATTTTTATGTTCAATGATATTACTATTATAGTTTTTGCCTTTAAATTTTGAACTTTTCCCGGTGCCACTACTAGTCTTGACGCTATTATTATTTGAAAATTCAGTAGCTGAGACTGATAAATTAGCATGCAATTTTTGTTGGTGCCTTAATACTAAATCACGTCTAGCAAAACATCTTCCACAGGCTGCGCACTGGAATGGTTTTTCATTGGTATGAGATCTTTCATGCCGTTTTAAATGTTCCAATCTTGCAAAAGCTCTTGTACAAGTAGTACAAACATGAGGTCTTGGACGATCAGTCTTAATAATTGCCGACTTTTTAGGTATTGGTTGAGTTGGCTTTATCGTGATACCGCTGGCGGTTGCGGCGGTTGTCGCGGTTATCGCGGTTGTGGATGGTGCTGTTGCTGATACTGAAGATGTTGCTGAACCAGCGCTTATTAATGAAGCAGCAGAGGTCTGGAGACCATGAAAATTTGGCGAGTTGGTAGAAGATGATGAAGATGGAATCATAGATTCAGGCACCGTGCTCCCGATTGAGTCCAACACTTGTAAATGATGATGGAAGGGATGCTCATTATCTTGACCCTGACCCTGACCTTGACCTTGACCTTGACCTTGGAACGGGATGCTACTGCGGTTCATAATTTTTGGAATATTGTTCTTTATTTGAATGTCCTTTGGTCCTTCCTTGAAGGATGGTTGTTATATTATTCAGATCCCTCTACTCAGCGTCTAGCGTAGCGCTAAAGAATATCTAAAAATATAATACTAATATATTATTAAATGGATATTAATATATTGATTTGTGGGATTAGTCACTAGATAAACTTCCAAATTCAATATCTAATTATAATATATTATTCTATATTCTTTGTGGTGACTGGATACTGATAATATAAATAAATATTCGTAAAATTATCTGATGAAATAAATTAATTTCGCTCGTTTTTTTTTTTTTTGTGTTTTTTTTTTCTTTTTTCTTCTTTCTTTGAAATGCAGTCAGAGGTGACACTTGCCAAATTTAATATTATTATGGGGGCGTGTCGGGGCTGCGTAACATGCGCTACAAAAATTGTTCTTTATGGGCCTCCGTGACTGAAAGCCGAAGGTAATCCGAATTACCCATTTACATAGACATGAAATCCATCTATATTAGAAATCAACTACGTAATTACATTACATTTAGCTAGCGAATCAATCAATTGTTAGTAGATTGAGTGCCTTGCCTCAAATCAAATGTAGATGATGATTGCTAGTCCATACCGTTTTAGAGAATATTTACCCCATGGGCAACACATTCAATTAAAATGAAAATTTTGCTTTGAGCTAGATAACCGTATTTAAAATAAGTATACTGAGTTCGTTGGGATGATGGAATCATCCTATTGATAGATTCATTAGTTTATTCGTTAATCCAAAATTTAAGGTTTTAAGTGAACGCTGGTTTTATTGCCGCAACATTTCAAAGACAATTTGGTTTTGAAGCAAAACCAAAAAAAAAAAAGGGTGTGAACACAGCCGCATATAAATCAAGCCACGCCATAGGAGATCATGGGGGGTCACCACACTCCCATATATTTATTTACACTTTGTCATGTGACAATCAGGCTTCTTGAATTTAGCCATCGGTCCCTAACCCGTGGGACATGGGACATTAACCATCGGTCGTTAACCATTACCACCACACCCCCCGCCGAGTGACGACGAATGGAGGGTGCCAATCTTGGAGTATAAATGTAGAACTATTGAAAATTTTTATTTCTTTCTTACTTCTTTTTTTTCTTCACCTTATTTACCTCCATCTTTTTAGACAGTGCGATTAATGTAATAAAGACTACAAGGAATAATCTATTCTCCTTATATTTGTTCTAAATATATATAGGTTTGTTTCTGCCAGTTTTTAGATCTATATGTTAATTCTTCGCGATTATAGATGGACAGAGTAACGTTTTGATATACTTTAAGAACTCATATGGATTTTCAGATGATAGATGAGTGTCAGTGTATACCTACAACCTCGCGTAGCGTCTCGTTTAGCGAGACCCAAATGTGATTTGATGAGCCTCCCCAATAAGCAGTAATGCTTGGCTTATTCTGTAGTAGTCTTGGATTCTTTCTTGAGATTCTTTTTTGATCTTTGATTTTTCAATGGCCGCGTCTTTGATTTCAATTCGTCAGTTGATGAATTATTATTATCTGAATCTACTGCTTTGGATATCTTGGCGATATTTTCATCTCGTTGCTTATAATACAAGTAATTATGAAGGGCCATATTGAACACAAAAGGAAAGAAAGAGAAAGAGAAAAAGAAAGAAAAAGAAAAAGAAACTGCTATAAGTTTATTTTTTTTGGATACATCCAAGATTTCAGATCAGGATATACAATTTGTTTTATAACAGGCCCCAGGAGTAGCTACTGTCGCTTAGGCACCTGCGGGTGCTTGGTTGAATTCCCCCCATGATAAAAACTAAGTGTGAAGTGCAAAAAAAAAAAAAAAAATTGTGGTCTGATGATTTGCGTCAAATATCAGCCAATCACCCTTGAATATGAGAAATCTGAAAAGTAAGTATCACCATTTTTAACTCGGCCAAGTTAGAAAAAAGTGTAAATAAAAAGCTAATTCTTATTCAAGTCCATCCCCATCACTAATTCATTCCAAATATCATCATTCAACGCCCAGCATGGATAATCAATGTTATTATCATAATCAAAATCAAGCATCATTGGCCCAGAGGCTGGTACATTGTTAGCAGGAACGGTGGGAGCAACTGCCTCTGTTGTAGGTGCTCGTGCCGTTGGCATTGCGGCCCCTCCTAGCCCTGCTGTATTTATTGGAATCCCATTAATTTGCCCATTATTATTAACATTATTATTCCCTACTAAAAACCCATAAATATCAATAGAGTAGTTACTATTTTCATGTTTAAATTTCCGATTCCACAAATCCAAATAATTGTCATGAATCAATTGCCTGATCTTATGGATATTCTCTTCGTGCTTATTAATAACCATTTTAATTTGATTACAATAAGTCTCAATAAACAACATCAACACCAATCGCACTTTTGTTAAAAAATAGTTATTCGGGTACATTTCATTAACTTTCAAATGTAAATCCAATACTTTCTGTATCGTTGGTAACACCTCGACAGGCAACAATTCCAACTTCGAATTCTTACCAATTAATAATGTCAAATATCGTAATCTTAGCAACACGGCACACACATAGAAAATTCTCGAGTGCATAATCAAAGGTAATGAAACGATAGTCTCTGCAGTCATTTGACAATAATATTTCAATGATTCAAGACTACTGTTAGCACATCTTTTAATTAGTCCCACCATTGTTGGGCTGAATAAGTTATCATCAATGTTCTGATTGTTAAGTATCTTATGCAACGATGGTTCATATAAATATGCTTCAATGCTATAATAATATAACAAACAGCTTAAATTATTATCATCCATAATCAATTTCTTAACTTCATAACACTGTCGATGTAAATCATTAATAATATACTTAGCTGCTTTATCATTACCATCAAGTGGTTCTCCACTATACATCACAAAATATATCTTCTCTAGACAATGAGTTAATTTAGCAAAAATCGCCAAATTATGTACTTTCCCATCAGTTGAATTTTCTAACAACACCGTGACACACTCTTGTAGATAATCATCCCATTTAACAACCAAATTCCTCTTCAAAAATAAACAATAGCTAACTCCAGTAAAATAAACCAGCAACGATAATAACCGCAGCTCAATGTTAACTTCAAGTAATGGCTGTTTCCTCATAACTGTTTCTTGATGATTCATATAATATACAGATCTACCGTTGAGCCCCAAATCTTGAATCAATGGAACACATATTGCCACAATTAAATGATATCTTCGGTGTTGAAATAATTCAGTCAGATCGTACCATAAGCTAAGTAACAATAAACTTTTCAATAATTCAATCGATTTATTACCAATCATAAGTACTTCATGAATTATCAACTTCAATGCTTTAATATGTAACTTAATGTTGGTCTCCATTAATCCCGGTTTATCATATTGTTTTGGTATAACCATCGTGGTTATTGCTAATATTGTCATAAATAGAAAAGGTCTATTTTTCCTAAATGATTCAATTTCTTCGTCTGTCATAAACTCATGTGGTAATGGTTTTTCAACTGCAACCAATGAATATCTAGAATATAATTCTTTATAATATAAACTAAATCTAAGCCTTACTTCCTCCATGCTTAGTAATCCTTCTTCCACAACATTCGTCTCGTTATTATAATCTAGCCCCAATACCGCTTGTCTAGTGTCACCAATTCTAAGGAAATTTTGTGAAACCCAATAATATTTCGACAAATTGAGTGATTTAATATCATCCAATTCTTGTAATAAATCATGTTTAGTCTTTGCCACTAAGTCCGGGTTTTCTCCGCCAACCTTAATATCATCGCATTTATCACCGCTGCCACTCTTCAATTTTTCAATCAATTGGTTTTGTCTTTCTAGTTGAGCAGTCAATTCATCAACTTTCAGTTGTAATTCTTTAACATTAGTTAATTTCCTTCTCTTATTAACTCTTGAATTATCAACCACACAATTGCGGCCAGATTTTGCGCACCGTTCACAGGGCCGCTGAGGATCGTTTTTAATACACCTAACTTTCAATTTATGACATGATTGGCATGCAACAGTTCTCTTAGGATTATTGCTTCCTGGAATATAATAATCTGATGAATATTCAGGATTGTAACTATTATTAAGATCACCCAGTGCTTGCATGGTTTAATATATCTGAGGAAAAAAACGACAGCAAGTGAAAAAAAAAGAGGAGAAATGAAATTTTCAAAACTCCGAATTTGAATCTTTTTTTTTTTTTGTTTCTCGGCTAAAACCAATTTTTCCCATCTCCTAATGCATTAACTAATCGACGCTACAATGGAGAAATTTTCAGTATTAGATATTCTAAGAATAATAGGCGGTTTAATCCTATTGAATTCAATATTATCGTATTGGTTCACGGAATCAACAACGTGGGGGTACCTGGGAAAATACTTGAACTCTGATTACTACAAATTTTGCTTAGATAATCATTTCCAGTGGCACAACATGACAACTGAAACCTTATCAAAATACAATAACCTCCCAATTTATGTCTCAATTGGTGGGAAAATTTATGACGTTTCAACAAGCAAATTATACCATCCTGGAGGCAAGTATCATTTCATGGCCGGCAAGGAAAACGCTAGGATGTTGGCCACTGGTTGTGTTAAACCTGATGAATTCACCCTTGACCTTCGTGGTCTTGATGAAACTAAATCTCAAAGAATAATCTCCCAATGGCAAAGGTTTTTCGATTCTAAGAGCCACTATTGGGTTGTTGGGTATCTCAGCAAGGAAGAGTTTGATGGTCCTATACCACTGGAATGTACCAATGGGGTGAAGATACCCAATTTCCATTGAACTACTACATACAATAATAAATAGTGTCTTATTTTTCTTTATATACAAGAATGTAAGATTTTGCTTGCTAGAGCGACTTACTCTTCGACTTCTCCACAATCAGCAATACTAATTTTAGCTCTAGTTTGACCACTCATAGTCCCGTAAGATTCAATCTTCTTGACTGAATCGAACCCATCAATCACCTTCCCAAAAACAACGTGCTTCCCATCTAACCAAGGACAAGGCACAGTAGTAATGAAGAATTGTGACCCGTTAGTGTTTGGACCAGCATTAGCCATACTCAACAAACCTGGTTGATCATGTTTAATTTCAAAATTTTCATCAGCGAAACGGCTACCGTAAATTGATTTCCCACCATACCCATTACCATGGGTGATGTCCCCACCTTGAAGCATGAATTGTGGGATAACTCGATGGAATGGTGATCCTTTAAAGCTAAGTTTTTGATCATTGTCACCAACACACAATGATCGGAAATTTTCGGCAGTTTTAGGAACAACTGAATCAAATAATTCAAATTTGATTGGGTTCAATTTGGTAGACTCAATTTGTGGAACAAAATAGACTTTCTTACCAAGGATTCTGCTTGTAGTGGAAAATGATCTAATGAAATTCATTCTTTTTAGCTTTGAGGTTGCTGAAGTAGTTTTTTGAACTTTTCAAAAATTAGAATTAGTTGAAAAATGGAGGAAGCCTAGATATGGGCCGGGTAATCTCATCGGATATCAAAAAAAAAGAATTTCCTAAATTTTTCACAACACTGAAAAGCCGCCCTATTGATTTGTTATATTTTTCATCATTTTACGTTATAGAAATCTTATTAAGGTGTTGAAAAGCTTCATGACAGAAGAAGCCACGACTTCAACCACGGCTAGCTTGAGCACTAGCGTGAGCACTAGCGTTAACGGCAGTCCTGGTCCAACAGCAGCCGCCATCGCTAAGATGAACGGCCGTCAGCTTTTCGAATCCATAGGTGAACCAACCAAAATAGTAGCCCCAATGGTTGATCAATCAGAATTAGCATGGCGAGTTCTTTCCAAACGTTACGGTGCCACTTTGAGCTACTCACCAATGATGCATGCTCGATTATTTGCAACTGATCCTAAATATCGAAGTGACATGTGGTGCGATAAAGACGGGGACCCAAAACTTGATCGTCCTCTAGTGGTTCAGTTCTGCGCTAATGATCCCGAATATTTACTCCTGGCTGCCAAATTTGTTGAAGATCATTGTGACGCTGTTGATTTGAACTTAGGCTGCCCTCAGGGGATCGCCAAGAAGGGGAACTACGGAGCATTTTTAATGGATGATTGGCCGTTAATTGCGAAACTTATCTCTACATTGCACGCTAATTTGAAAGTGCCAGTAACTGCTAAAATTAGGGTTTTCGCTAATGATAAGGAGAAAACTTTGGCTTATGCTAAAATGATTTTGGATGCCGGTGCTCAATGGCTAACTGTCCATGGGAGAGCTAGAGACATGAAGGGTCAAAAGACTGGGATTGCTGATTGGGATATAATCAAATACTTGAGAGAAAATTTGCCTAAAGATTTGGTGTTTTTCGCAAATGGGAATATATTGTATCCGAATGACGTACCGCGATGTTTGGAGTATACAGGTGCATTAGGAGTGATGAGCGCCGAGGGAAACTTGTACAACCCTGGGGTATTCTCGAGTAATAAAGATGACGGAAGTATAGATATAGATAGACAGTTCCCTAGATTAGATAGAATCTTGAGGGAATACTTTGAGATTGTTAAATCTTTGCCTGAGAGTAATGCATCGAAGGGTGCCATGAAGAGTCATTTTTTCAAACTATTGAGACCAATTTTGGGCATTGAGACTGACCTAAGGGATAGAATTGCAAAGACATCACCAAAATATGGGTTTGACAAATGGGAGGAAATTGTGGTTGAACTTGAAAGGATAATAGCTAAAAAATTTGAAGAACCGGGGATTGAAAAATTGGATGTTGTTGAGACTGGGGAATTGCAATGGTGGGGTGGTAGTTATAAGACTATCCCATATTGGAGATGCCAACCTTATTTCAGAAGAGTTGATGGAAAATCAGTAAAGACAACTGAAAAAAGAGCTAACGAAGAAGAAGCTAATGATGATGAAAACAATAAGAGAAAGAAATTGTAGCATTTATTTTGTATAATATATTTTGACATGTTCGGCACGTGTTTATTTTTTCTACTTTCTTATTGTAAGATGAATCCGCGATGAGAGACGCCTTAAATAATTCCACTACTTAGATAAATTTGATTAGATATGCTGACAGAAACTTCACCACTCTTGGACAATGATAGTTTCAAATCAGAAGAAGTCCCATATAAACCCTTGGTAGTGAGACGATTCCTAGCGTTTGCAATAATTGGTCTACTATTTACCGCGGCATTTCAACTCACTTTCTTACCTCGAACATCACTATCTCGAGACCTTCGAAAATTTAATTGGGCAAAATTAACAGATTATGAAGTTAAAAGAATCTTCTTAGCTGGAATAAATCATGACCATTACGAAGAAAAGATACCCCAGAAAAAGGAATTAATTGATTATGTTAAGCTGGAACTTAGAGATTACGGGTACGATTTGCCTCGTCGTGGAGACGATAAATTCGTAGTGAAGATCCCCGGGATAATATCATGGGAACCTATTGCAATAGGTATAAATGAATTTGAACAAAATAATACCATGGCATTGTTGGATATAGCTAGGGGATATAAGCAGTTGTTAAAGGTCGGTTGGAAGCCATTACGAAGTATTTATTTTGTGTTTGGGAAAAATCATGATAATCATCGTAACTTGATTGCTTATATTGGATTAGGCAGTGGACAGAAGCAGGGGCTTGTTCTGGGAAATTTCTTATTAAAAAGGGCAATTTATGAAGCAAGTAAAGAGATTGTATATGCCAACGGCTCATTTTTGGATTACTGGAAAGGAGAAATTGAATTGAATGGCGATAATTATCAAATAAATTATGGGATTCCCAGTGTAAACTTTGATTTACCAATTGCCAACTCTACCCAAGTTCTGACTAAATTGGTTGGGTTATTGGCACTCAATTTGATTCAAAGGGAAATCATTGATTTTGGAGTTTCTGATTTCGCCATTCTAATAAATGATTTATTTAACAAATTAGTAAAAGGATTAGGTGACACTAAAGTCGAATTGGTTACAGCTGAATTGAATAAATTTGTCAAGCGAGCTAATCATGTTGATGCTCATCTTGTTACGCTACAAGACCAAGTACTGCAAGACTATCCATGGTGGAATTATTACAAGAAAATTTCATTACTTTTCAAAATCAAGTTCCATAACTCTCATTTGAAACTGATCAATAAAATTTTCTTGGTTGAGTCTGATCATTACTTAATTAATGACAAATATAATTATTTGCCGGATTTAATTCGAGCAATTGAAAGCAGGGACGCTCACAAAATTTCTGAAATTTTAATGGCATTTAATGACAAATTAGTGGAAATCAATCGGCGAATTGCGTGAAAACAATAAATGTTACAGTACAGCAGCTTGGGGTCCACCAATTTGGCTGCGATTTCTTCCGATGGCGATAACGTCGAGCGAGTAGCCACTATTTTTTTTTATAATTTTGTATGTAATCACACTCACACTCCGAGACACTCATTTTAATTTCATTTTGATTGTTTTATTGGCAAATAGGTAAATATGAAACCAGTAATTAATTCATTTTTAGATACCGATTTGTATAAAATCACTATGCAAGCCGCAGTTTTCAAAAACTTCCCTGATGCTGGTAAGTAACTTTGCTATTATCATTAATTTCTTCCGTTATGTAGACGACTAACATCTTTTTTAGTGGTCGTTTATAAATACAAGAATAGAACACCAGAATTGGAATTAAACCAAGAAGCAATTGATTGGTTGAAATTGCAAATTGCTAGTCTTGGCGAATTGAGGTTTTCCGATGATGAAATTTCTTATCTTCAAGAAACCCTACCTTACTTACCCACAGATTATTTCAATTTTATCAAGACGTTCAAATTGGTTCCTTCCGAACAAATTAAAATTCTTGACAGTGCAAAATTTGGTTTAGAAGTCTCGGGGAAATGGGTAGAAACTATCTTCTATGAAATCCATTTACTTTCATTAATTTCTGAAGCATATTTCAAATTTGTTGATACTCATTGGGATAACAGCGGTCAAGCTGAATTAGCCAATGCGAAAACTGCGAGGTTAGTTGAACATGGAATTCCATTTAGTGAGTTTGGCACTCGAAGAAGACGATCTTTTGAAACCCAGGAAATTGTCGTTAAAGCCATTTCTGATTACAAATCATCATTACCAGCAGATAAAAGGGGGCTAATCTTGGGCACATCGAATGTTTTTTTAGCAAAGAAATTTGGCTTGAAACCAATTGGAACTGTGGCTCATGAATGGATCATGGGTGTGGCATCAATTACCCAAGATTACCTCAATGCCAATAAGGACTCAATGCAATTTTGGATTGATACAGTGGGTGGTAAGAACGCAGGGTTAGCATTAACTGATACTTTTGGTACTGATGATTTTTTGAAGAGTTTTAAACCACCATTCAGTGATTGGTACGTTGGATTTAGACAAGATTCCGGTGATCCATTAGTTTACACCGATAAGATTGCGGTTTATTTGTATGATGTGTTGAAATTACCTGAATTCAGTAAAAGTATTTGCTTCAGTGATTCGTTGAATGTTGATAAATGTATCAAATACTTTGATTATGCTAAATCAAAGGGGATTAATAGTTCTTTTGGAATTGGTACAAATTTCACTAATGATTTCCATGAAAATATTGAGCCATTCAAGAAAAGTAATCCATTAAATATCGTTATTAAATTGAATTCAGTTGACGGGAAACCAGCGGTGAAAATTAGTGATAACTTGGGGAAGAACATGGGGGATCAGGCAACTGTGGATAAAGTGAAGCAATTGTTGGGCTACACGGAAAGAGTATGGGCTGAAGGAGATGAAAGTAAGAGATGGTAAAGCATGATTTTATAATAGACATTCATCTTTTATTTGTGAATTGTAGTAAATATAATAAATCACAATTTATGGTTTTTTTTAATATAAAAGAAAAGAAATTTTCATTTAATAAGCCAGATTGGGAAAGCGCAATTCAAGTTTTACCAGCTTCATTTCACGACCAGCAACATGAAGTGCATGCGAAAGACATCTTTTGAAACTTGGGAAGCATAGTCAATAATATAACAGGGAATTCAAAACTGATTTAATTAATTCAACTTGTTTGTTCTGGTTCAAGGTCTCATCTGCTTGTTGGGCAGATATTGGATGACAGCGTCTTCACATAAATACAACTTTCATATTGACAAACTAATGAAATTTTTTGTTCTTCAATTAATCTAAATTTATAATGTTCTTTGCAGATCAATGCAATCTCCGAATGTGCTAATTTCATTTTGAAAATTCATTGATGATTTCGTTAACGTTGATTCGTCACTGAAGAAAAACTCCAGCCGATAACTAATTTGAAAATATTCAACTGGTTAGGAGCCGATTCCTAGCTAATTGATCAGTAGTTCTTAGTTGAAGATATATCGCTGAGATTGTTTAGACCGTTCAAAATATTTTGAATTAGATAATTCGGGGTTGCATATCGAGAAGTTGTATCGTTGGATCAACCATCAAAGTAGTAAGCAATTCAAAATTTATAACTTCAAGTTGCATTTTAATTCTTTGACAAAGCTGCGTGAATGAAAATAATACAATCTCTGGCAATTAAAGATGCATAGACAATAATTGTTAAGCTTCGATGGACCTTTGTTCAAAATTTGCAGTCCCTTTAAATATCATAACACAATTATTTCTATTGACTTGCTTTGATTTTCGTGTAAATTGTTGACAAACTCCTGGTGGATTGGAGTGCAAGAAGAATTATTCCCTGTTTTCATAATCGCTGATTATTTAACATAGCAGAAATAAGGAATTGAGGTAAACAAAGGAGGCTCTACGTCCGGCCCATAAATTGATTAGAAAGTTATGGATTCTCCAATCTGTGAGCAAAAGCCAAAGTGCGTATACCCATAATTTGCTAAAATACTGCAAATTGGAATTAGGCCAAATATATTATAAAGTAATTCGAGATCCGCTAACACCTCAATATCGGTATAGAATTCTGTAATTTTACAATGAATCAATTCAATGATTGATTTCAAATCATTATATTCAGTCGCTTTCTTCAAAAACAGCTCAACCATTCCAATAATATCACTCTCGTTGATCTCACTCAATTCTACGGTAAAAGAATCTGTCATAATAATTGTTAACTTATTGTTACTGCTGGTCGGCTTTGTAGCTCTTGTGTTAACAATAACTTCCTCATTTTCATATATTGCATAATGGTAGTGACAAAAATAATTTTGGGCAGCATTGAGATATATAACCAATAATTTGTTCTCCTTTGGTGTTATCCACCCTATCAACTTTGTGTAATCTACTATTTGAATGGCCAAAGAAATTAAGGCAATAATATATCCATCAGCTATTTCAGCGATTCTCGCTGGTAGTTTATTCATAGCGTCTTTTGTAATCTGCGGGGGCTTTAATTGCGATTCTTTGAAACATTTCGTGCTGGGATGGTTCTTGAACCCACATAGAATCCTGGAAAAAACATGATTTTATTGATTTTTAAGTTTTTCTATGGCTTGAGATGGCAATTTTCACTGCGTCAGGTAAATTCCCAAGGTTCCTTATTTCTCGTTGGTGCCATTGGAGGAATGCATGCCCAGGAAAGTCAAAAGAAAACTAATGTTTCAAAAAATCTACCACCACTTAATGCACATATACAACATGATACGCATTTCATTCTTTTGACAGATTTCTCGGTAATTCCCCCCGCTAGACATGACTACACTATCTTTTAAAGGCAATTTAGAATATATTTGAATTCAAATATGTAATGCAAAAAATTAAATTAGAAGTCAAATAAGCACCAGTAATCGAATCAAATGTATAACGGAAGCTTGGAACCAACAAAACTGCAAGTTTTAAAAAATTGTTTCGAAAATTCATTTGCAGCTGGGCTGACTTGATAAACTAAAAAAATACAGGTTGACCTTAATATTTTATTGTGCAAAATTAACATTTTTGAACTTCTCTCTCAAAAACACAATACGTTTACGAATTCCATCATCGGTGATATCAAATTATCGCTTGAATAATCGCTTGTTTACAGGTGAGAACTTCAGGAATCCTACTAATGATACACACTACATCACTGAAAGCCAATTGTAATAATAATGCTAATACCTTTATTTGATTTGATCGTGATTCAATTAACCAATCAACTAATTGATAATTAAATGCGTAACAAACATGGTATACTTCCCGGGGAGTGTAAAACCGAGACCACCTTTCATCCCAATTCTAAGTCTCCAAAGACGTTTAATTAGAGGGGAAAAGAGATTGAAAAACTAGCAACCGCATCTCGGTGCATGAAAAACTAAATTCATGAAGTTTGATTGAACTTTCATTCATCAGCCGAAAACTGTCAATATCTATGTCCAAACGAATTGTTTCCTTGATAGACCATTTGTGATGCTTAATAACAGTTTTAATAAATTCGTGTTGTTTATTTGCACAGACTCTACCAGGAAAAATAATGTTTTCACCAAATTAAAATATTCTGGCGTAGACAATGATTCTGAAAAGGCTTCATTTTTTTATCCTTATTTTCTCCACCTAGCAGGCTATGCCAGCTTTCATTATTAAACAATGGAACCTCGCTAGTATATAACTGCAGATACAATTTCTTGGTAACTATTAAGAAATTTGCAAACCAAACCCAGATTATTAGTTCACATTGCTCTAAAAATTTAACTAAATAAATAATTAATTTTTGTAGCAGCCGTAGGAATTGCATTTAATGTGTTCAGGAGGTAAAGTGAGGGAAATGAAAAGGAATTAACATTTGCTTGTTAAAAAAACTGAAATATATATGGGCGCTAAACGTCTAGACTACAAACGACTTTCTTTATATCAATGAATACTGTCAATTTATAAAAAAAGTAAAAAATAAAAGAATAAATAAATAAACTATAGTTTCTTAATTTCCCCCTTATCATCTAATGAAACGGTGCCTATAGTTTCAAAAATCGAAACTTCACCAATAAGTAAACCCAAAGTGTCCAAAACTTGGCTTGGCTCAAGCAAATGAGATTTAGCTACAGTTTTCTTTGAAGCTGGTCCAACAGTGATTGGATATATTCCAAAATTATTAAACTTGTTCCTTTTATAACTTGAATCTTTTGTCCATTGCTCTTCAATTGTAATCAATGATTTAAACATATCTTCATCTGTTTTATCATCACCAATACAAAATATAAATTCCCAATGGTTTGGACTACTCAATACAAGTTTCTTAACAATTTCTCCCTTGTTAACAAATTTTGGTCGAACTTCGATGTTAGCCTTCCCAGACATAATTTCAACTTCATAATTTACCCCGACAGTGTTGTTCAAATGTTGTTTTAATTCTTTAGCTTGGAATAACCCAAATTCCGGATCTGATTTACGATAATGCCAAGTTATTGCAACTTTTTTATGTTCAATAAATGAACCTGGAGTTCTCTCTGTGTAATAGCTGAAGACATCCTCCACATCTTTCTGCCATGCCATATTAAAAGTTTCAGTTAAATTAGTCCAAGTATTTTCATTTGGCTTTTTAATAAAACATCCATGTTCAGCAGATAGTCCAATCGATTGAATTTTACTTCCAATCCATTTATCTAAGAATTTTTGATCTCTTCCTGATATAATCCAAATTTCGTTCGTTGGATCTTTTGCCAATTTTGTTAGATAATTAATAACTCTAATTGAAGGAATAGCAGCCTCAGGATCTCGAACAATTTCCGTCAATGTTCCATCATAATCAAACATAAATAATTTCTTATCAGTCAGTTGATATACTGATAATAATTCAGGTCGGTTCAATATCGGAGTGGCATGACTTTCATGATTACTATTCAAATCATCAATCAAATGATCCAAAAATCGATTAGTACTATATTGTATAGTGTTATGAGCAACAGTTTTATACAATTTATCTTCCAATGTCTTCTTTTTGGTTTCAGCCATTAGCAAACATTCATTAATTCTTTTGGCAACTCCAACTGAATCCCATGGATTAACTAAAACGGCATCATCTAACAAAGTAGTAGTACCACTAAATTCCGATAAAATTAATGGTGAATGATGTTTTTTCTGACAAGCAATAAATTCCAAAGCAGTAGTGTTCATCCCATCTCTAATAGTTGTAATCAATCCTAAATCAGCCAGTCTTAACAATGCCAAATATTCAATTTTATCAATTCTCATTTGATAATGTTGAACTGGATTGGAATGTAATGAACCGTAAGTACCATTAATGTAAGCAACCAATTCAGCCACGTCACGTTCATAATTATTATTATTATTATAAACTGGTGATGACACTTGAATCAACACAACTTTTTCTCTCCAATCTGGATACATTGATAAAAATCTTTCAAATGCCTCAAGTTTTTGGCTAACCCCTCTAACACTATCCAACCTGTCTCTGCCAATTATAATTTTCTTATTTTGATAAATTTGTCGAATTTGTTGAACTCTTTTATCAACTTTTTCTTCGAAGGCATCATGAACAATTTTGGCAGTATCAATCCCAGTACCCAATGATTCAATTTTAATTATTCTCCCATAATAACTAACTGAACTATGTGTAGCTTCACAACCCAATATTCTAGTACATGAAGAAATGAAATGCTTAGCAAAACTATAAGATTGAAATCCAATGGCATTAGCTCCCAACATGCCTTCCAATAAATCTTTTCTCTTTGAGATACATCTGAAATACTCCAGAGATGGAAAAGGGGTATGAATATATAATGCAATATAGACATTAGGAATTTCCATTCTTAACAAATGTGGTAATAACAATAAATAATAATCGTGAATTATTATAATATCTCCAGGTTTATAAATAAATTTGATCTTCTCCGCATAAGATTCATTAAATTTAACGTAATCATGCCACCAATCATCTTCAGGATTATCAAATTTTCCAGGAACTGCTTGTTGAATATAATGGAAAATCTTCCAAATTACATTTTCTGGATAATTTCTCCAGCATTCCTGATCTTTTTTAAGCAACCAAACTGGATGAATAAATTTTGATTTATTAGCAATGTTGATTTTTTTAGTAATTGCTTCTTTCGTCTTATCATCAATGTCATTGGTACCAGAAATTGTATTGTTGCTAGCCAAAATTTCTCCGGTCCAACCAACCAAATGGGTTTGCCAATTAGTTTGCTGATCCAAATAATAAAATGACGAATAAACTGCTGAATTTCCTCGAATATGTTTGATTTCCTACAACATATTAGTAAGATTATACTATTATTAATTATAAAAATCAAATCAAACATACCCAATCGCTATTCTTTTTGTAAATTTGATTTGGTAAAGTTGTCATCACCGAAATTATACGTCCAGATAACTTTAATTGCTTACACTTGCTGTCGTTTGGATTTATGCCCACCCCAGTGAAAGCACTAGCATAAGCTTCCTCGTCAACCTCATCGCAAGTCATAATAATAATCTATTCGTCTATTTGTCTTTTGCTTTTTTGAAATATGATCTCCTAAGAAAAATAGAATGAAAAGTGTCATACATAGAAAGAGATGATGGATATAAATACCTTATATATTACGATGCCCTGGTTAAGGTGCCTTGGTGCACCCCATAATCCGAGAGAGCACCAATAAATGATGGTAGCGAAGCGAAGTCAAAAAAAGAAAAAAAAAAAAAAAAAAAATGTAAACCTGCACGTAATGTAATTAATTAATGTAATTAGTAAACAGAAACAACGTGGTGTGTGGTAAATGGTATGTGTAAGTAAGCTTTAAATGGGAGAGTGGTGTGCCCAGTCATCCTGATGACACCGGGGGTAAAATGGAAATCTCATCTGAATTTCTCAACAGAATATCTAATTTAGTTTTATCAATGTAATTACAATTAATTGCAATACCGCAGGTATTAATGATAAATTTTAAAAACTCATCGCCGTATTTATCGCCTAATTTTTCAATGATTTGTGATAACGTGGCGTTGTTATTATTGTCCTTGTCGTTAATTATTATTTCTTCCAGTGATTTCTTCAGAAAATCTTTGGCAGGACCAAAATATTGTACTAAAACCATTTGTTTAACTGATCAAAAATTAATATTCAACCCGTCAATCTCCGCCCCAAGTCAATTTTTTTTTCCAATAAGGTGACCATCCAACAAAACTAAATTTGCCAATTTGATCATTGTTTATTGTCTGTCGACGCGAGAAATACTAAATCTCAACTAATATCGCTTATGTAATATCTTACAAATAATGGTATGGTTGCTTACTAACAATCTGTATTACTAATTTCCTGGCTATTATTACTAAAATCTGAACTATCATTGTTAGCGTCCTCTTCGTGCTCATCATTAAGTAGACTCTTTTGTCTTGCCAATTCATAAGGATTATATTCCTCTTCTTGGGAGTTTATGCCAACTAAACTCTTACTTGATCTAATCGTATTACTAAACAAATTGGATAGAATCCTTTTCAATTTTTTCTCTCTAATTGTCAAATCAAATGGAACTGCATCTAAATCATTTAAAAGTATAGCACTATCATCATTACCTAAATATCTATCAGTCAATGACTGTTCATAAAATTCTGTAGTGATATTTTCCTGTTCTTGACCTGGTGGTAGTGCTGGTTGTGGTGGTTGATGTTGATGTTGCTGCTGTTGCTTTTTCTTTTTGCCAAATTGGAAAATTTGATTCCACTTGTGTCGAAACTTGGTTCTTGGCATTTTGGAAATTAAAGTACTGCCAGAAATACTTTCATTATTCATTGGATCTTTACCAGTTAATTTGGAAATTATATCTTCATTCAATGATTCGTCCGAGTCTTGATCCTCAACCGGCTTGACAAACCATCTCCTAATTGTTTTAATTGTCGAATGATATTGATATTTCATTTGCGAATTATTGGCAGTAGCAGTAGCAGTAGCAGTTCTGTCATAGCTGATCTGATCTCTTCTTAGCGATTTAAACATAGCAAAAATTTCTTTATTATCGTCATTGTTTTAAATGAACTACTGTGTGAGGTTCAGTCTCGTTTTTCTAAGATATGATGCGTCAGTGCACAAACATGACGAACCTTGAAAAATCTAAAAGTCTGAAAAGTTTATCCAATTTTCTCTAAGCTATAGTACAGTCGATAATCTTATGACACCGAGTTTCGTTGCAGCCAATAGCATGATTGTCATTTCAATCGCGGACAAGTATACTACTGGTGGTGATACAGTGACTCTCGGTAATATAAATACCAATGTTGAGCTTGCGCATTTTCTTGCATAAAAATTCTTTCTGCATTATGGACAAAATTATCAAAGTGCTCAACTCTCTGACGAACAACACGCTAAGAGCGATATGTACAAACTGCGGTATAGGTGAGTTGAATGTCATTATCGTAATGGATGGGATTTATCAATTACTAATAAATTGTTAGCCTCGTCGGGAACCAAACCTCAATTGGTGAAAACAATCTCGAATAATTTGAACCCATTCAAGAAGGACAGCATTAGATTGGCATCGATAGATTTAGGAATCAAGAATTTCTCGTATTGCAAGTTCGAAGTGAGTAGCAATGAGTTGCCTACTATTTATCAATGGGAAAAATTAGATCTTGCAAGGATGTACCATCTTGAGAAATACTCCCCCGAAGAACTTTCGCCTTTATGTTACTCATTAGCAACTACTGTTTTGAATGATGGAATCGATGTCTTACTTTTAGAGGAACAAAGAGATCGTACCGTTGGATCTCATAAAGTTCAGCAATGGACGATTCGAGTAAACACGGTGGAACAGATGTTGTTTTCTACTATGTATTGTTTAAAGATGGTACAGCCGAAGAAATTTGGTGACTTGGAGATTATCAGTTCAAATCCATTGAGAATGAGTAAGTATTGGGTAAAGGCAGAGAAGAAGAAATCCAAGAATGCAAGAATTAAGTTAGTTGAGTCATGGCTAAATGAGGATAACCAGCGGCCTTTCAATCTCAATAAAGATAAAAGGCGGGTGTTGGATAACAAGAAGAAAGATGATTTAGTAGATTCATTACTTCATGGATTAAGTTGGATACATTGGAATAATAATAAACAAATAATCAAGGAATCTTTATTGAATGGCTCGGAATCACTACACAAGCAGCTTGAGCTACTAGAACAAAATCATGAAAATTTATATATTAAGAATTAATTAATTAGCTGTTTGCCCATAAACATTTAATTTCATTATGCAATTTAATATTTTTATCATTTTGATTATTTGCTTTATTAGTTTCTCCAAATTTATTATAGTTTTCATAAATTTCCACTCCGCTAACGTATCGAAGCGCCAAGTTTCGGGATAATTTGCTTGATTGATAACATTGAACCAAGTGCTTTTGCTTAGTTATCAGGTCCCCCGCCTCACTGGCTAACAACGAAGCCATTGAAAAAAGTTGAGGTGAGAGGTTTTGCAGTTGCGGTAACATTTGCCCAAGAGTTTCAGAGATTTCTTGATGGGATTTGACATTAACTAAAATTTCAAGTAGTTGCTTGGTAAATTCCACTAGTCTGTTGTGAGGCTGAACTGAATTAATCTCCAGAAGTATTGAATTTCTCAAGTAAGTGAATTTTTCAATTTCCAGATTGTTACTTTTCAAAAGATCAATTTTCGCTTGAAGAATAAATGCAACACTTAGGAGAGCATAGGTAGATATTTCATCTTGGATTCTCCCTCCTGATAAATTAAAAGAAAATTGGTCAACTGTAGATAATTCCTTCAGTGGGATTTTTATAAGTTCGAGAAATAATTCTTGACTTCTGTCGAGCAAATTTAAATTCTGACTAACCATAGAAAGAAGATATTTATTCTTGATCAGTAAGGATTGTGATTCTAATGGTGGATTCAATGAATCAAGCTGAACCTGTAACGATTTGATCTTCTCACGATGATCCGCTTCTTGTAACAATACTTGGTAATAATTTTGGTAATAATTGATTTGAAATTTAATATTTTCCAATCTCATATACTTCTTACCCAACTCAAATTTACTGGCACCACTTCCTCGTTGGAACCCATGCTTGGTGATTTTTTTCATGTATCGTTCAGTCAATTGAAGTCCAGTAGTAAGATACTTAATTGCCTTTGTTGATTCATAATATTTATGAAGATAGCAAACGCCACTATACAACCACAAAACAATTTGAACTTCTTCAATTGATAACCAATTAACTTTAAATGGATAATCTTCCTGCTCAGTCATTGATACTGGAATGGGTATATTTAAATCAAAAGATCCATCTGAAGGCCAGCTTCCTATGTTATTTTTGATTTGCGATTCAATATAAGAATTCAATTCATCAAGCAGCTCTTTAAATGAATTGAAATCATAGATTAACCTACTGCAATTTAATTTGTTTAACAAAAACATCGCATGTAGCTGAGGGTTCATCGTCATATCAATATCATTGAGGGATTCAATTAAATTTTTTGCCGCTATCGCGTTTCCTGAATACAATTCCAAATTAATCTCCATCAATTTCGAAAATTGTTCAAGAGTCAGCGGCATATTTTGTTGATGAGCGTTGAATATTTTCAAATTACTAAACGCTGTCTTTCTGTCAATAGACATCAACACATTAATTTTTAAAAATTCAAATATTCGAACCCAATTAACATGACCAAGACTTTTAAATTCATCAATTTTATTATTCAAATATTTCAATCCTAATTTAGGATTGTCAAGGACAACTAGTCTTGCCAGGAAATATTCAGCCTGGAATTGAAGATACAATAAATTGATTCTTTTAGATAATCTTATAGCTTTATTAAGATATAGTTGACATTTATCATAGTTGTAAGTTTCATTATAATATAATTGCGCCAATTTTAAATTAATTGAAATTTCAATGCTTGGAGGAATATTAGCCAATTTAGTAACGATAGTGGCTAGCGCTTTGATACTAGCGAATATCAATTTTCTATAATTTTCAATTGAATCGTGAGATTTCACTAACTTTCTTGCCTGATTTAAATAATTGTCAGATAAGGAAATTAAAACGTAAATCATCGCTTGAACATCATTTGCTGGAGTGTAATCATAATCCAACTTGATACGCTTTGGTTCCATCCTAACATAATATATCCTCGTATCTTATTTTGTTATCCTTGAATAAAAAATACGCGTGGGCGCTACAACTTATTTCTGGGTGGATCGATGTCGACGGATGAAATTGCAATCGAAGACATCATGCATTTTTATATAGGTGCTTTTTTTTTCCCCCACGTGAAAACCGTGGCATACTTGATTTGTACTAACAAGATAAAACTCAGTTCCCGGTAATCTTCGCGACTTCAACCATTTTCTTAAGTTTTGCCCATAACAAATTCTAATTTCTGACCAAAAAGAGAGAATAATATTGATAGCTAAGTGATGAAGGTAAGTTATCAAATACAAACCATTGAGATATAGAATAAAAAACTAATTAGTTACCAGTTCATTGACGAATTTGACATTGAATTAGTTAATCAAGCACTCCAATTCGATACTGCCGATTGTCGAATTCAAGGAGGATGTGATTTATTTACGACAAAGCCGGCAGGATCAGATAAGAAATTATACAAGACCATTGACAATCATCTAACCAATTTATTGAAAGAATCAGAGACTGCGATTGACATTCCAAAGAATCCTTTTTATCCAAGATCTTATTCCCAGAGTTATCCCTCATCGCTAATCCCCACGATTAAAAGAAGGAACACTGATATCAGTGATACTAAACCTGAGGAAATTAAATCGATAATTAAAGAAAATAGAGTACCTAATGATTCACTAACTACCACTCCGACAAAAGTATATGATTTGGTGAATCAAAGTCCTTTTGGTCCTTTAAATTATACTGCCAGTAGAAGAACTTTTGCTTATTTAATTGCGGTATTAAATTCTACGTATCCTGATCACGAATTTTCTTTATTGGAGCCATCAGATTTTGTTAAGATATCCCCTCAAGAATTAATTGAAAAGTTTAATAATACCCTTATAAATTTGGGCAAATTACCGATGGAGTGGATATGGGATACATTAATAAATCATATTGATCTATACAATTGCAATATTTATTATTATACTCCGTCAGAATCATTTTTAGAAGATGAACCTGGTAGTCTTTGGTCAAAAATGTGGTTTGTTTTCAATAAGAAAAGAAAGAGAGTGGCCTATTTATATTTGAATGCTATCAAAAGGTCGGTTCCAATTAGAAAAAATTCTTTTTATTCGGAAAAAAGAAGGCCATCAATTACTTTATCTGATGACGAGAGTTACGATGAATTTGATACGTATAGTGACGAAGCATTGATGTCAGATATCGATGAGCAAAGTGAGTGAGTGAAGGAGTGAATTGACTGAATATGTTAGAAGGTGACGCGCAATGCGCGGGGGATTGATAAGCGAGACAGAAAAAAATTGACACTCCTTCGCTGCTGCTGCTGCTGATGATAAGAACGAGTCAAAGGGAATTGATTGGGATGTAACATTAGGGGTGGAAGAATATAAATTTTTTATTCTATTATTTTTTTCTTTTATTTTTCTATTTAGTATTTTTTTTCTTATTTTTGTTTGATCTTATTTCTAAGTATTGCTATGTATCTTCATGACTGCGAAATGTAAAAAAATTACGAAAACATAATATAAATGTATATTAGAATGAGATGAGGTTAAGCTTCAACGGGCCAAATTCTTTATTAGCGTTCTCTGTTTTTTTAATATCTTCAACCATTGAACTTCAGTTATTATTTTATTTTTATGAACTAAATCATGTTGAACTTCATTCAATATCAAATTACTAAATTCACCGCCAATTCTACCTAAACTTTGACAGCAATAAATAATTTGCAAAATTAAAGAATCCTTATTTTCCACCGATGGGAAACTCTCTTTTAGCACTGCGATGAATTGACCAATGACAGTATTGATAAATTGATTAATTAACACATGATTCTCCAGAAGACTCGGATCATCTTCGTTGCTTTCTCGAAATGATGATTGGAAAGTTATAATCGTTGAAAATACATGTTCCCTAATTATTTCAACGACCCGCTTCAAATATTTTTCATGAGAATGCGATTTCAATGGTTCAAGTAATTGAAGTTCATTATCTATAAATTGATATCTAGATTGTAAGAAAATTCGTTTCAACATTGCAGATGTACGCACTGGCAAAAACCCAAATTCCCCCGAATATTCAGCATTAGAAAAAGGATGGATTCGTCGAAGATATGAAAGAATTTTCACAATATTTGATTGTTTCAAATCTGTCTTAAGAAGTTTTAAAAGTCCTATTAACATTGATTCCAACTGTTTCTTAACGCCTTCTTCAACTTGCTTTATTATATCTATCCCAGGGTATCGAATTGTTAATCGTCTGGTATAAGCACTGATATCCAACGTTTCTTGGAAATACCCATTCTTCACACAAACACCAGCTAATGATGGAAGTCCCATGATCTCAATAATATTATCTATAGAATAATTTGGCTTCGGATCAAATGTCACCTTGTAATTTAAAGCTTGGTTCAATGAATCGTAAATGTTAGGGAGTTGACTATTGAAATTGTGATCAAATCTATCAAGGATATTGTTCAAGGTAAATCTGGACTGAATTATATCATAGCTAGATTCGATCACGGTTTTCTTAAGTTTCTCTTCAATGATATTTTGGGAAGAATCAAGTTCAGCAATTTCGTTGACTAGCCGACTATGACTGGTGAGAATAGACGGATCAGAAAACAATCCATTCAAATATTCAAGGGCTTCATTTCGAAATGACGGTAGTAGCTTGGCCACATTACTGGGAAGTGATAATGAATCTAATAATTGTGATGAATCTTCCATGATTTAATGCTGTAGAAAATGCGTATTTTATTCAATATAATCCACTACTGCATTGTCAAATTGAAAAATTAGGATGTAAGGAAGTCAAACATCCGTACATAAAGGTACCTTACAAAAACGACGAAAATAAATATCCCATTAACAATTCGAGTAAGAAGTGGGTTCACATGAAATTGTATTAAAAATTAAATATGATAATTGTGCCTTTTTGGTTAATTCAGAATATCTTTGCCATTTGTTAGCCCAACCAATTCTTTCTTTTGTTGAAAAACTTTTTTAAGGAATGACCCCTTGGCGTAGAGGTTAACGCGTTTGCTTCACACGCAAAAGGTCCCGAGTTCGAACCTCGGAGGGGTCAGGAGTAATTACTTCGCTTATTTTTTTGTTTTTAATTTTGATAATTGTTGCCTACTCCAAAAAATTTAAAGGAAATTTTCAGATTTGAAATTTATCCCATTAGAGGTGCAAAACATTGTGAACTTGTATTCACACTATGAGAAATTACAGTTTTTCCCAATTTGTGTTGAATATTTCTTTTTTTGAGGAGATTTGCCTATTTCCATTTTTTTTTTATTTTTTACCCGGAATGGTTGTTCAGTAGGTAGTGTGCGATGAGTCTGAAAATTACATTAATTTTAAATCCATCTTGAATTTTCTTTTTTAATTTATATACTACTATTATACTTTGGATTGATTCTATTTTGTTTTTTGATAATATTTGATTCGGGAGTGGATATATATATATTTCTTGGTTGTTGTCATAGTTTGGATATTATTTTAGAAATGAGTAATTTTTTCAATTCGAATTATAAGAAACCTGGGGAAGATTCGTTCGCTGATCGAGGTTTTCGATTCACGGATCGGCTAACGACTGGATGGAGTTATGAGAAAGACGATGATCGAAATAGTTTATGGGGAAGTTTTCATCCGGGAGATAATATAGCTGGGAATCCAATGAATAATAACTGTAATAAAAATAATATAATCAATAATAGCCATATTAATAACAATGATACCAATAGTATTAATAGTACTGGCAATAATTTTGGGTTAGGAAATAATGGCCAAAATAATAGTAATAACCCTGATGATTTCAAGTTTCTTTCAGGAACCACCACTCCAATTTTTTCACCATTTGATACCAACAACATTTCATCATATTTAGATATTAACAATACAACTCAGCAAAGAAAAAAGAACCCAGCTTCAACACCAATTGTTAATTCTAATTTATATTCAAGATTTTTCCCATCTCCTACTAGTGAAAGAATCAAATACTATCCACCAAATTCAATTGGTAACACTCCTTCAGAAAGTAAAGACAACAGCAACATGTATTTTGATAACAATTTCTCGTTGAAGAATAAATCAATTGATTCGTTTGAATTGGATAGTAATAATAATTATTTATATGATGGAGTAAGCAGGAACATTTTTATAGGAATGAATTCAAGTGTTAGTAGTAATACAACTACCACGGGAGAAAATAACTTGGGTAATAGTATTGCTGATGATATGATTATTGATATGATTTCAAAGGCTAAGATAAGCAGTATTAATGAAAACAACAAAATTCTTATAACCGATAATAATTTTATTAATAACAAAAATTCGATGCCGGGGCTATCATCGTTTCCTATTAATAATAATAATAACATTCAGGCACCTACTGCCAGTGTCTATCGTCAGCCACCACATCCACCACCTCCTTCTGCACCAGTTCAAGGCTATACTAACAATAATTTTGTCCCTACCCCTAGTAATAATAGCAATATAATTCCAGTAAATGTTGACACCAAGGTTGTGAATGGAGGAGCAAAAGTCGCTGAGAAACAAGCAAAGCCATTGAAATTACAAGTGAGGTCTGATTATTTGCAATTCCCAGAAGAAAAGCCGATTGAAGAAGATGATATTCAAATTTCACTAGTTGGATTCAATTTACGTAAAGAGAAGAAGTTGCCGGTAGAAAAAGTAGAAGAAGATGGCCAGTGTCTTGAAAAGTTGAATTATTCATTTGATTATCCAGAAGGATTCTCATCTACTTTTTACAAGAGATCAGATAATAAGTTTATGTTTGTGAGGGAGATTCAATCTAAATCTACGATAATTCGAGTGAGGTCGAATTCAATAATTGAGTTTCGAATAAGTTTGCCTCTGATTCCTTTGTATGGAACTGAAGTTCAAAAAAAGAAATACAAGTCTTACTTGGTTCAAATTGATTTGAATGAATTAGAAGGAAAGATAGGTGGGTTAAGAGTTAACAAGACTCAAACGACTAAGGAGAAAGGCCTCAAAAAGTCCTTTAGATAATGGTTTTAGAAATATAAAAAAAACTTTTAAAATATATCAATTATTGATCTGTAGTAATATGCTAAAAATAGGCTGCGCAACAGTAATCGGGTGTGATTCCGTTGAAAGTGTGTCTATGATGTGCATGTTGGACGGATGATGTTTGGATGTGCTTCCCTATTATCCTTATCCGTCTATTTATATATATTTGATTTTTAGCCAATATAGATTTGTTTCTTTTATATTTTTTCATTTTGGATGGCAGAACAAGATCAACCAAAACGGAAAGGGAGGAAAGTATCTTGCCAGAATTGTCGGAAAGTCAAGACTAGATGTGATCAATCACCGGGGGCAAGTAAATGTCAGCGATGTTTTGTACTTAAGATTGACTGCAACTTGTCTAAGAATGACGGGAATTTAAATGGCGCAGATCATGATGACCGTCAGCATCTCATAGCTTATGGTCAAGTTGACAATTCCCTAATACTTGAGAAATTATTGTCATTGGAAGAGAAAGTCAATCGTTTGAATGAAAAATTGGAAATCGACGCCTCATATGCTGCTGCCAATAGATCAATTGCAGAAAAAAGCAACAACAAAAGCAACACCAGCAGAAAAAGAAGTCTTAATGAAACAATAGTTAGAAACACATTGATTAGTAATACTATAGATAACATTCAATTAGATTTTTATACATCGTCGTCACCTTCTAGATTATTGAATCAAATTGATAATGCATTGTTTCCTCGATCTAATCAATACCCAATGTTTAAACAGCTGTGTGATGAATTCATCAAGTTATTTCAAAACAACAAATCATTATATTTGAAATTAGCAACATCGTTTTTAAAAATTAGTCATTTTTGGATTATCCCCGGGGGGATTAAAAAAATCACCATGGATTATGTCAATAAACATCCATTTATTTCTTGTGTGTTTGTTTTAATTGGGATTTGTTTTGATGAAAATTATACATATATTGCAGAACAGAAAATTTTATTTGAATTAGCTACGAAGCTTCTTGGAGGAGCATTGTTACTGGATAGTTTAACTGATCATGACATTGAAGCCATGCTTTATATTGCAACGTTTAACATCAACAATAAGAATCAGCATAATCAATTCACGTTGAATACTTGGTTAATTACAAACTTTGCAATGAATCATATTATTAATTCATTTAATTTCCAAGATATGTTTCAGAAAATATTATATTATAAATCTCATGGACCTGATCAATTATTTCATATGAGAATTTATAATTCATTGTTGATATCATTTATTCAAGCTTCATTAGATTGTAATCGACCAATTTTCATTACTAATGATTATTTGAAATTTTCTCAACTTATATTGAAATTCCCACTGATTTTAATTGGTGATCGAATTATCGTATCAAAATTAAACTTTTTGTTCACGGTTGTGAGTTTAATTAATGATGAAAATTTTGCTTGCGAAATTTTACAAAACTTGAATAATTATTTGGATGCTACGAGTAGGAATTTTTTAGAATTGCCGCAATTAACTGATTGGAAATTAAAAAATAAAACATTAATAACTAATGACGGAGCCAAGATTTTAATTAATTCATTTTATTATCATTATATTTATTTATGCAAAAGAATTATTAAAGATATTGAAGTTAAAATGAAAATTTTGTATCCGATTCAATTAAAGGCATTAACTGAAACTCAATTAAATTCATTTAAAACTTTGAAGAAAATTTGTTTCCAAACATCAATTAAATATTCATTTAAATTATTGCAAAACACCTTGAATTTAAACAGTTATTTCATTAAAGGATCACCAATTTTCCAATTCAATCAAATCATTTTCGCGTCGGTGACATTATTGTATTGGTTACCATTAATGTCTTCTCCAGTAAACAGGAAAACGACAATGGAACTTATTAGTGAGAATTACTATAATTTACAGAAATTAGGGATTCAAAAAAATGATGCCACATTAAATTTGGAGAAGGTTTTGAAATTAATCATTGACAGAGCTTCGAAGGGCAATAATGTTTTACTTGCTGGTGGCTCTAAAATGAATGAAATTGATATATGTATCGAAGATCCTGATGATAAAGATTATCAGGTTGATCAAGAATTGCTTAACTTGTACATTAATGACCAAGGATTGGGCGATGAACCGGGTTTCAGCCTCCCACCTAGCAGGTTTCGAACTTTTAGTGAATCCAGTTTAACTCCATTTGAAAATCGAAGGTTGAGCAGCAGTACTGATTTTAAGTTGGAACCATTGGATATGACGTCTCCGTTAAGTATCACCGGATTTCTTGAGACCAATTTGGATCCCGAGATTTTGGATAATATATATTTACCAGATATCGAGGAGTATGACAATTTTAATGATTTCTATCAAGACTTGTTGAAAAGTGAAGCTAACCAGGACCATCAGTAAAAAAGTGTATGTATACTAATATATATTAATAAATCTTGTATTTTTATTGTTTGAGATAAAAATAGTAGTAAATAATGTCAATTGTGGCGGTTACAATGAATAGCATTACTGAGATTTTCAATGATGAAGATATTGACACACCAACAGCGATGCTGTTCATGATAATTTGATTCCTGTTGTTCTCATTAATCATGGTTAGTAATAATCCCAACTGAATCAGCCCAAGAGTGAGCTTGACTAACCATGGAGATAACTTCGTTGTGATTTTATCCGATTTTGGCAAGCGCAATTCATTATCAACAACAGCGATTTCCTCCGAGGAAACCTGAACCTCAGTCAATTCATTATTTATCAACTTTTGCAAGAATTTCAAAATATCAGGAGTCAATGTTCTTTTACTTGGGTCTCGATTGAGCAATAACAGCAACAATTCATAAATCCCGATAGGTAAATCATCTCTCCAAAATTTCTCTTTAAACTCAACTGATTCCATAAAATCGTCAATATCAAATTGCTTGATTTTATTTTTCAAAGTTGTGTAGTCTTTATCAACGTCATAAACTCCATATGGCAATTTCCCAAAACACATTACAAATAAGATCATCCCCAACCCGAAAATATCCGTCTTCTTGTTGAAATCATTCAATTTACTTAACATTATTCGACTCGGCATTAATAGTTCAGGAGCAATGAACTCCAATGTACCTGTAGCACCACTTGATCCTCGTCTTTTCCCTTCAAATTGACTCTCTCCAAAATCAGAGACAAGAATTGCAGGTAACTGACAATAGTTACGGTACTTCTCAGAGTCTAAATTAGGCAAATCGATAAGTTCTTCAGTTGAGGTTTCATACCTAGTTGAAATTAGACAGTTCGAAGGTTTCAAGTCGCGATGAATGATATGATTTATGTGGAGCTCATAAACTCCTGAAACTATGTCCTTGAAGAATTTGAGTATTTCAGTGACTGACAATAGCCTAGACTTCTTAACTTCTGGTAATTTTAGAGGAGTACTAGCAGTGTCAGCAGCTTTCCCATTTGCAAGCAGCCTTCTTCGCTTTCTAATTTCTCGTATTCTTTGTTTTCTTGCTTGGATATCCACTTTAGGATGACTTAATTCATTTATCATAGTTTCCAAATTGCCACCATCGCAGTATTCAGTCAAAATGAATGCACAGGGCACTTGAGGTCCAAACTCACTGATTTGACTGATCTCTAACCAAACATGATTATACTTCACTAAATTCTTATTTGATGTACTTAATAAACATAACAATTCTACTTCTTTGAGGATTTTGTCTAGCCCATAGGTGTTATTTCCTATAGGGATCTTCTTTATTGCAAAGTAGCCGAGGGAGAAATTGTTAATGAAATGTTCAACTTTGTACACAACCCCGTTAGATCCGCGACCTAGCAATTTGTCAATCTTGAAGAATTTCTCAAAATAATCTTGAGTGAACAAAGTTGGCGGAATGTCTGGATACTCTTTTGCTGATTGCTGTTGTTGCTGTTGTGGCTGTTGCTGATCTATTAATTGATCGTTTGACGCAGCGAGCAACTTAAAGTAATTCGTGTTGATATATGGCGATGGCGATGAGCTGAGATTATTATTTGCAGGCGTTCCTGCTCGATGATGTTCATATAATGTTGAACCGCAATGAGGGCATTTATTATCATCTTCATCGAAGAAATCAGTAGAGAGACTTCTTCTTTGATTATTATTGGACCCATTTAATTGATTCATACTAATCAATTGGAATTTATTGTTGCTTGGATCATGAACCACCATGGCATCTTTATCTGGATCGTGTCTTAATAATTGTTAGCCAAAAAAAAAAAAAAAAAAAAAAAATGAACAAAAAAAATGGTTTGGCACTGGTACTTACAAAACAACATTGAGGTTATTATCATAAACTATCAACGACATTCTAAATTAAAATATTAATTTGATTTCAATTCATATAAATAGAAGTCAACTTATTGTTACTCCACTTTTTATTTTTATTTTTATTTTTTGTCTCTCAGTCGGAGTTTACACGCATAAATTAAAAATACGCTGAGCAATATTCCATATAACATTTATTTCTACATAAAAACTATACAGAGTACCCTATATAATGTTAATAATGTACATACAATTTACTCAATTCCGTTTATTGAAATTCTTCTTCTTTTTGTTCTTATTAAATTTACTGTAACCACCTTTTTTAAATACTTTTCCACCTTTATTGTTAAATCTTGGCTTATTAGTGATCGTGCCAGTTACTAATCCAATTTCTCTAGCTAGAGCAGTACCCAATTCAACTCCAAATTTCTTAACTCTAGCCAAATCTTTCTCAGCTTGCTTTTCTCCTTCTTCATCATTGAATTTCTTGGCTCTAGAAACTTTCTTCTCAAGTAATTCAATTGCTTTTGCTTTTCTTTCATCAGCGGTAAGTTCCTTTGGTCTGGATTCCGTTGGATAAATAACTTTAAGTGTGGATTCCTCTTCAGCAGCAGCATCGCCAGCAGCAGGTTTAGCATCATCTCCGTCTTCTTTGGCTGGCTCTTCTTTAACTGGCTCTTCCTTCGCTGCTTCCTCTTTAGCTGGTTCTGATTCTTCCTCTTTCTCCTGGGCTGCGCTGGCTGTTGCTTCTTCTTCCTTTTCCTGTTCCTGAAGTCTGGCAATTAAATCTTTTTTGGTTCCTGAAGTGGACAACCCTTTAGATTTAAGCAATTCTTTCAATTGAGCAACAGTTTGTAATGAATAGTCCGTCATTATTTCAATAATAACATAGATTTAGTAACATCCAAATTTTGTTTTGCTGTTGTTTATTTTCCAAAAAGAAAAAAAGGTTGAATTTTTTGAATTTTTGGGCGAGCAGGCGCGGAGCCTTGCGCGTGCGCCACAACAACAAATGTTAGTGATTCGCCACACATACGTGCCCCAGCACAACAAAACTCAGTATGCATACCTAAAGGATTTCCCCCTCCTTATGTAATATAATATCAATCATTCAATGCTAATATATATATATATATAAATAATATAATACACTCTATTAAAATAAAATATACTTTAAATATCATCACAATCATCAAAACAATACATTCGTACAATCCCATCCTCATCACCACTGGCAAATCTACTATCACTTAAGACAACACAACTAACTGCAGAATTATGACCTGTAAAAGTATGAATACATTTCCCAGTTTGCAAATCCCACACTTTAACCAATTTATCATGAGCACCACTAACAATTCTAAAAGTATCAGCGGCAATTGACCAAACTCCTTCAATGTGTCCAAATTGAGTGCGAATACATTTGCCTGTTTTAACATCCCATAATTTAATTTGATTATCTAACCCGGCAGATAATATATTACTTGGTAAATTCTCAACAATTTCTTCAATTTGTTCGTCAGTATTGCTGTCGGCAATAAGTTGTTGTTGTTGTGATGCTAGTGATGATGGCAATTGTCGCTGTTGTCGTTCTTCTTCATCAGTTAATTCATCTTCAACAATTGAATCTTTAATGGTAATAGGGATAGCACATTGAACCTGTCCAATGTGACCATTATTTCCACTGAAAATTCGAAGACAATTATTGCTAGCTAAACTCCATAATCTAATAGTACAATCATCACTAGCACTAATAATTGTGTTAGACTGTGCATGAATTTTAACACAATTAACCCAATCAGTGTGTCCTCTCAAAGTATGGCACGTTCTGGTTTCAACATTCCAAATCTTAATTGTTTTATCAGCAGATCCAGAGACAATTGTCTTTTCATAATTATCGACTGAAATAACTCCATCTTGATGGCCTCTATAAGTTGAAATGCACTCGCCAGTTTTAAAATTCCAGATTTTGATAGTAGCATCTAAACTTCCAGTGATAACTTTACGATCATCAAACACTAATGAACGAACTCCTCGAGTATGACCAACCAAAGTTTTCAATACCTTTCCAGTCTTAATATCCCAGATTTTAGCTGTAGAATCATAAGATCCAGTCATCAATAGTTTATGATTGAATTGAAGACAAAGAATCCCATCACTATGACCTTTAAATTCTTTCAAAGAGTAACAACCTTTTCTCCAATTTCGTTCGACTTTAAATCTTTCAGAGTAAACTGCTTTCCATGGCCTTGTCTTTCTAATTGTGGGAGTTTCAAGTCTCGTAACTGGAGTTGCAGTTGGAGTTGGAGATTCTTTCACTAATTCTCCGCCTTCTTCTTTGTCGCCATAATCAATTTCTTCAATTTTTCTCTTGGCACAGGTATTAATTATAGCAGGAGTGGCTGAAGCAGTCGAAGCGACCACAGCAGCACTGGTCATTGCAGTCCGAATAAGCAGGCTGCCAACGTTACTGTTAACATTACTGCTGCCAGTATCCAAATATTCTCTTGCCCTTTTCATATGCATCAAAGGTAAACCCCAACCACAATTAGGACATTTTCTATCAATATGTTGTTCACATAAATGATGCCAAACTCGATCATCATCAGCTAATCTTTTCCAATTCTTACACACTTGCGCAGCGTTACATAACGAAGCACAATCCAAATAACACAAAATTTTCAATGATAATTCAATTGGTAAAGCAGTAACAAAATCAATTTTAATTAGATCTTTAACTTCTGAGGAAATAAACGATAATTGAGGAAAACAACATTGTGATAAAATTCCTTTTAAAATTAATTCTCGTTGAGCACTTGGGGCAGCAGAAAAAATTGACCAAACATTTGATATAACCTTTTGGTCATTAACCGGTTGTATATCTAAATTGTCTTGAATTTCAATCATTTTTGCTTGATCAGTTTTTTTATTGCACTTAATATCAGGGTTGTGACGATAACAGTATCCGTGATAATTATCTTTCATAAAAGATTTGTTATTTGCAACAGGGATATGTTTTGATAAAAAAGGTTTAATTGGACCTTCTTCATTTTGTTTCATTAATTTTAATTTCTTTAAATTAGATTGCTCTTTTTCCTTGCCTGTTGGAGGCATCTCTGAAAAATTTTATTATAATATAAATATTATGGGTATATGGATAATAGAAAATGAAAAAAAAATTAGATAGATGGCAAGACCTTTTGTTAAGCGAGAAACGACTTTTCTCAGGATATATATGCTAAAACGAAATTTTCTCAAAAAAGCAAGCCAGTAACTATTGTTTGAATTGTGGGAAATGAAAAATAAATTGTGTCTTTGTGAGAAATGAATTTTAAATTTTGCAATGAAGGCAGCCCATAATATAATTAAATAACAAATGCAAATTACGTCAAAAGGAAAAATTTTTTTCAATACATGATATGATACATTATACTTTAATTTACTACATCTTTTTTTTTTCTTCTAGATATGAGGAAAGATCAGAGCATTTCACGTGACACATGCTAGAAAAGCTATGTGCTTTCACAGGGAATTTACATACTATATCGCATAATAGGAAGAAGAATTCAACAGATAGCAACAGAAGGAAAAAAAAAAGGAAGCTTCTTTTAAGAAAGTTAAAGTTTTCGCCAGGAATTAATTCAGAAAATATAATAATTTGGAGTGATAATTGGTCATTTTTTTTTTTTTTTTTTTTGATGATATCCGAATAACAACTTTTTTCAATAGTTTTGTGTAGGGTCGTTTTTTTCTAGTTGATAAATGATGAATTTTGTAATTCCAGAAGGTTAATATGAGCGAAAACAATAGTCTCAACAAAATTACAATAAAAACGATGAACGTCAATCAATTAACCGCAACACATCTTTTTCATTTAGCCGTGAATCGAAGAATTAAAATTCACACCGAACCTGATCACAGATGTCACATTAAGCAGAAATATGCATCCATATGCATATATCAAAAATCTATCACATGACTAATGTTTACATTTTTACTTGGCTCAAACAGAATTACTATATTGGGAAAATTGTAAATACAAATCACATGATCTTTATTTACGTTTTCATGTAAATCTCATCCTAGTAATATTAGTTTTCAAAAGATTATCCCACAAATATATCTGTTGATCTCCCTCCCTCTTCCTTGTCACATTTTTTTTTCTTTTCATTTTATTTCCCTCGATTTCCGTTTTGACCTGTTTTGGATATATAGATATATATATTCCTTTTTCTTTTTCTGGCGATTTGTCACAAACATACACCATATATCATCAATATTTAACAATATATTACGACAAGAATTATGAACTTTTTCGGCCAAAGATCTAAAAATACCGGGGTTGATGATGTCACTTATGGATTGCAATCAATTCAAGTTGATTTCAACAATAACAACAATAATAATAATGATAACAATAATGATTTCAATAATAAATTAAACCAATACTTACCACCAAAAACTAATAGTCCTACTAAATTAACTTATTTGGAAAAAAATAAAGAAAATAATTCTGCGATGCCTTCACCAACAAAATCAATTCAATATGGTGTGCCAACTTCCCCGATAAAATCTCATACTACAAAGCCTTTATCCAAAGATTTCTACCAAAAGGCAAACTCTCAAAAGACCAAAAGATTAGTGAATGTCTGCCAAATGTATTTCTTGGATTATTACTGCGATATGTTTGATTATGTTATATCTAGAAGACAACGCTTAAATCAAATGAATCGATCATTGCAACATGATGACGTTGACGAAATGGAAAAAAGTTCAATTTATGAAAATTATCTCCTTGAAGAAAAAACAATGTTGAGACAACGTCGATTGAAACCAAAACATAAAGATTTTCAAATGATAACTCAAGTGGGTCAAGGTGGTTATGGTCAAGTTTATTTGGCTAAAAAAAGAGACACTAAAGAAATCGTTGCTCTAAAGGTTTTGAGTAAAAGATTATTAATGAAATTAGACGAAACTAGACATGTTTTAACTGAACGTGATATCTTAACAAATACTAGATCTGAGTGGTTAGTTAAATTATTTTATGCTTTCCAAGATAATGATAATGTATTTTTAGCCATGGAATTTGTTCCTGGTGGCGATTATAGAACTTTATTAAATAATACTGGTATCTTGATTCCTCCTCATGCCAGATTTTATATTAGTGAAATGTTTACTGCAGTCAATGCTTTACATCAATTAGGCTACACTCATAGAGATTTAAAACCAGAAAATTTCTTGATTGATGCTAAAGGTCATATAAAATTAACTGATTTTGGTTTAGCTGCTGGCTCAGTTTCTACGGATCGAATTGAAAGTATGAAAACTAAATTGGCTTCTGTGAAAGATTTAAATTATAGTATATCCACTGGATCTGTTAAAGAAAGACAAAAAATGTATCGATCTTTAAGAGCAAAAGATATTCATTTTGCTAATTCTATTGTTGGATCCCCAGATTATATGGCTTTGGAAGTATTAGAAGGGAGACAATATGATTACACTATTGATTATTGGTCATTAGGTTGTATGTTATTCGAAACTTTAGTTGGATATCCGCCATTTGCTGGATCAAGTCCTGAAGATACTTATACCAATTTAAGAAGATGGAAAGAAGCTTTAAGAAGGCCAAAATATGAAGATGGAAGATTTGTATTTTCTGATAGAACTTGGCAATTAATCACTAGATTGATCGCCGCACCAAAGGATAGAGTAAGATCTTTCAAACAAATTATGTCTTCACCCTATTTCAATGAAATTGATTGGGATAATCTAAGATCGAGAATCCCACCTTTCACTCCTCAATTAGACGATGAAGAAGACGCTGGTTACTTTGATGATTTCAGTAATGATGAAGATATGCAGAAATATAAAGAAGTTTTAGCCAAAAGAGCAGCTATTGAAAAAATGGGTGATAAAAACATTGATAATCGCTATTTCATTGGTTTCACTTTTAAACATTCTGGTAGTAAATTTGTCGCTAATAAATCAGATATCTTCGGTGGTAATCAAGAAGAAGATGGCGATCCATTCACCACGTGGTATTAGCATAATTCATATTCAGAGTTTTGTAAAAAAAAATCTTTTCTTCTTTTTCTTTTAATTTTATTTCCAGTCGATTTTTAATGAATGTTATTTTATATTTACCTTCAATGCATTTATGTGCACTTAGCAAATTGGTGGTGTGTGTAAATAATATTTATTTACTTGATATTTTTCGCGTCAAGAACGCGTTTTTTCTATTTCTATTTCTCATTCACTACCACAATGTATATCAAAAGGATTGTCATTCAAGGTTTCAAGACCTACAAAGATGCCACAAGGGTAGATTTGCTTTCTCCTGAATGCAATGTCGTTGTTGGGAGAAATGGGTCTGGAAAATCAAATTTTTTTGCGGCGATTCGATTTGTTTTGTCTGACGCTTATACTCATATGTCAAGAGAAGAAAGACAAGGTTTAATCCACGAAGGTTCAGGTACTATAATGTCAGCTTACGTTGAAATTGCGTTCGATAACACCGATCGTCGTTTTCCTATTGATCATGACGATGTGATTATTCGTCGTACTATTGGTTTGAAAAAGGATGATTATTCCATAAATCATAAATCTGCTCAACGATCAGATATTATGAATTTGTTAGAAAGTGCTGGGTTTTCCAGATCCAATCCTTATTATATTGTTCCTCAAGGCAGAATAACCGCGTTGACTAATGCTAAGGATGGTGAAAGGTTACAATTATTAAAAGAAGTTGCTGGCGCTCAAGTCTTTGAACAAAAATTAAAACAATCTTTAAAAGAGATGAGCCAATCTAATAGTCAAAGAGAAAAAATTGATGAGATGTTGCAATTTATTGAAGAAAGATTAGGTGATTTAAATTCCGAAAAAGATGAATTGAAACAATTTCAAGAATTGGAGAAAAGTAAAAAAATTTATGAATATAATTTGTATAATCGCGAACTTAATGAAATTGATGATCAAATTGAAGATATTGATAATCAACATTCCGAAGAAATCGATGGGTCGAATTCTTATGTTAATGAATTTGATAAAAATGAAGATGCTTCTTTACAATTGGAAGAATTACTTGTTGAATTAAATTCTAAATTAAGTGTTTTGAGAGTTGATAAATTGCAATCAGATAGTGATTTGAATGACTTACTTAAAGAATTTGCTAAACAACAAGCAATTGTCGCTGATACCGCCGAAACTATTGACGAAAGTTCTTTGGAAGAAGTTCAAACTCAAATCAATGGTAGAATTGAAGAAATGACGCTTTTCACACCCTTAATTGAAAATTTGACCAATCAACAGAAAGAATTAGAAAATAAACTAACAGAATTATCAGCAGCTCAAAGAAATATTTATTCTAAAGAATCAAGAAAGAATCAATTCCAATCGACAGAAGAAAGAGATGAATGGTTACAATCTAGTATTAAGCAAATGCTTAGTAAAATTAATGATCATTCGAAAAATTTAAGTGTTTTTAAAGAACAACAGCGGCAATTACTTGATGAAATTGAAACTATTAGGCAGCAAATTACAAACATCAGTCTGTCATTAAACGGTGAGCAATCAAAACAAGATTCAACTAAATTATTTAGCGCCATATCTGAAGCCAAGAAAAATTATTCAGAATTAATTGATGAAAGAAAAAAATTATGGAGAGATGAAGCAAGGCAACGTACTTTGGTTGATACTGCTTATGAAGAATTGAAAAAAGCTGATAGAATTGTCTCTGAAACAATGGATAGATCACAAAGTTCTGGACTTGAAGCAGTTAAAAGAATTACAGAGAAGTTGGGTTTAATTGGAGTTTATGGCCCTCTAGGGGAATTGATTGAAGTTAACCCCAAATATAAAACTGCCGCTGAAGTTATTGCTGGTAACGCGCTATTCAACGTTGTTGTTGATAACGATAAGACTGCTTCCACAGTTATGGAAGAATTGATTCGTGAGAAAGCAGGAAGAGTTACCTTTATGCCATTGAATCGATTAAACCCAGATGATACAAATTATCCTGCAAGAAAAGATTGTGTTCCATTAATTAAGAAGATTTCATTTGACGAAGTGTTTTTACCTGTCATCAAGCAAATTTATGGTAGAGCTGTTGTGACTATTTCATTGGAAGTTGGTACTACGGTGGCTCGTGAACATAAATTATCAGCAATTACTCTTGATGGTGATCGAGCTGATAGAAAAGGGGTTGTTACTGGTGGTTATAGAGACCACAAGAGATCAAGAATTGATTGTTTGGCAATTCAAAGAAGAAGAAAACAAGAGTATGATGATAGTAAAGCTGAATTACACGAAATTGTTCGTAAAATTGAATTAATTGATAAAAGAATCACCCAAGCTAACGCTGAAATGATGGATAGTCAAAAAAGTTACGATAATTTCTTGATTTCAAAAGAGCCATTAAGGGTTAGACTTTCACAGTTGCAAAATGAAAATTTAAATAAAGAAGAAGAATTGAAATCAGTTAACTCATTGATTGAATCAAACGAAAGATTTATTATTCAATACAGGCAGCAAAATGAGAGCTACAAGCAAGAACTTAAAACTGATTTTAATGACCAAGATTTAGATTTGGATGAATTGAATAGTATTAATCAAAAGATGAGTTCAATAGAGTCAGAATTGAATGATATTTTGACTGATTTGCATGAAAAGCAATTGAAATATAATGAAGTGGGATCGATTCTTAATGATAACTTGTATCCTAAAAGAGAACTATTACAAACTAAAATTAAATCATTGAAAGGTAAAGACGAATTGTTTCCTGAAGCTAAGCTTGAAAAATTACGAAATACAATTAATGAAATGACTGGCAAAAACGAAGAAATTGCTAAGGAATTGGATTTGGTTGAGAAAGAAATTGCTGACAAACAAAGAATTATTAAAAAAATCGCAGAGATAATGAAAAATTTACTCAAAAAATTGGATAATTTCAAAAAAACTTCTCAAAAAAACATTTCCAAGAAGGCTTTATTAATTACACGACGTGATGATATTCAAAGGAAAATTCGAGAATTGGGTGTTTTACCAGAAGAAGCATTTACTAATAATTCAGATATCCCATCAGAAGAAATATTAAATAATTTGAATTCAATTAATAAGAAATTAACAAAATACGATCATATTAATAGAAAGGCACTTGAACAATACTTGAGTTTCTCTAAGCAACAGGATGAGTTAATTGAAAGAAGAAAAGAATCAGATAAATCCAAGGAATCTATTGAAAATTTGATTCATGTGTTGGAAGAAAGAAAACATGATGCAATTGATCGCACTTTCCGACAACTTTCTCAAGAATTCTCAGAAATATTTGAAAAGCTTGTACCCAATGGTATTGGTAGACTAATCATTCAAGAATCCAATGGTGAAACTCAACTTCGAGATACTCAAACTCAACAATCACCACAACAACATCCGATAATTGAAAATTACACTGGCGTTTCCATTTCCGTTTCATTCAATTCTAAATCTGATGAGCAACAAAGAATTGAACAATTATCAGGAGGTCAAAAATCCTTGTGCGCCATTGCATTAATTCTTGCTATTCAAAAATGTGATCCAGCACCATTTTATTTGTTTGATGAAATTGATGCTAATTTAGATACCCAATACAGAACTGCAGTTGCATCATTAATTGAAGAATTATCGAAAAATGCTCAATTCATTTGCACGACTTTCAGACCAGAGATTCTTCAAGTTGCAAACAATTTTTACGGGATCCTGTACAATAACAAAATTTCAAAGGTTTCAGAAATTTCTCATGAAGAAGCAATGAGTTTCATTGAGGGTCAGAAACAAACATAAATATTTGTATTAATAATTTTATATAGATGATGACCAGATAGCTAATGTTACACGATTTATTTTTTTTTCTTTTTTTTCTAATCCTAGAAACCCCTTCCACCTCTACCTCTACCTCTAGGTCTCACACCTCCTCCACCGCCTGCTGCTCCACCACCAGGTCCTCCGCGTCTTCCTTTAGTTGATGGTTTTAATATCGGCTTCTTCAATTTTGGCTTTGGCGTCTCGTCAATCAACAAAGTGTCCAAGTTCAATGCATCCGGCAAGATAATCAACCTTATATTACTTCCTCGGATATTAATGAAATCAAGTACCTGGGGGTCTCTGTTTTTCATTGTCATTTGAACATTCTTTAGCGAAATGTTCATCAGGGGTGAAACGTTCAAAATCGTGCCGCTCACTATCGTACCATTCTTTAATTCTACCTGAACTGACTCAAGTGATAATTTCATTAAAAATCTAGTCAACTTCATCTTCCCTGAACTGTTTGTTTGTATATTATTTTTTGCTTGATATATTTTTCATTATGGGAAAATAAAAAAAAAATAAATTTTAAAAAATACTGAATAGGAGATCGAGGCGTCACCCTGCCCAAAACCCACGAGTATTATTTCGTTTCCGAAGGGAAACTGATTAATTTATAATACGTCAATCGGCAAATAATTTTGGCTTCAAATCACGTTGCAATGCGACTACGTATCCCGTCTATGAGGGGACCTATCGGATATCACTTGCTATCTGCCTGCATAATGTTTATTATGGTTACATAACAATAATCTCTCAAATCAAAATCACGCACCTTGTCATCGACCCAGGAACTAAAGAGAAGAAGAAAATCTAATTTTAAATCTCCTCTGTTTTCTTTATTCTTTCTCCCCTTTAATTGCAACGAAGAAAAAAAAAATAATGGCAGTTTCTCTGGTTACAAGCTTAGCGACAGAGTTGGTCATATACATTTTTGAATGTCTAAGTTACTCGTCGATTCTCCCATTATCTCGAGCATTGCTAGAAGCACCGCCAACTAATGATATCAAAAGATTAATCACCACTCTCAAATCGATCTTGTTTAAAAGACTAGTGATATGCAATTTCAATGCCGATTATCATTTTTGCAGTAATTTTGCGGATATTGAAGTATTTGGGTTTTCATTTAGATTCCTTGGAGCTCTGGCTAGTATAGGGACGAAAAGGTACAGTCAAATAGCAAACACGATCTTTATCCTCGTGCCGTCAATGTTTGAGAAGGCCATTGATTCAAGGAACTTGGATTATGTGAGGGAAATTTGTTGTATGGACTCAGAAAGACCAAAGAATGATATGTTACCGGATAATTGGATCGAATCTATGGCTGATGTGATCCATCATTGTTCTCGTGCTCGATGGATCCAGTTTCATAATCAAGAGTTTCTCAAGACAATTACAAATTTCCCTGATTTCAGTCTACAGAGATTTTCTAAGATCGAGTGTCCTATTGATGCATATGTTCTTTCATCTTTCTGTAGGAAAATATCTAACTTGGAGGAGTTGACATTAGAGGAGATTTATGAGAATTGTATAGAACCGCCAATAACGAATAAATTAATTTTCCATAATCTCAAAAATTTGGAGATTTTGAACTCGAATTTATTTTCATTATTGGCGTCAGTTCAGGTTGTTCATTTACCTAGTTTAGTCAACCTCAAGATGTTGAAATGTGATTTAGGGTTAAAATTGCTGAGAAAACTTTCAATGCCAAATTTGAAAAATGCGTACTTCTCTCAAGTTTGCTTTGGCGATGATATTAAAGATTTTGCAGTTTTTCAAAATGCTTCACGGTTGTCATTTTTGAAAGTTGAACTTCCAGTTACTCTGGAGAAAATTTTCGAACGATACAAAAATTTACAAGAATTAAATTATTGCTATAATAGTATTGATCAGTTGAATTATTTTCGTGACAATTTGACGTTGGAGAAAGTAAAAGTATATAATAATAATATTGGTGATATTCTGCCGTTGTTGGGGTTACGATATTTGAGGAGATTAGATATTGGTGATAATGGGTTGACTCAATTACCTGATTTTTCAAAATTGGTTTGTCTACAAGAACTTGATATTTCAGGGAACAGGATTTCAATAATCGAAGAGTTTAAAGGTTTGAAAAATTTGAAATTTTTAAAATTAAGTAATGAAGAGTACGATTTGATTAATTTTAAAGGATTGGAAAATTTGATTGAATTAGTTTGGACAAAGTGTATGTTCAGTAAAATTGAAGGGTTCAGTGAACTAGTGTCTCTTCGGAAATTAGCATTGGATTTCCATCTGAATATTGCAATGAGTAAACAATTGCAGTTATTGGATAAATTGCCACCTAACATAACGGTAATTGACTTTGTCCAAGATTTAAGAATCCTGCTTCGAGTAACTCCCGCGGTGATCAAGGCACTAGACAATTGCCCTAATTCAACTATTATCTTGAATCCGATGCTGATCAAATGGGATTCAGCAGCAGTAGCTATTTATCAGCAGTATGATGGAAGAATTAAATTCAGTAATTATGATGCTTTGTCTTCCAGCTGGGAACAGGCTTTGAGAGTTCAACGACCTTCGACGTTTTGAGGTGTCACTGAAGATCTGACTGCTCATGCATGCATCGACTTGCCTAAGGATCTACGTTGTTTGGTAAAACAATATTGAGGGTTTTTTTTCTTTCCCTTTTTTTTTTTGCCTCTCAACAAATATTTTAATAGACAGTTAAAAGAGATGCCATTGGAATCAGTTGAAGAACTTTGAAGAACTAACCTTGGATCAACATTCCAAATTGCTCTCATTGAGAGTTCAGAGATTGTCGAGATATGTGATTCCTCGAACATCACGGATATGATCAATTTAATCAAGTGCTTTGACTATTTCTGGTAAGCCAGTTTTTATGAAATGGGTTAATGTTTTGAAATCAATTGTGTTGAAAGCCGTTAGTCTAGTTACCACTATCAATGGTTTTAGCGAATCTCATCTATTTGTTGACACCTTGGGTTTAAATTTGGCTACCATAAGACTACGCATCCTGTGCTTGGAACAAAGCTGTTGAATTATTTTGCTACATTTGACCAGAAAAATATGGTGATAAGTTGATCCAACAATCAGATTTACTTGATAGTGTTAAAAATCTTACGGTTGGCTGTAGTAGACTTTGTGGGTTGAAGGTGTGCTGTAATTCCCATTGACAATCAGATTTCCCAAAGGCCGCGTTAGATAAAATGACGGAAATTATTAATGGTTGTGGTAGCCCTCCATAGGCAATTGATAACTAAACATGGATTAAATTTTTCAAGATTTCTATTAGTTGTTGGCATAATGAAATACTTAATAGAATTTCCACTTCTGCATTGAGCAGTTTCACTATTTTTAAAAGAGATAGGCCAGGAATTGAAGTTAACTTTAACGGAATTCAATTTAATACTGATTTGAAAAAATTGAAGTCATTGAATAAATTGAATACTTTAGTTTTAAATGGCAGTAAAGTCAAATTAATTATTCCTTGTAAATAACTTGAGATACCTTGGGTTAGAAATAACTTCACTTTCGGATATCCAGAATTCTATTTCAGAGATGATCGCTAGTGGTAATTTCAAAATGTTTTAGTAAATAATTTGCTTAATAGTTAAAATAAAATGTTGCCGTTCTGTGGCTATTTAATGACATATATGCATACTACTAGTGGTAAAGTTAGAGATATTATAGGGTAGCAACAATTGAGACAGTTGAATGTTCCGATGTCATCCACTATCTGACTTTGGGAGGTCCTCGCTTTGATTTTTTTTATTACTGGAAAATTATTTTTTCAAAGCTCACTTCAATTGGTTCTCAGCGTTTAACTTTTTTCAGCAATAGCAAAGAAAAAATCAAGTAATAAGAATCTGACCGCAGAAACTTTAGAAATCCAATGGGCTCCAATATGTTGAATCTTTGGTATCTTTGAGGATGAAAACATGCAACAACCATGACAAGTCAAATCTTTCAAGTGACATACGAAAAGAATCCAAATATAATAATCGTAGTTTTGAAATGATAGCTGGATTGATTAATAAGTATCGTGGCCTTTTAGAATTAAAATAAACACCCCAGAAATTCTTGTGTATGCTGGTTCTCTTAAGAATAATGAAATTAATTTCCTGAACTTCAGTAAAATTGATCCTTTTTTGGGATTTTGATGCAATTCAATTGTTATGCTTACAAATACATGATTAATTAGCTTGAATGTTAGAAGTTACTAATTTCAGGTACTGGTAGCTTTGACTTATTATTGTGAATCTTCGCTTCATCACCATCATCACTGGCTATCCCATTCACTTTGCTATCAGTGGAAGTGGCCTTTTGGTTGTCGGCCGTTGGCAATTTCTTGTTCCGTTAAGGTATCGTTATGGAAAGTACGTTGAGAAGGTTGTGTCAATTGGAAATCATGTAATCCATTATCTTCTTCCCAATGACCATTACCAATGATTTGAACTTGAGGTTGGCCTGGTACAGTATGGCCTTTATTAAAGCTCTAGAATCGTTAATTATTTCTTCATGCGATTCAGAATTGGATGCCACGCGTTTTGGTAGTAAATTGGAGTTGCAATAATTTGAAAAAATTGTCATTAACTAAGCTTGATATAACCAAATATTTAAGTTGTTTGATCGAATTGGCGTATCTATCGTTGAGAGAGATTAATATTTCAAATTTTCGAAGTTTATCCTATTTACCAAGTTACGAGACTCAGCCATGCAAAACAACAAAATTACCTCATTCCCAGAGTTTGCTTGTTTGAATCAAGTTGGACATGTCCTGAATTTGTACAATAATATCGAAGTTCTCAATATTGATTCGGGATTCGCTAAATGTAGGTCAATTATTTTCGGTATTATTTTTAATGAGTGTCAACTTTTGCAGTTTTTCAAAACTTTCTCTGTTGATGTTGATAACGTTTATTTTACCTGGAAAAAAATTTATGTTTTCAGAGAACCTGAAATTTTATTCAATCTCCATTATAAATTAAGAGTTGGTTTCACAAAAGAGCACCTTAGTGATTGCTCTCTGACAAAATCAAATTTGCAAATAAAAAGATCGTATCGAGTTGAGTGTATTGGATACCTTACAAATTTAAGAATAATCAGTGAGTCGCCTAGATTTCTATAAATGAACAGCTATCCAATATTTTGCAAAGTTGCATGTAGTCTTGCAGCTAAATTCTCATTCCCACATGGATGTGAAAATCTGTCTCTATGACCATGTTTACATTATCTAGAATTCATTTATTATTGCCTATAAAGTAAACAACCCACCTCTTTTCTTACCAAATGGATACACTAATATTGCAGCGGCGAACAAGCCAACCGATATTCCAATTGCCACTTGAATCATGGAGAATCCAAATGACAAACTATTAGTGTACTCAATTTTTGTCCCGTTGGAAACCAATTGGTTAGCCAGTGCCACTCCCGCTAACAAACTGTTTTGACCAGCAATACCCCCAGGAACTTGAACGAAAATGGCAGGCAACATCGCACTAAGCGCTAAACCTTTATAAATTCTAGAGTACAAGTTGCCTAAGACCCCAATAACTATCGCTGCCAACGCACTTGTGAACTCCGAGGAATTTGTGAAATGAAGTGAACTAAAATAACTGATAACATAACCAGCACATGAGATAATTGTCATTGTCGGAACCTGTTTCCAATGAGCCTGATTGCAAAATGCTAAGGCCATGCTAAATATTGGAACAAACAAAAATCTGTAATATGGTGATACTGAAGCCTTAGAACAGGTCGTGTTACTTATTGCGTCCTTGTCTATCCATCCATACAACGCTGCTCCAATTGTAATTCCAAATGATAAGAAGAAAGAATAAATCACTGCGTAAAACATACGCACTGATCCTGAAACCATGTTACGTGTTTGAAGCTCCAATGAACCGGTCAAAATCGTGAAACCTGGTAAGATCATTGAAAGAGAGCTTTGAACAATCGCTGAGAAACAAAATATTTGACCATGCCTTATTGAACCTAGAGCTCTGCCAATGAAGCTAACAACAACAGACGAAGAAACTTCAAACACACTTGAGTACAACGATGACAATGGAGAAACATAGTATTTGAAAAGCCCCACGAACATCCCTAATCCAAAACATATAGGCATGTCCACCCAATTCCCATTGAAAGCCATTGGACATACCATGGCTGAACCAAGTCCATACAAAAAGACGCATATCCAAGCGCAATATAATGGTTTTGCATCAACAATTTCCTCAAGTTTATCCACCGCCGTTCTTAAACTAATTTTTTCATGAATCATATCTTTGTAAATGTTATGAATTTCACGCAATTTGTAAAAATCAAATCCTTCTGGTGCATTTATCAATTCCATGTCAGTGGTATTAGTGCTTGAATCATTGAACCCAATGATCATATAACCAGGGAAATAAAGAAACTGCCCATCTAGTCCAAGTACTCGGGAAGTCATAGTCATATAATCTTTTATACGATGTGGGGGTGCTCCATAATTCATGAACGCTTTGCCTAATTTTACAACAAAATTCTTTTTATAAATGATATCAGCAATGTGAACCGTGATTTCATTCATTGATGTATGTTTCCCGTTACAGGATGTAGACTTGAACTTTGGCATTATTGATGATAATGAGCTCGATGGCAGTAAATCACTGAATCCTGGTGATTTAGCGTCATTATGGCTTTTATTCTTATTATTATGATGTGGTTGCTGCTGCTGCTCTCCATTTGTAGTGTTTAGCTTCATTAAAGTTGATAAAACTCCATGACTTATTTCGTACAGTGGTGGAGGTGGAACATATTCGTCATCGTCTAAATTACTTCTCAAATCTCTTTCTTTGTCACTCAAATCTAGCTTGTCATCCTCTTCGTCAGAAGTTGTTATTGAGTTTGTCCCTTTAGGTCTCTTTCTCATTGTATTATCTCGTCCGTTAGACCAAGGTTTGAAGCCTGAAGTGTAATATTTAACAATTTTTTCAGCCTGCTGATTTGAACCAATTTCGGTTTGGGTTTTCCCCCGTTCAAGGCGATTAAGTTCAATTTGTTCTTCTTCATCCAGCTTCTTGCGTTTTTTACCATCCTTGAATGTTAAAATTCTTGTGAGAATATTAGGATTGTGTGTCTCTTGCAGTTCATTCTCGTGCCGTACTGAATTTTTCAGACCACTGCTGGATCTAGAAATTTGTGATTTTCGTCGACTTTCAAGGGCTTTCCGCAATTTATTGTTCTCAGTATGATTGCTCTGACCATCATAAGCATTAATCTCATTGGTTTCTATTGGATTAATAAGATCGTCACTGGTTACATATGCCTCTATGTTAAGATCATTGCTTGGTACACTTGAGTTTGTTTTCTGCTGCGAGGTTACAGGAGTGAATGTCGGTAAACTTGGGAAATAATCAGGCTGGCTGTAAGAATTTCTGCCATAATCATTTGCGATTGATGATTCTTTTGCTGGTATTGTACTCTGGGTTGTTTTTTTCTTAGAAGAATTACTCATTATTGTTCTCTTATTTGAAATCTGGAGTAGCCGCCGTTGTCGGAGTATCCCACTTTAAAAAAATTTTTTTTTCTTTTTTTTTTTTCGTGAAATTTTATCGAGAAAATCTAATCTTGAAGGACGCGAGAGATTATGCTGCATAACACCGTACAACATGCAAACAAAAGCAAATTATTGGCTTATTGATGTAACTCCATTACATAATTTAAATTTATTTATTCTTTTTCTTAGCTGCAGATTATATCAATAAAGGAAAATCATTTTTGGTATCAGAATTGTTGGAAATGATGGGGTTTTATGTGATATATTTAGAGTCATCTTCGATAAAATCGACCTCCGACATTGCCTCTTCGCCTTCTTTTTTTGCTCACATCCACTTCAGCATTTTCAGATTCCTTAATTGAAGAAAAAATTTAGGTAGTAATAAACAATCCAACAGAAACTCCAATAGCCACTTGTATATTTTGTGGTGTTATAAAAGTGCATCGCAAGTAATTGCTTCCAATGAGCCTGATTAGCTGATGGTCGGACTACGGTAAACAACGGCACAAACAAGAATTTGAAATAAGCTAGCAAAAATTGTTTGAAATAAGCGACGACGCTACGCATTGCATTTATATCCAAACATCCATACATATTCGCCTCAATGGTGATTCCAAATGATAAGAAAAATGAAATTATCACACCGTAAAGCATTCTCAGGGTTCCTGGTACTACACAATGGCTTAGACTCCAAATCTTTTGCATCCGGCACTCATTACTATCGCTTGGTACTTTCCGTTTCATTTCGGCTTCAGTTAACGTCCCTCTTTAATTAGATTTCGGCTTTTAAGTATCCTCATTTTAGCTTCATAATTTTCTGCTAGTTTATTAAAGTCAAATTTTTTCATTGTTTCTATATATTTTGTGTAGCCAGTTGAAATGGATTTATCCCTGAAAGCGGTTGTCAAGCTTCCTGGACTACTTGGGATCTGGGCATCCATTCAAAGCAGCCGCGCATCAGAAGCTACAAATGCCCGTAGCAGTTAAGATGATAATCATATTCTAGGTCCGCTGAAATTAATAAAAGATTTCTTATCATCAAATTAATTTTCAATCGTACACAATCTATCTGCCGCTGCCACCATGATTCTTAGCAAACATGCCTGAAACTCACTTCCCAGTACTGTGTTATGATTGGTCTCAAATCCTGCATTGAAAGAATGTGGAAAATTTTCCTTTTTTTTTCATGTCTCATTGCTTTTGTTTTCTTATTTTTCCATATTTAGGTTCTAAATTGTACTCGTTTAAACCACAATCATGCAACCTGCCTTACAAAAAACTGTTAAAGTTCTGGACATGCATGATGCGCCTAACCATTGCTCAACAATTATCCTTTGAGTTTGCTCGTCATTTGTAAACTGTTGCAGCAATGACATAGACACATATTAGAATGATAAGGTAATAGCTAGAGATATTTACTGACGCCATTCATCGCGGATTTGCGACATTCTTTTATTTTTTTTTTCACAGCGAGTGGTACCATTCCTTTCCCAAAGCAGTTTACAAATATGGTGTTATTTTCCTGTTTCGTCTATAGCACCAAAACCAGTCGAAGTTTATTATATTAAAGTTAGCCTTTATTTGCAGATCTTATATGACGAAGTGTTCCCTGGATATTTAAATGGAAAGATAAGTATTTCTGGAAATAAATCAATCAAGAGAATTTCCAACTGCCACCTTGATCATCCTAATCCCCAAAGAAAAAGTACTACCATGTTTGGTGTATATACAATTTGTATATGTAATATCCGATTTTCAGGAGAAATTCCTGTCAGCAAGCTGTTCTAAACAGGTGGTACAGGTGGAACCGGCATCTAGATAGAAAGATGTCCTCAGCTTAGGATGACAAGATCCCGAACACAAATTTCTTAAAATTCCAATAATAATGAGCAATGTACTAGTGAACTCTGTTTGATTGGTGATAATGGATTTTTAGTGTTAGTGGTAGCAATTTCATCCATCAATTCAAATAATGTAAGTCTGATAGGAATCATAAATAATAAAAATAAATACCTCATCACAACTACTGACGAAGTGGTCTCAAACACACTACTGTATTGCTGTCCTAGTCAACGTAGCATCAGTATGATACTAACAATTATGCTCGAGATAAAACATATAATAATCACATCTACCCAATTTCCATTAAATGCCATTGGGCATGTCATTAAGCTATTGCTACTTCCAGGTTCTTTTGACATTTATGCGGCGCTAACCGTTAGACTCAAATACATCTAACTATTCTTCCGTACAGCTTACTGCTTTCTACCGTCAATTAAATTTTATTTCTACTGGACATCACGCCATCATCAATTGAGTTTTTGCTCTCTTATACTTTCTATGTTTTCAAAATGGTGGAAAAGTTCTGTTAACTCATAATATCTGCTGCAAGAGATTCAGGAAGATGACATCATAGGACCAATTTTCTCTGGGATTGTAGGGGGATTTTAGAATTAATTAATATAAATGAGAATGCAAAATTTATTAGACTTTGTACATGATGAATTAGAATTTGCTATTCTGAATCCTTCAAATATAGAAATAGCTCGGTGTTTTGAATTTACATCAATAAAACAAACTACAGTCTAGTTAATTTTTACATCGATATGATTGATAGTGGCAGCGCAGCTATTAAATTCACTCTTCTTCAAAATCCTTTGATTTTGTCTTTTAAACAAACCCAATTTATCCTTAATAATTTTAAGGCCTTGATCTCGCAGACTTGCTAAATGATACTTACATTAGGAATGAGTTAAATTAAACGGTTTCTTGGAAGATTCTTCCTAACTTAATTTGAAAGAATTAATTCTTCGAAGCTCATCGAGATTGATTATTAATGAATTTCTAAGCCCTAAGAATATTAAAAAATTGACCGCTAGAAATATCACTAAATATTTCTTACAGAAGTTTACAATTGAGAGGCATCACTAGAACTAACTGATTTGGAGTCATTGGTAGCCGCTCCGAAACTTGGAGAAGAATGCTTTAAAAATTGAAATATCTACCCTTAGTTCATCAGCTTTAAACAGAGAGTCTCAAATTTAATGGTGGAACCTTCATTGTTATTGTTTTGCGATGTGGTTGACGGCTTCAACAAGTATAATCTGATTGCGAGAAAATAGAAAGATCGCTCAGTTTTTAAGAATTTGGGCCTCGACTTACCCGAAAAAATCAACTTTTACTAAGGTGTATTCCTTGTCAGCGCCAACTTCATATCATATATATTGATTCTTTATGCTGTATGTACATGCTGTAAATCTATTTGGTTCTAGTAGTAACAGTATTAGTTAAAAACTCCAACGCAGCTCTGGCGTCTGAATCAGGCAAAGTTCTCAAATTATCCAATGCCTTTTGCTTGTACTCTTCTGCCAATAATTTAGTTTGATTTAATCCGTCAAATTTTTCCACGTTTCCAACAGCGTATTCAATGTCACCAGGTTCACTAAACTTTCTTGCTATTATTGGCCCTAATTGCGGATTTTCTTTCCAGGCGTAGAGAACAGGCCCAGTAGCTAAGCCAAGTTTCAAATCGGCACCAGCGGGTTTTCCTAATTCATCTGACGTTCTTGAATAATCGAGAATATCATCAACTAACTGGAAACAAATCCCAAGGTTTCTACCGAATTGATAACAATTTTCAATGATATCTTCTTGAGCACCAGAAAGAACTGCGGCGGATCGACATGATTTTGAAATTAAAGAAGCAGTTTTCAAGTAAGTTTTGTGTAAATAATACTGGAAGGCAGCTTCAAAGTTTTCTTCGTGAGAGATCATTGGAGACAGTGGCTCACGCACTGAGAATTCATGTGGCTTTGTAGGAAGTTTACCAGTTGGTGTTGGTAGGCGCTTCCCATCATCCAATTGATCAGGGTTTCTGTTAATAACGGTGTTTTTCAATTGCATAAATTCCCCTTCGACAAGATTTGCAATTGCAGTGGAAATAAGTTCAATGACTTCAGGGTTTCTTAATCTAGCAATGGCAACAGATGCTCTACCAAGCAAGAAATCACCTGCGAGAACCGCCATTTTGTTAGTGAAAGCTGTGTTTCCACTTGGTCTTCCACGTCTGGTATCTGAGTGATCAATAACGTCATCATGCAACAAACTGGCAGTGTGGATTAATTCAACGATTTCAGCTAATCTTCGTTGCTTTGGTAGTATCCCATTACTAATATCTTTTTCTTCAGGAAGTTTGCCGAATGGGCCTGATAATGGCGCCAATATTAAATTTGGGTTGATTCCATGTAAAATCTTCAATGGACTAAGAGAATTATCTGGTCCGCCATCAGTGACTATTCTTGAGTGAACACCGCGATATTCCGGTTGGTCCACAGTATCAAAATGATCAGGTTTTAATCTGGTTCTCTCTTCAACAGGAATTGCAGCGAGTGACTTTGACAATAACAACACCAATAATGGCCTTAGTTTTTTACTATCTGATTCGAAGTAATAAGCTGCTGCTCTGTTTAATGTGGGATGCCCTGAGCCAATCAATGAAGCTATATTTTTTGCCAAATTGTTCATCTCATGGCTAACGATAGATATTGGATCTTGAAATTTTGGTTTGGCGCTAACTAACTTCTCCCCTGCCTCAATGGCTGCGGAAAATGCCGAAGTACTACCAGTGTATCTGATTCCAGAGATTCTTTTAATCAAGGTTCTCCTTTGCAATGCTACTCTTATCATTTCTTGATCACAACAAATAAACTAGTGTATGTATGAGATTGGATCCATATTACCTTAAATTGAAATTTTTTGGATAACTTTGACTCCGAGGTCAGGTGATAAAATTCTCAATTTCTCCGAGACATCGTTACCGACATTCAAAAACCTACAAGAATACTTTATAAACGGATTCAATTGATTAAGTTATTCAATCAATTCTATAAATGGTCAATTTACTCATGGTCGGATCTTTCAATAACACAAATTCAACCGTTTCCTTATCTTCTTTAACCAATTCAGCTTCATGATTGACAATATCTACGATACTCTTGAAAATTGCCCAACCATTACCGATACTCAAATTAGATTGTCTAGCCAAATCATTTGGCTTGTAGCTAAAAATTCCTAAAACAGAATGGGATTGGTTCTTGTTGTAAGCGTTTCTTCCGATGAATCCTAATTTAATTTGATCGATATCCCCAAGAATAGCATTGACAATCCATTTAGCAAACAAATTATTGTTTTTCTTCAATTCGGTAGAAATAATAGCACCAGTTTGAGTATTCAATTTAGTTTTCCAATCTAACGGCGATGGTGCATATTGATTCAAGGTATGAACAGAAATTGTGTCAAAGCCATCAGCGGATTTTTGCAAAAGATCCGCTTCAGTTCTAACCACAATGTTAATAAATTTTTGCTCTTCTTCATCATTGGCGGAAGATCTGTTCTTTCTTGAAGTTTCTTCGATGTGAGTAACTTCAGGAACTTTGTATAATTTATATTTGTAAATTTTATTAGATTTCAAATCATTAGACAATTTAACGGAGCTGGATTCTCCAATTTTGCCAATTTTTTCATTGATAGATGCCGAAGTGAATTTTTCAAAATTTTCATTAATCAAATTTAATTCATTACTCAATTTATTGTAATTGTTAATATTATTGTCATCGAGGTGGAGACTCTTAGTAAACAAGTTGTCATTTTCATCAACGATAGTTTGAAGTTTTGGCTTTGAATCAGAAAAGTATAATTTACCAGTTTTAACGTTTTTGGTGATTTTAATATTCCATGGGAAATTAGATTTATGGGAAGCCATTATCGTGGCCAAAATCTTATCAGTAATTAAGATGTCAGCTTTATCCTGGTTAGCATATTCCAATAATTGTTTATCACTTAAAGTGTCAACGTAAGTGTCAGTGACTGTCTTAGTGAAAACCTTCAATGGGATGGTTTTCTTATTCAAATTAGAACTGGACGATAACTTATCAAATGACTTATTGTAAGATTTCACCAAAGCTGGATTAATAATAACATCTAATACTTCACCGTTAGAACCTAAGTCCAAGTTTAATTTCGCCAATTTGTTAAATTCAATGTCAGTAATTTTAGCAAAATTTGATTTAAGCTCAATGGAAGCCTTTCTTCGCTTAGCCGAATCATCAATTTGATTTTGATTTGGAGTGTTCCAAGATCTTTGTTGTTGTTGCTGTTGTTGTTGTGATTGTGCCTGTTGACCAGATTGACCTTGTTGTTGAGGCTTACTGCTAGCATTTCTTTGTTGTTGAGGTCTTTGCTGTTGTAAACCACTTCTTCTGTTAAGTCCCCTACCTCTTAAAACCATTCTATGTTGTTGTTGATTTTGATTGTTAATGGTTGAACTGTTGTTATTAGTAGTGTTAGAGCTGCTAGCACCAGTCTTAGAATCAACAATTTCAAAGTCATTGGTTTCTGACGTCTCTTCTGCCGCAAATTTGGAAGCAGCAGATGCACCATAAGCATGAAATGGATCTCTAATACCTTTTTGGCTTTTATTTTGTGGTTGATTTTGACTGGCAGATTCAGCAGTGAACCAGTCTGAGGCTTTACCTAATTTATCAGATTTGGAGAATGGGGCATAAGGAATATCGTGGAATCTCAGGGCAACTGGGATTTGCTTTGGAGGACCCCAACTGTTCTCCGAAGAATTAAGAAATTCCAAATTGAATGGAAGCTTTTCACCTGGCATGATAGATATGTCTTGTTAATTAAATCAAAAGATTTCTTCTACTTGAAAAAAAAAATTGAAGAATTTTCACAAGAATTTTGATAGAGTAAAAGAACACAATAGCAAGGTTCATAACCGTGCTTGGTCACTTCATCTACCAAATTGCTATTTTGTTAGTAGTTAATGGGCCGGGTAACAAAATCATTGAATAATTTCAATTAATCGCCACCACCCAAGTAGAGACAGGATTCAGAAGACATTCAAAGTAAAAGCAAGGCAACAACAATTAATCAATTATGAACGGAATCTCAGTAGACATCAATCATTTGAAAAAGGGAGAAGTCAATTTAGGTACTTCCATTATGGCAGTGACCTTTAAGGATGGGGTTATCCTTGGAGCTGATAGTAGAACTACTACAGGATCCTATATTGCAAATAGAGTTACTGATAAGTTAACTCAAGTTTATGAAAAAATTTGGTGTTGTCGTTCAGGTTCCGCGGCTGACACTCAGGCAATCACTGATATAGCAAGATATTATTTGCACACACAAGTTGCTGAGAACAATTATGAATCGCAACCAAATGTTAAATTAGCCGCATCAGTTTTTCAAGAATTATGTTACAATAACAAAGACAATTTGACTGCTGGGATAATTTGCGCAGGTTATGACGAAGAGAAACAGGTTGGTGAAGTGTATTCCATACCCATTGGTGGATCTCTTCATAAACAAGATTTTGCGATTGCTGGTTCAGGATCCAGTTATATCTATGGTTACTGTAATGAAAATTTTAAGAAGAACATGACGCAAGACGAAACTGTTGATTTTGTTAAGAAATCTTTAGGTCAAGCCATTAAGTGGGATGGTAGTTCTGGTGGTGTTATTAGAATGATTGTTTTAACTAAAAAGGGGATTGACAGATTGATATTCTTCCCAGAAGAAACTTATTTAGTTCCAAAAGATTTTGAATAGATCTGGCCTTGAAATGTGATATTGTGTAAGGTATGGATATTGAAGCTCTATTGTAAATTAGGATAAATTAGGATAAATTGTGCCCTATTATCTTTCGTTTTTACCCGCCCGTGAATATTATTATAGGTGGTACGCTAATTTCATTACTAAATTGAACCATAAAATATCAACATGAATAACTCATATTCCTCTGAGGATATAAGTAATATATCCATATTAGATGTAAGTACAAGAGAAATATTTTCGTATACTTAATATACTAATGAGTCTAGTCCGACTATGATTATTTGTCTAAGATTATAATAATAGGGCCTTCTGGGGTAGGCAAGTCTTGCATTTTACATCGATTCATTAAAGGAGATTGGAATATTCTCAGTTCACAAACGATAGGGGTTGAATTCAGTTCTAAGATTATAACAATCGGACAGTCTTCTACCAATACAATAAAGATGAAAATGCAACTTTGGGATACTGCCGGACAAGAAAGATTTCGGAGTTTAACAAGAAGCTATTATCGTGGTTCTGCAGGTGTGGTGCTAGTTTATGACGTGACAAATCGAAATTCCTTTAATCAATTGCATGAATTCATAGCAGATATTAAAAGTTTAACTAATGAAATGATATCTATAGTGGTGGTGGGGAATAAATCTGATTTGGTTACTAGTAAACCTATTGACCCTACAAATATTGTCAGCGATGAAGAAGCATTGAAGTTTTGCTCTTACTATTCACAAGAAATTGGTTACGAAATTCCATTTATTAAATCCAGTGCTTTGTTAGCAGATAATATTAACTATATCTTTGAAAAAATATCAAATATGATTTTAACTAAAGTTGAAATTGGAATGATCGACCCTGAAGATCCACTTTGCGGAGTTCAATATGGAGATTTGTCAAAATGGGATACCCACAGCGGTCATAACGGTGTGGTTGGTGTTAGTGGTGGTCGTGAGATTCTTAGAAAGAAACCGACAACCATTAGCTTAATAGATAGACGGGCTAAACAATACACTGATGCTGTTTCTGGTTGGTGGTCTTGTTGTTAGGAAGAATGAAAAAAAAAAAAAAAAATCTTTTTCTCTTAGTCTCTAATTATTAGAATTTCTTTTTTCGTTTCTACCTTTTTATATTATATCCTGAATACCATTTAACTAATATTTTGCAATTCCATGTTTTCATTGTTATTATTATTATTATTGCCGTTATTGTTATCATTATTAGCAGTCCCTAGTTCTGGATCCACCAATCCATCAAAAAATGTGGTTCTTAGTTCTCGCCATCTAGTGGTATAAGTACCCAACATAACCAAAATTACTGAACTAACAATCTGTAATACCCACCACCAGAATGATGCTGGGAATTCTTTAGAATATAGCCATACCACAAATAAATTAATCATATGAATCGTCAATGCAAAATCCCAAGCGAGTTTTGATCTACCAACAATTACTGTCATGAATATCACACAAAGTAATGTATCAAGTAACCAAAGCATAAACAATACAAGCCCCAAAGTATTAGAGATTTCCACTAATTTCCAAGAGAAAACCCATGCAAAACTGAATGTATAACCAAATAATGAAGCCATAAATGAAAACTCAAGGGTGGCTATAATATAATATGTACATTGAAGAAGGACAATTTGTGCAAAAATTCTACTAGGTGATAAGGTATCTTTGAATATATTGGAATTCATCACATTGGATGATAGCTTCATATATCCTCTGCTCATTGCTTAATCGTGAAGGATGATTAATAATTATTGTTTGACTATCCCTTATTGAAAACACGGTTTGAAAACACTTCGTTTCGGTTTTTTTGATTTTTTTTTACTGGGCTGCCTAGATACCATTTTACCCGGTGGGATGGATCCTGCATAAAAAAAAAAATTTAGCAAAAAAATTTTCTCACAATTTACATTAGAATCTTGAATATAAGGAAAAAATGGGGAAGGGGAAATTAGTGGTTAACTTTGACACTTTAGAAGTCCCAGACTTTGATTCGGACGAAGAGCTTGAGCGAGAGGTTTCAAAGGCGGTAACGCAAAGGAAGGATACAAAGAAGAAAAGCAAGAAAGTGGAAGAACAACCAAATGAAGACGAAGAAGCAAAATTGAATAAGGACTTTGTGTTTGATGATGAAGAGACCACTGCCATTAATGAACATGATCTTATGAGCGATGAAGAATCGGACGAGGGAGAGGCGAATTACGACAGTGAAGATGATAATGACGAAGAAAAGAATGAAGGTGAAGGTGATAATGAAGAGGAAGACGAAGAAGTGAAGGCAGAAGAAATCGAAGATGATGCCGATGAAGAGGAAGACCAGTATGACGGAAAACTTAAAGTGGGTAAAACTTCTAGAAACGCAGCTGAAGATGAAGATTCTGCTGAGGCAATCGCTAATTATTTCGGTGAGACAATCGTCAATGATACGGTGTCTAATAGCACTATCACTTTTGATAAACTTAATCTTTCAAGGGCATTATTAAAAGCTCTTAACGATTTGAAATTCTCCAAGCCAACACCAATTCAAAGAGAATCTATCCCAATTGCCTTGATGGGTAAAGATATTGTGGCAGGTGCTGAAACTGGGTCAGGTAAGACTGCCGCTTTTTTAATCCCAATCATTGAAAGACTCTTGCATAAGCCAAAGAATCAAACCAAAACTAGAGCACTTATATTATCACCAACCAGAGATTTATCGGTGCAAATTGCTAATGTGTTCAAGGATCTTAGAAAATATGCAGGAAATATTGAGAGTGTAATTGCTGTTGGTGGGTTGAATTTAAGAAAACAAGAACAAGAATTAGCTAAAGAACCAGATGTGGTTATTGCAACCCCAGGTAGGTGTGTTGATCTTATGAAAAATAGTCCTGCATTCAAGTATGAGAACATTGAAATTTTAATCCTTGATGAAGCTGATAGAATGTTAGAAGAAGGTTTCCAGGATCAATTGACAGAGATTCTTGAATTATTGCCTAAGAAGAGACAAACTATGCTTTTCTCTGCTACAATGAACACCAAGATTGAGAATTTGATCAGATTGTCATTAAACAAACCGGCAAGAATTATGATCAATCCGCCAAATAAAGCGGCAGAAAATCTTAAGCAGGAATTCATTAGACTTCGTCCTATACAAGTTGATAAGAAAGCTGCCTTACTATGTCAAGTATTGAAAGAAATCGACCCTAAACAACTGAATCGTGTAGTGGTGTTCTGTGCTACTCAAGATGGTGTTCATCAATTGAGAGTTATTCTTCAGCAATATGGACTCAAAGCAGGTGAAATGTTTGGTGGGATGACTCCTGATCAAAGACAAGATATCATTCTGAAATTTAAGAAAGCAAGTGTTCCATTGTTGGTATGCACAGATTTGTTTTCTAGAGGTATTGATGTCCCAAAGATTCAATTTGTTATCAATTATGATATGCCAAACTCTCATGAAGTTTACGTTCATAGAGTTGGTAGAACTGCGAGAGCTAATAGAGATGGTACATCTATTTCGTTTGTCAGAGACACTAAAAGGGAGCATGGGATTGTCAAAAATGTGATGAAAGCACTTGGAGGACGTCAACTTAACAGTAGAAAAATAAATTGGGAGAAAGTTGATAAAATACAGGAAACTTTGAATAAATTGAAAGAGAAGGTTGAACAAGTTCTCGAAGATGAAAAAGCACAACGGAAGTTGGAAATTGCTGAAAAGCAAATTAAAAAGGCGGAGAATTTGCTTAAGCATGAAGGTGAAATTAAGTCACGACCAAAACGTTCTTGGATAAAAGAAAGAGATTTAAGTAAAAAAGTGGAGAAGAAATCAGATAAATTAATAAATCGTAAGAAGAGAAAGAGAATAGAAGAAAATGGAAGAAATCTTAAACTAGGGAAAGTGAAGAAGCTGAAAAAGAAATAAAAAAATAAATAAATACTTTGTGAAATATGTTTCCATTATGAAATTCACATGCCAGATTAACATAATAGATTGACGAATAATGTAAGACAGGACGATGGTAAATATTTGGTTCATACTTGGCATGGATTATCAGAATTTTATGCATATTTTTATGCAACGACATTGACCATGCATTTTAATTACAAAGTGAGCGTTGATGAATTGATAATCTTAACCTCAGCAAAAGCAATCTGTAGAAACAATTCTTGGAAATCGACTGTACGAATTAGGTAGTAATAAATCTGAAATTCACCATTGAAGGGAACCGATCGGTTAGTTAACTAAGGGCCAACCCTGTTAAAATCCGCTGTTATAGAATTAGCAATAGCAGATATTTTTTTGAAATTATTCAAGATGAATTTTATCGCAACAATATTTTATTCTTATCATAGGAAATATACAAATACAACTTAATTCCCGCCCTGAGACTATGCTTATAGTGATACATGCATATTGGTTTTTATACAATTCTACTGCATATCCAGTAATCTACTCCTAATATCTTAAATTTGTCGTTTAAATCGTATTTCAAATAAAAATATTCATTCTCTCAGAGTTAGAAAAATTTTCATTCTCTTTCATAGTATCCTGCAAATGTCCGCTGCACCTCGCAGCACCTGTCTTTATGGGAGAATCTGATGACAGGTACGTGACATTGGAAGCACAGCCGTTACTTTAATGTATGGGCTCATCATGGCACCCTTACGCAGAAATGCAATTTTTCGCTAGTTTTTCAGGGTAACACGATGACCGCTGTTTCGTCTCTACTATACGAAGCTTAAAATAGAGAAAAAGAAAAGTATCGAATGAAAAAAAAAAGTGCAGGCATACAAAAACATAGGTTTTCCTGTTTTTCCATTAATATTGTTTCATTTACTCAGTAGACATTAAAAAGAATTACAAAATTATTTGCCTCTTTTCAATCTCAATGGCATCAGAGACAGATAGTGACAAAAAGAATTCAAATATCTTACAGGATGCGTCAGCATTATTAATGCTAAGTAATACCGCCGTGGTTAATGATAATAAACCCGAAAGTTCTTCCTCAACTGGTGACAATAAAGGAAGTTCTGCCAATAGCACTACCAGCGGCAAAGATGAAACAAAAATTGAGAAGGAAGAGAATATTAATGAACTGACGAATAGCGGCGTGCCGAATGAAGAAATCAAAGATGTCAGAAAGTCGCCTTCAACTTTGTCACCGCCTTCCTCGTCTTCTTCATCAAATTTAGCCTCTTCTAACCCTGGTCCTGCAGTGGCGACGCTATCTGAAGAAAAAGAAGGCAAAGACAAGAAAGAAACTTCTATGAAGGCAATAGTTGCTGCTGCTGCGTTGGCTGCTGCTGCTTCAACTCCTTTCCCATTAAAGAATAGTAAGGAAGACAAGGATGAAAAGACAAAACAGCAGCCGTCGTCTGAGAATAATAATGACAGCAAGAAAAAAGATTCAGTACCTCCATATGCTGTTGACCCTGATGCTGGGATAATAGATTGCATATGTAAAGTCAATGAAGATGATGGTTTTACGATTCAATGTGATCGATGTTTCCGATGGCAGCATGCCTCATGTTTTAACATTCTTAATAATGAAAACGTTCCTGACATTTATTATTGTGAGAAATGTGATCCTAAATCTTTCAAGTCAAAAAGTATTAATGTCAAGGAAATGAGAGAAAGACAATTGAATATCTTGAATGATCGAATTCCTGAACGGCCAAATTCCAGGGGTTCTGATGGTGATAAAAAGAGAAAGTATGAAAGTGATTCTACCCACGAAGAAATTGAAAATCCAAAAAGGAAAAGAAGACCTAAAGAATTGGTACTTGATTTGGATAAAGAAACAGAAACGAATAGTAATAATGGTGCGTATAGCACTAATAATAGTAACTCTAATGGAAATAACGCGAATGCCAGTAATACTGACAATGATGGTAAAAAGGAGAAACCAAGAAATAATAAAAAGAAGAAGCAGGAATTTGACGATCGTACCAATGAAGAATTGATTACAAGAATTGAGTCAGCTAAAGATGAATATTTCTATGCAGTTTACACTAATTTGACCAATTCAGAATTTAAAACTAAAGCTGTTGAAGAATACGTTACCAGCACTTTAATTCAAAAGTTATCGGGACATTCTGAACCAGATCGACTTAATTTCATGCAATTGACCAGCGACGAGATCAATAAAGTATCAAAGCCAAAGATAGCAGTCAGAAGTATTCTCCTGGGTGAAAACAATGTGTCCTCATCTCATTTTAAGTTTTCAGGTTTATCAAATTTAGGATTGTTTTCAAATTCCTCAATTGAATCAGATAATACTTTGGTTGAAGAATTTTTGGGGGAACTTGATAAACAAGATAGTTATTTCCATAACCCAATCAATCAATTTAAGTACTGGGGACTTCCCAAAAATTATTATTTTTTCATTGATTTTACCAAGGAGAAAGACTCGCTATTGAAAAAGGAATTCGTTCCATTATATTTCAATTGCAAAACTTCTGGGAATATTACTCGATATATTAGAAAATCATGTTATCCTAATTGTCAAATTGTTCCAATCATAATTGATGGGAAAACGCTTAAATTTTACTTGAAAACAATGAGGCCAATAAAGAAAAATGAAGAACTAACAATTGGATGGGAATTTGAATTTAATAAATTGTATTCAAAAGTTTATTCTAATGGGTACGACATTGATGAACATAACGATGAAGTCAAATCGAATTTTAACAATCAGCTAACTACTAACGAAAAGATCCAATTAATTAATCAAGTTGAATTTATCTTGGGACAATACAAATGTGGATGTTATTCTGTGAGCAATAATGTGAACAATTCAAAATGTAAATTATTAAGAATAAAGAAGATGGGTAGTTATTTCTACAGATCATCAAGAAAAGGGGGGTCTAAATTGAATAAGATTGATAACAATGATGTTGATTATGAAGATCAGTTGATAAAGTCAAGACTTGAAAAACGAGATGAAGTGTTTAATAAGTTAGCAATTCACAATATTACTAATAACAATAAAACTGCTCATGGAGATGTCAAACAACAATCGGACAGTATAGAATCCAAAGTTGATGAAACCAACGATAAAAGCAAACCATTTGGTTCAATTAAATCAATTATCCACCCAAGACGAAACTATTTGTCTAAAGCCATGGATTACTCAATTATAAATAGTCGAGCACAACTAGCAAAAGCAATAATAGCGAACTGTCTCTCAATACCAGTGGCAATTAAACCAAAAGTTGATGAAAACATCAGCATTGTGGTTGCCGAAGAAGTCGAAAATGAACAAGAACCAAAGAAAATTAAGAAATTGAGTTTTGCTGATTTTCTTAAGAATAGACCAAACAAATAAGCCATAAATTAATTTCCAATGTAATATATAATAGTCTGCACTAACTAATGCTAATATAAACTGAATTTTTTGTTTCTCAGTTTTATTTAAGATGATTTCCATATGATTTTCTGCAATGTTTCGATACGTCGTCTCCCATCTTTAAGCAATCCAATGAATTGTAAATCGAACAAGCACTGCAAGAACCATGATAGTAACACTTTATCCACGTTAAGCTCATCCTGACCGTTGATTACTTTCATAGCTCCTGGTGTGTTCTCTACAATCAATTTGAATGACTGATAGTAATCGAAAATGTTAACGTTTAATGGTGCCTCCCTGTATAATTTAAACATTTCCACCAACAATGGTTTTCTTGAATCACATTCATCATTTAACGTCTTCTTCTTTTTCCTTTTACAGTTTTTTGCAAAATAATTCTCTGGTCTAGTGAGAGCATCTTCAAGATTTTTCCTCACCAGAGGAATCATCACCGCAGGGAGAATGTTGGAGTCGATTATCATGACTTCACGAATTGGTAAGTGTAGTAACTGGGAAAAACCTGTCTCTATCGGTTGCAAGTCATCTTTTTGGTTGAGGACATTGACTTCAGTGAAGAATATTTTCGCTAGTCGTTCAATGAACTTATATGTTTCTTTCTCATGGTTGATCTTATCTTGAATGCTATTCCCTTGAGGAAAGCTGAACTCCTCTAAACATAACTTCTTAAATAATGAGTACGACGAATCCTTGAATATAGAAGCTAAAGAAGACACTAGGGCCCTCATTTGATCTTGGGAAAAGTTGGATATTTCGGTTAGGGACAGCTTGACAAAGTGCGAGTATTTAGGATCGTCAGTGAGAAGCATTGTATAAAGCTGAGCTTTTGAAAACTTCTCCTTAGTCTTAGTTAATTGTTCTTGTAAGATGATTAAGAATTTCAAAAAATTCGAAAGATTTGATAAACTGATCTCCCAAATTGCCAATAGTTCAGGCAAGTTAGCAATCACATGCTTTTTCATTGATTTCAATTTCTTCACCTGTGCTTCTTGGTAATCTGCATCCTCAACAATCACAGTTAACGGCTGACTGAAATAATGCTGCATTATACCGTATTGGATCCTCCTGACAAACCCCAGCGCAGTGAAATTGGCCAAAATAGCCTGCACTAATTGAGGGCCAAAAACAAATGGTCCAGCAAGGACAACATCATCAAAAAGCTTATCAAATAATCCTTGAGTGTCGTGATCCACTGTGATCGAATTACAGTCAAGGATCTTAGTGAGAGTACCAGGTAAACTAGTAGAGTATGAACTGACATTTAAAAGTAACTTCAACGGAATAGAATCAAGGTTTTTCTGTAGCATAGAAAGTAACTGACTAAGCACTGAAATATTGAAGGTGTTAAAATTTCTAATCAATAGAACTAACTTGACTTCTCGATTCTGTTTTGTGCATTTGCTAGTTTCTCGGAAGTAATTTTTGATTAACCCAACGTCAAGGTAAATCGGTCTGTTTTCTTGTTCATCACAGAGATTGTATCCAATTATTTTTAATGTGGTTTTCAAATCTGGGCAGTCGTTAGAATCTAATGAAATTAACTTGATCGAAGGATGAGTATTAAGCTGGTAGCTCAAACCGTTGAAAAGTTCGATGTGGTTGGCGATATTGGTTCCTGAAAAAAGAATAGTCGTTGGGATTTTCTGAGGAAAGAATTCATCGCAGTTGTTAGATATTGGCTTGTCTATCTCATTTATAATTTGATTGAGAAGAGGGAGATTATATGTTTCCAAGATATCATCAATTTTCCTCTGGTAATTTGTCCACAAAGATTTGAATGAATTGTACCGCCTATCCGCATCATCCTGTTTGAATAATTGTGGCAATAGGGTTTTACCATTTTTGATGTTATGGTCAAATTTTCGTTTTCTCTGTTTTATGTAAACCGTTTTCAGTCCATCTTCATCATTATTCATCCTGTAAATCTTTGAAGTTTATAATAATTTCGCAAGAATCGAAATTTTTCAAAAGATTAATTTAATTTTATGTGTGCAATTGCTGACTGGATCTTCCCATGCTTTTGGTCTATGAGGCGCATTGAAATTTTCCTGGAAGCATAAAGCGGGTCAATCTTTTCTTGGGGTGTCAACTACTACAAAAGGATGTCATTTAACGAACATATGGCTGAAGCTTTACCGAAAGATGAGAAATTTCAAGTTGTTCACCTTCAGTCAGTTTCAAGGAAAAGTGCCAATATAATCGTGGATGACGACCAATCAGAATCACTTACTCTTAAGACGCAACATTTTATCACGGTTGCCAGAGATTCCACAATTATCGTTGCCCTTGAAATATTTGTTTATGTTGTGGTCAATCAATTCAATAACTTCAATAACGATCTGCCTATTAAGAAAATCATATATATTTCCAAGATTGACTCCACTGGCCTTGTGAAGTTGAAACTTACTCCGGTGATCCAGGCGGTACTCACGTATTTGGTTAATTTGAAAGTTAGCCACTACACTGATCATTACATTATTCCCGGAGAACCGACTCCTCTGAGAACCACCAAGAAACTTCTCAAATCTCTTCTATCGGAATCAGAGCAGCCTGCGGCTAAGGTGATGTTTGGATCGTTAGCTGATGTGGAAGCCTTGACAGGACGCGACGTGATAACCAAGATCCAGTTGTTCACTAGAGCTGAAAAGCAATATCTTTTCCCATCATCTTACAAGAATAATGGAAAGCATGTATTATCTGATCGTCAATTACTCTCCTGGTGGTTAAAATTGTTAGATAAGATCATGAAGGCAACATTTATTGATGTAAATGGTACCTTAGCGATCCCTGGAGAAGACCGACATATTATTAGTCAATTTATATCTGAACTTAGTAGTCCATGGACTTCGAGGGCTCCTGGAGATGGTAAAGCTATGCATGTGATAGCATTATTTCCTGATGATCCAAAGGGGAGATTTTTGGAGCATTTGGTCGTTGAGAACAGAATTACAAAAATCTCGAATAAGCAGTTCTGGAACGAACTTGCGGGAAGACAAGAGTTCCGATTGACTAATATTGTGGGTATTATAGAAATTAGTGGTCATGCCAAAGGTGATGAGAAATTTGTGAATAACAAGATTCAAAATGAATTAGAGATGGCTTTGGCGGTTGATAAGCTTAGTGAACGTGGCATCGTGATTAATAACTTCTGCGATGATATAATTGTACTTACTAAACAGCGATTGAAGTTCTTGAAAAATTATATTATTGGAGAAGAATACGATAAGATTGAATCAGCCAAAAATGCGTTCATCAACGCTCAGTACTTATTGAATCACGATTGTAATTACTTACAACATAAGGAGCGACAATCTAAACCGAGACAAAGAGGGTTCAAAGAAGTGATTGGCAAAGCTATTGAACAGCAATCCACCTCTAATAACGAAAATCCAGCCAACCCTGTTCAACCAGTTGTGCGCATATTATCTGTAAAGAGGAAGAGGAAGTGAAGTAAGTGGTGGTGAGTGCGCTTACATAATATTACATGTACCAAAATAAGGGAAAGAAAATCAGAAAAATTAAAACCGGATATTTTCTGGAAAGCTTACGTAGAAACGTTAAATCTTAGAAAATAACCTAATAATGGTAGGCGGAGGAAATAGACCCTTAAAATGCTTTCACTATTTCTATATTAACATAATATTTAGCTTAAGTTGAAACAACTTCAAGAAAAAAAAAGACTTGAACAGCAGGAACAACTGAAAGTGAGAAAGCCATCATCAGGCAATGGCGCCACCAGTGGTAAAAAATCCGGTAAAACTCCAGCACAAATGAGAATTGATAAAGATCTAGAAGCCCTTAATAAATCTGGAGCTTTGCCACCTCCTGTTAGGCTTGATTTCCCTAATAAATCTGATAAGATGAATTTTGATATCACTATTACACCAACTTCTGGTTATTATAAGGGTGGTCGTTTCCAGTTCACATTTGCGGCTAATGAAAACTATCCTATTGATCCACCAAAGATTCTATGTACTAAAATCATTTACCACCCAAATATCGATTTACAAGGGAACGTATGTCTTAATATCTTAAGAGAAGGTTGGACCCCAGCATTGGAAATCAATTCTGTCATTGTCGGACTTCTCCATTTGTTCAACGAACCAAATCCTGAAGATCCTTTGAATAAAGAAGCTGGTAATGTGCTACACAAGGATAAACGTCAATTTGCTAACAATGTTAGTTACTCTATGAACGGTGGTTACATTGATGGCACTCATTTTGATAGAGTTTTGATTTAATATATAATAATGCGATAACATGTATTTTTTTTTCCCTTTTTTTCTTAATTATTTAGCATGGATATAAAATTATCTATTTTTGTAAAATTTTCATCATTCGTAGCGTACTGAATATGACTTTTGGTCTTCAAATGAGCCTCTAAATCGTAAAAATGAACATTACAATTTTCACATCGAAGCTTAACTTTATTAGCATTGCTGTTGTTTTTGTTGACTGCTGGTGGCGGTCTTGGAAGCGGAATCAGTCTTCGTTTTGCAATTTTCTTCGGAGTATCTTCAACAACCAATCTTCTTTTCAATTGATTTGGAACCAGAGCTTGAGTTCGGGGCACCGGTACAATCGTAGATGGTCCATTAGTAGGTAGAGTTCCAGCCCCACTTTCATTGAAGATAACATTTTCTTCAGCTTGATCATCATCTTCATCCCCTACTTCTATTGGGGCATCCGCTGTGCCATTCACAGTGGCGTCTTGCTCCGATTCATCAGTAGAAGTACTAAGCTCTCCATCTTCATAATCACTAGCACAAATCTTCTTCAATTGATCTCGTATTCTTCTAGTTCTTTTGAACTTCTCCTTTAATCGAATTTTTCTAGCTTCAGTGTCGGTCTCGCTACTGCTTAGAAACAATGATTTCCCGCCAGCGCAATGTTGGAAACTAGGCCAACTGTTCTTCACTGGCCATTGTTTAGAGACAATCGGCCGATACTTCTCCTTTAAATCGTAGATGTAAAGAAACTCATATTCAAAATACTTCAATTGCACTCCACCTTTAGTCTTTTCATTCTCTAACATATTCGCAAGCGAAATTTTGTTACCATTATTCCTATTATTTCCCTTAGCGCCAAAGCTAATATTATTCTCTTCAACAATGATACCAATTTGCTTGAGGCTGTTGACAGCCTTGGTGAAATTCCATACTCTAGTAGTCACTCCGTCTACCTTTGAAAACATGTCAGATTTAGGGTATGTCGCATTCTTATCAAATGGCCTTTTGGAAATGATTATATCCACTTCATCGCTAAAGAAGTTCACAATCTTCGACCCTGCCTTGGTGAAGGTGTCCTTAAGAAGCTTTGTCTTGAACGATTGAGGTCCTGAGTCAAGGTATGTTAGGTCAATATAAACAGTGCAATGTTTTAAATACTGTTGCCATCGATCAATCTTGCCCTGGGGGTTGTGTGAGATATTAACGCTCTTAGGTGCCAATGGGAGTCGCTGGGACATTCTTGTCCGAATGGAATTGATAGAATTTGTATGTAAGTAAAAAAAAAAAAGATAAACAAAAAAAAAAAAAAATAAATAATGCGAAAAAAAATAAAAATATCGGGAAAGAAAAATTTGGCTCGTTTCTACGGACAACGGTAATGCGCGCAACAATTTACAAAACATTCTATAAATCAATATGCCTGTTTAATTGATTGAAATTGGCTGTAATTGATATTGGTTTTCATTTGATGCCAAATTGGGGTCTGTAATAGCCTTGGAAGAGAACAATGCGACTAGGAACAAAGCTAAAAACGAAAATTGAAAATCTTACATTTTTGGAAGCCACACGAATCAAAATCTTTCCAAAGCTATCTGAGGGATTCCTCTATGAATAATAATTGTGTTAACATTAGTTTCGGCCTCGCATCTACTCTGAAATCATTTCTTGAAATAACATGCACGAATCACTTTAAACAGGACTACTTTGAAGTTGGCACTGGGTAACGTGGCCGAGTGGTTAAGGCGCCTGCGTTAGGAGCATTCACGTGTGAATTTGGCAGGTACCTAAGGGTTCGCGAGTTCGAATCTCGTCGTTACCAATATTTTTGGTAGGTAACGAAGTTTCTGGATCTTTTTTGTCCCCAATATATTTTATTTTTTATTTCTTACAGAATCACTATTCTATTAAAATAACAGGTTGCTTTTATTTGTTATAAATATTGTAGTCTAATCTGTTCAACAGCCGATTTCTGTTCTGGCGGTAAATTGAGTAATTGACCTGGAGGTAAGAGTAGCACTTGACCGATAACCTGAGCTTGATTTTGATCAGGCAATTGTAATAATTTTGTCACTGTGTGATTAGGTAATGCTGACCATTCCGGAGGGATGCTAAGTACTGGAGAATTATTATTATTATCGTTTCCCACAGGTGGGATCGCAGGTATGGAAGAAGGTGGGTCCTGTAGCGCTCCATTTGCACCAAAGGGAAGGTTATCGTTACCGTTATTATTATTGTTGTTAACATTATTGTTAAAGCCATTGAAATTGTTATTATTGAATTGGGGGGGTTGCTGGAAGTTATTCATTTGAGGTTGGAAATTAGTCACTTGTGGAGGTTGAAAGTTATTTATTTGAGGTGGTTGGAAGTTATTGCTATTATTGTTATTGCTATTATTTTGGGACGCCTGTGCAGCTTGACCAATCACATCATTATTAACAAAACCCATCAATAATAAAGCCTGCGCTAAGGCTATCGTCACTTGGCTATTATATTTCAAAATGTTTGTAGCGTTAGTGTAATCATTATTAATTAGTAGATTCTTCAAAGTAGCAATCAATTGAATAAGTTTAGTAGGCGGAATAGCCTTCAAATTCTCTGACACTTTAGAATCTTCCCAAGTGAAAAATTCGTCGTTCATGGCAGGTAAAGTATCTGGGGCATTAACCAAATTATTTGGCATCATCTCTTGTGGAATTTGAACCGGTCCTTGACCCTGCCCCTGTCCCTGTCTTTGTCCCTGTCCTTGCCCTTGTCCTTGCCCCTGTCCATCAAATAATCTTAATCCTCGTTGTCTTTCATCGTCACTGAGTAAACTATCTGGTAATTGAACTTCTGGCGGCAAAAAGTCTCGAGTTAAGGAGATCGTAGGCTTATTACTATGACCGTTGTTACCAGATCTTAATCCTTCTTTAGATATTTCAATTCTTAATTTCTTTCGTCCATTGATTTTGACGTCACCCAATAATTCAATAGCATTAAGAGCTTCCTCTGGGGTAGCGTATTCAACAAAACAAAATCCTTTGTTTTTTCCACTGTTTTCAAATTTTAATCTAACATCAACGACTCGCCCACTGCCCTTAATTAAACTTTTAATGTTTTCAACATTCCAATGATACGGTAACGATCCGATATATATCACACTAGAATTTGGAGTGGACATTTTTCTATTATTTCCATCAAAACAACAACAAGATTAAATTCTCTTTGTCTCATCAAATGTTTCGCACTTTCCCGAATTTCTTTTTTTTTTTTTTTTGGGGTGAAAAATAATGGTCATGTGACCGTATATTTAAATTAGGGCACAATTAGGCACGAAAGAACGAAGCGGACGACGACGACGACTCCCTACAAAAACGACAAAATAATAATGAAAAAACTAGTAATAACTAGAGAGAAATTTTCTTTTTTTTTTAAATAATAATAATAGTAATAGTAATAATAATGATAATGAAAATCTAGTATACAAATAATTGGATAAATCACATAAATCTTACTCTACGAGAATGTCCAGTGGTTACCACAGTTGACACAAGTACAGAACGTAGTTAAAGGTTCATCGGCTGATCTCGTTTGCATTTGGTAATAAGTAACTTTTCTTTGCTTACACTTCCCACAGATAAAACTATCAGTAACTGCTCTTTTCTCAACCGCTGATTTCGCTTTAAACAAATTTTCTTTTTCAATTTGTTCTCGTTCAGTTTTCAATTTTTCATTAAACACCATTTCTTCTGGGGTCATCACCACTAATTTCTCTGGGACAATTTCTTTCTTTAAAATCTTGTATCGAAGTTCTGGGTTATTAGCAGATTTAAAATTCATAACTAATGATCTTAATTTGGATCTATAAGCATCACCAGTCTCATGCTTAGCTAATTTATAAACTTCCAGCTCAATCTCTTTAGTAATTTGGAAAATTTCAGTACCTGATAATGACATGTTATCTTTTGCTAATCCATTGTATAACGCTTGTAATGATCCGTTTCTAGTTTTATTATCATAAATCATAGTATCAATTTGATCAGTTTTAAAAGTTCTATTATCAGCATATTGAGTTTTATTAGTTGCTTGCTTACTTTCTTGCTTAGAAGCAGTAGCAGCGGAAGAAGATATGTGGGCGCTAGAAGCAGCCGGGGTGCCAGATTTACTCTTTGCCTTCTTTACTTCATCTTTCCAATTCTTAATCATTTTCTTAACCAAATTTACAATCTCTTGGTTCTTTGATGATCTGAATTTATTAACGGCAACACCAACTTTGGTTTCCTATTACGGCGGTTAGCAGAAAACATCCATTATTTCTCGATATTCTATACTTACTCTTAGAAGAGATTCGGTCGGTTTCACATCGTTACCTAATACGGTTAAAATCTCTAAAATAGTAGCATCATCTTTTGCTTTCTCAAGATTCGATACTGCTGTTTTGATTTCTTTTGCGTTCATGATATATATATAATCTTACTCAATAAACACTCAATAAAAATTTCAATCTTAGATTTTTTATATGTATAGAAATTTTTTTTTTTTTTTATCCCCTAAAATTTTCACGCAGTCGTGTGCGTGCGATTAGCCCAACATGAGAGTTGGCTGATAAACATTAGCAAGTCAATCTATGAAATTAATTGATGAAAGGCAAATAAAAAAATATATATGTATATCTATATATATATATATATATATCTATAATTTCTATTCATCGCTATATTGTATATTCAAATTTCAAAATAAAACGTATGTTACACTAACAAAACTGCATTCACGCATCCATCTCTATCTGGTTCATTTGTTATTTGAGCATATTTCCCCCATACTACTTTACCACCAGGAGTAACTAATCCCAATTCACTAACGTTAACTTCAATTATCGTACCTTTAGTTAACACACCCAACTGCGTGTACATTGGACTTTGTGGGTTCTTCTTAACCGATAGTATTGGCAAAAACACAGTGACGCCCAATTCTGGATGAGTAACATTCGCCTTCTTCTGTCTGAGAGCACTTGGTCTGATAATTCTTTCTAATTTAGCTGGTTTTCTGGTAAAATTTTCCCCAACAAATGTATGTTTAGTAATCATTCTTTTCCATGCCTTCTTCTTAGTCTTCTTACCAGTCTTAATAACTTTGAACATTTCTTCTTCACTTATGCCCCTGACCTTAGGTAACGGCACTGAAAATTTATCAGCTTTTTCCAATCTTTTCTGTTTAATTGAGGTGGAAAGTGCTTTTGCTGTAGTTTGCTTTTCACGATCCAATAAATATGTTGGTAATGCTTCTTCTGGGTCATTCTTCCTAGCAGGTCCTTTAACTTTGCTTTCTTCATGAGCTTTAATTTTCTTTTTCATTTCAACTTTAGCCAAATGACGTTTCTTAGCAAATTGTTTACCTCTCCAACCAGTTAATCTCTTGGCATCTTTAGCAATTCGGTGGCCTTCACGCGCTTCTCTCTTACGCTTTCTTTCTTCATGATCAAGTCTACGACCATGCTTCTTGATATGCTGCTCGATATATTCGTTTTGAGGCATGTTTGATTGTTATAATTTATCTTAATGAAATGATAAAAGCAGGAAAAAAATTATATTTAGGGGAAAATGTAAGCTTAAAAAAAAAAAAATTTTTTTTTGCTCTTCGTTTACCCGGTCTTGAAAAAAAAATTAATTTTTCACATCTCTTCAAGCCGAAGGTTAGGTCCTTATAACCTTTAAAGAAAGGTGTATCTATATATTGATTGATTACCTGAAATGAGTGAACTTGATGTTCTTCTTAAAACTATAAGAACTTCCAGCGAATCAACAGAAGAAGCTATTCAAAAGGTTATATCTGATTTGGTTGTAGCCCAGCCGCCTGAATTCTTGCAATTTGCCGGATCGGGCGATAGTCAAGGGGTATCTTTGCTTTCGTTGAAATATCAAAGTTTACTTTCGTATTTGAATAGTATAGCCTTAGTGCTTCTATCTAGATTAGAAGAGCTCAAAGGAGAGGAAGTGAAGGATGTAAAGGATAAATCAATTGAGAATACTATTATGCAACGAGTAGTGCTTGAAAGAGGTGTGAAAAGTTTGGAAAAGAAAATCAGTTACCAGTTAGACAAGATGGTGAGAAGTTATAACCGTGCTGTGGACACTCAGAAGAAGAAAGATGGAGAAAAGAAAGATAATAGCAATGAAGAGGAATATAGTGGGCGAGAGGAAGGGAAAGACAAAGATGTAGAAGACGAAGAGGAGGAAGATTCTGATGATGGTGACGCTGATCTTAACTTTAAACCAAATGCATTGGCAATCGCTAAACAGTATAAATCCAAAGAGAGTGTATCCAAGAAGGAAAAATATAAACCACCTAAAATTTCAGCCATGGCGCCACCGTCATCTACTCCAGGAGATAAAAGAAGTGGCGGTAGCAACACTCGTAAATTACAGTCAATGGAAGAGTATCTTAAAGTCCATGGAGATGCTCCTTCTGTGGAGTACTCTATTGGTGCTAATATCGTTGATCATGGTCGTGGAGGTATCAAGACCGCTAAAGATATTGCCAAAGAGGATGAAGTTACACGATATGAGGAAGAAAATTTTACTCGATTACCCACAATTCAAACCAAAAAGTCTTCTAAGGAGAAACGAAGACAACAAGAGAATGTTTTTGGGGGCGAAGATTGGGGAATGTTTACTAATGATAGAGAGTTTTCATCGTCTACTTCATCAAAGAAAAAATCTGGAAGTGCATGGGATAGAGCTAAGAGAAGAAAGCATTGAGTTATTGAGCCATTTAAAGTCGTGTGCACATTGGCCAATCGGGCCGTTTAATCTTAAAACTTAGATGCATATAAACATACTGTAATGCAAATTATTATTATTAGTCTGCAACAAATGACGAATAATTCCTAATTTCAATGATTTACTAAGATCTTAATTCATTAATTTTGTATGTCCTTAAGTTTCAACATAGCTGAAATGAGCCATGCAATGCTGGACGCCCGCCGAATTTCCAGTGCGAAGTTAGGAGCCATCCCTAACAATATTTTTTTTTATTCATTTTTTCCCACGTTTTTACTCTTGTTCATTTTTTAAGGAGTTAAAAAGTGAGGAAATTTTATGGACGCAACGGACGATGACATAAAGTTTTTTTTTTTTTCTTCCTATAAATTTTTCATAAATCATCAACTTCCAATTTAATCTAATCTAATTTAATTCAGTTTAATTTAGTTTAATTAGAAACATATTCCATTTTTTGTATTTTCTACTATACGGAAAAAGATACTTGTTATATATTACAATGCAGTGTATAGCTCCTTGGATACCAGCATTCAAGAATGGATTAAGTCAAGAAAAAGATCCTTTCATTGTGTTCACATTAGCTACGATAGATAGCAAGAAACTTGCCCCAAGAACTAGAAGTTGTGTGTATCGTGGGTTCTTATTTGATGATGCGTCTACAAATTCGATTGTGTTTAATACCGATTTAAGAAGTGATAAATTTGAGGAATTAAAAAAGAATAATAAATTTGAGGCTTGTTTTTATTTGAGGGGATCAAGCAAACAGTTTCGATTTTCAGGGCAGGCGAAAATAATTACTCTTGAGGATTCACCTATAGTAACATTGCCAGACATTGTCAATAAACCATATGAAGATGAAGAGGAACCTTCAGACTATGATTGTGAAGAAGAGGATCAACCAGTTAGTGGTGGAGGTGGAGTGCCTGTATTGCATAAATCATTGTCAACGTCATCAATTTTCCAAGTGAATAACCGTCAAAAAAGTGATAAGGAAAAGGAAATTTACAAAGATCATTACCCATTGTTTTCTCCTGTGTCATTAGAAGCAATACATAGAGAGGCGCAGAATAAGTCATTGACGGAAATATATACAGCTGATACATCAATTGTGTATCCACCAACTGAAGAGGATTACAAGAAAGAATTTTATAGATGTTGGGATCTAATGTCATCCAAATCAAAATCATCCTTCAAGAAACCAGAACCAAAGACAATTATTGATGACGATAAAAGAAAAGTGTTGGACAGGATATATAGAGGTGTTGACGGACAAAATGTTAATGAGGGTTTGAAAAACTTTGCTGTCGTCGCGTTGTTGGTGGATAGAGTTGATTATTTCAAGGATAATTATGGGAATTCAAAACGATTATTATATGAGCGGATTAATTTTGATCAGTGGAAGGAGAGTGAAGTTGTACCATAAAATCATTAATGACATGAAAAGAGCCACTGATCCAAGTGCTGCAATATATAGATGGAGACGAATTGATTCATTATACTTAGCATGATTTACGTTATACATTAATTTTTATCTTATAATTTTTTTATATTTTTCTTCTTTTAATTTTATTATAATCTAACTTTTCCATTTTTTTTATTTAACTTTTGAATCAACTAAAGAGTCAACGTAAGCAGGTTCATTTTGATCATTAACCAACTGATAATCTTCCCAGACCACATGTTTTGATTGATCAGTTTTCATATTCTCCATGTACTCCATTAATTTCTTTATATCTTTGATTCTGTTGTGCTTAAGCGAACCGTCAATCTTCTCAAAATCTTTATTGGATTTAAATATTAACTGATCCCCGATACTGCAGCCGGTTGGAGGATTGACAAGTTCGACTCGGGTACTGTCACCACTCTCGGCCGCCAAGAGCATAGCCTGTGATTTGATTCCTCTCATCTTTGATGGTTTCAAATTTGTCACAATAACAACTGTTCTTCCTTGGAGATATTCTCTTGGGATGAAATTTCTCAAGCCACTGCACACACTGAGCGGCTCAGCAGTTTCGGTTGGACTAACAGCAATTTGAGACACATACAAGGAATCAGCATTTGGATGGTCTACACATTGAAGGATCTTACCAACTTTATATTGTAAATTGTTCGGCGGTATTCGCAGCGTTGATAAATAACGACGGAACATGTCAAAAAAAGAAATGATGTTTTGTAGTAACTTGACTTGAGTGATTTTCTGTTTTTTTTTGTTTTTTCACTGGCGGTAAGATTAACGCGCGGTTCTTTTACAACATGCATCGCAAACAATCATATAATAGAAAGAACTACATAGATTGTAGTTATAATTTACGCCTGTCGTTCACCATTTCTGATTAATCCAAAACTTCAACTAACAAGTCCACATGGCAAGCATAATCATCAATACCGGGCAAATCATTCACCGAAGTATGTATAAGGCTGGCAACTTCGTGGCGGCCATAAAAATCATTCTCAATACCGTTCAAAATATTTCTATTTTTGTTTCTCAAAAACATCTTTATTAAGACCACCACATGAATTTTTTCACTTCTTCAGAAAATGGTTGCTTTTAATAATTGTAATTCAAACTTGACTTCCAAAACGTTTCTGCCCAGAACTCATAATAAACTTGTCCATCAAGCAAAGCTCGCTGAAGTTTGGCAATGTGGGTCGTAATATCATCATTTATACAGAAACCATCCAAGTTTTTCCCACTGGCAAATAAGGGAAGATTCAAATATTTCGGTAAGATTAGGTTGAGCCACATGATAAAATGGCTCAGTGAGAACTTAATTCCACAAAGCAGTGGTTTAAAGTTCTTCGTGGTATTACTTTTCGTCAATGCTCTTTGAGGTTGAATGATGTGATCTTTGAGGATTTCACATTGACGATAATTGAATTCGGTGAACTCTTTGTCACTAACCTTTAAAACGGTTAGAATTATCCCCGATTCGTATCTCTTAATCTTTGTTTCTATGCTATCGAAATAGCCCTATTTGAAAACCATTCAGATAACTAGGGTGTTGGTGGTTGAGTTGGGGCTGGAGTTGCTAAGTGGCAAAGCGCTCAGGTAAGCTTATCGATAAAGTCAAAGCGTAGTTCACCAAGACCAGAGTTGAAATCCTTCAATTGAGTTGTCAAATTATTGATATGGAACACTTTCGCTTAAATGAGTTCAAACTCCTTTTTCTATTGATATGTGCGAGGAAAAAGCCCAAAATCTCAAAAAGAAGGGGAATCGAGAAATTCACCAAACTCATGGAACCGAAAAGGTACAAAATTCTCCACACAATGCTCTCTGAGGATACTTCTTTAGCTAAGATGCATTCTTTAAAAGTTTTATTTAATTCTAATTTAGGTTATAAAGATTCTATTGGAAAGCAATTCACTAAATGAGCATTTTCTTATCGTCAAGGTGGGTCACACACAATATCATAGATTTACGTAATTCATAGAAGCTGGTAAAACTGCCTGCAAAGTATGAAGAATTCTAATTACTTCTAGTGAAAAACGTAGAAATTTAAGATCTTTGAGAGGCATCATCTTCTCGGCCTGAATGTTTCTATCTTGAAGGCATAGTGCCATCGCGTGATCTCAAGAGTTGTGGCTGTAAGATAAATTTCAGACTTGACATTAATGTAATGCTTTTGGGGAGTGTAATTGTCTTCTGTGTAAATTTGTTTGATTTTGAGCTCCATTGATTCCATTATATTGGTATTCCTCAGCAAAATTGTACGTCCCTATTATCGCCAACACAGATTTTACATAAGACTTCTATCATCCGATGATAGTCCCTCTTCATAATTTTCCTCGTATCTGAGTGAGCCCCAAAGAGCAATACCCCCATATTTTCCTTGAATTATATTCATGTAATAGCCGTTCTTGAACCAGCATAATGTGGTCAACTATATTCTCCTTATCAAATTGCTCGTAGAAGCTATCTTTACCATAATATCTATGTTTATAACTGGTTAGCGTTCTGTCTTTGTTGCCTCATTTATATTCTTCATTCCAAAAAGTTCCATTAATTACTTCAATGGCGAATTCAAGCTTGTGTAAACTATAATCAATTTTCTCCATCGCTTCTCGCATTTGTTGGAATTGTCTTGGTTCCTTTTTTCTGAAATCAAATTTAACTAGCAGGGCTGTAACCAATGGTTTCCATTAAGATCCCCTTTATTCAATTAATACCGCTCTATAGATTGGATGCCAAAATTGAGTGCCGCAAGACTTTAACCTACAAGTCAGTCAGGATCCTATTTTTCAATAGGTCATCTTGAAAGGTTAGAATATGATACCTAATGCACTGCCTTCTTCCTCATCAAAAATTTGATGATTGTAGTCTGTTAGACCGTTGCAATCTTCGATTTCACAACTGTTGAATTCTCGGTGCTGAGATTGATCATACGTTAATTTCTGATCAACTGCAGTCCTTGATTCGTGATGAGCTTCATCGTATAAAGAAATTCTCTTGAACCTGCGAGTTAATCTTTTTTTGATCGTTGGGTTGGCCATTACTCGGTCTGATGGATTCGATTAAGTCGAAAAATATTAATCTAGTCAATTATCATATGGTGTCATCTATTAGTTAGTTGATGCTATCTGGTGCTGAAAATTGTCCTATATCCAATTAGGCGGGATTAATCGGCGGACCTAAAGAAAATCCAATACGATGGATCAAGTCAAGCCGCATATGCAAAGCAAAGCCTCAAGAATCGTAAAATGTGGAATATGATGATTATTCGGGGGGAATTGATAAGACAAAAAAACAATTGAAACAAAATTACATCATTGCTGTATAAATGATACTCGAAGCTCCGAGTAATCCAATGTAGTAACAAAAAAGCAGTAACAAAAGAGGCAGGCACTATATTCCCTCAACAACTTGAGCATTTTCATGTTCTTTTTTTCCTCAGGGCGATCTTATTTTTCCGAATGTGACTCTTCCTGTTTGGTCACTGCTTGAAAAACGTTTTTTCAAAGGAATAAAAAATTTTTTTTTCGGCCAAGCGAGTGACTGGGAGAGACGAGCGGAGGAGAGTGTGTTGTTATTATTTCATATGGGTATAACAAATCTATATAGGTACCATTTATAAATCAGAGTTGGTCCAGGAAATAAATATATTAATTTATGTAATATTAACTAGATAAAAATACAAAGCAAAAACACACCAAACTAAACTACTGAAACGAAAGAGAAAAGAAAGGCAGCTACAGTTGTTCTTAATTAATAATGTTGAGTACTGTTAATTATTCGCCATCAGTTTCCTTTGAAACTATAGAATACACCCCAATATCAGAAAGGTATAGGGATTTTATTCATTCAGCCAGACAGAGAGATATCAATGAGTATAATCGAGTTTCAAACCCTTATTATATTTCACCTTCATTTAATAAACCATTTTTAAATTATGATTACAGGACGAAAAATTTCAAAAAGCGTACAGATTCAAAATTATTCTTGGTTCTCGTTAAGATAACTGATTGGGAGATCGATGAGTTGGGATTAAACTCGCTATTGTATACATGTAATGAAGTCGCTAATGATAATGACGAAATTTACGTATTGTCGGTTTTCAATAAATTCGACTTAGATTATCATGACAATAATTACTATTTGAACCATGTGGATGGACTCAGAACTAGAGCTCGAAAAGAATTGCTTTCAGTATTTGAAGATAAAGTATTGAAATTTATCGACAAGCCATTGGCTGTCAGTATCAATATATTGTTTGATCAAAACGTCATATACTCTATTGAAAATACAATAATTGACTTCAATCCAGTAGTGGTAGTGTTAAGTCATGCTTATCATGAGGAAGAAACAAGAAAACCAAGATTTCTACAGAAAATTACTAATGCTAATTCAATCACAAATTATTGCATGAAAAAATTGAACAGTCCAATTATAATATACACTAATAATGGCGTTCAAAATCATATGCCAGATGGCGCAGGCGACGATACTAAAGATTATGATTATTTCAAGAATTTAATGAAGAATCATCCAATGCCTGAACTAGGGAAATCAACAGCCACTTCAAGAAACTCATCATTATCAAGATCTAGAGGGTCATTAAGTCCAGTGAGTTCATATCATTTATCTCCATTTAGAAGTATGGATATTAAACCATTGAAAAGTAACAGCAGTACACTTAGTCCTCAAATGAGTGCTGATGTCTTGATGTATAGTGGTAACCAGGAAATTAAGGAGAAATTAAAGAAGAGTTTCCCTTCATTTTCAAGATTTAGACACAAGATAAAGAGAAACGATTAAATTTAATATTAATACGCTAATTTTTTTACGAACAATTAATGCAACTAGACTAATAAATGTTAACGATTTTTTATTAAAAATGTATTTATTTCTAAGCTGTACTATTCGGATAAATTAGTATAATTTTAATTTTGAGAGTAAACTGGAATTATTTTGTACTGGCTGGATATAGTGTTGCTAAAAAACAAATTTATCGCTGTAATGGCGTCTGTCAGGAACGTTAACGCTTAAGTCTTGTGTCTTAGGTATTAATCTGCTGAGCATGTCTTCAGTGGTTCGATCCTCATGGTTGGAACTTGAATAATTTCTGAGTAATCGAGATTTTCAAATTCTGCAAAGAAGTAAAGAAATCGCAGGAGGGAAGTTTAATTCAGCACTGCACTTTACCCATGAGTGAGGCTTACCAGATAGCATCTCGTTGGATACTTAAGTTGAACTTAGTTGATGATGACTGTAAATTTTTTTTATTTTATTTTTATATTTATTGCTAGCTTTAATTTTTTTAATTTTTATTGTATTTGATTCATTTGCCACAATTTTTGGCAATCTCACCACCTTAAGGTGGTCCTCCGCTTTAAAAATGGCCGGTTAATGTAGCAGCGTCCGCTTAGAAATAATTTAGTGTCCATAGCTGAACAAGGATTAGCAAGCCTCACCCAAAATCCAAAGTTAGATTAAAAAACATTTCCAAACTAAACAGCATTCTATATTATTTATCATCAATTCATTAATTGAAAGATCCATCTAACGCTCATGGTTAAGAAAGAAAGATCGATATCCCCAACTGCTCCGCCTCCAAAAGCTGGCGCCACTCCTGATTTATCTAAACTTACACCTCAAGAATTGCGAATATATAAATTATATGGCAAATTACCTAGCACTAATGACATATTGGGCAATAAATTGAAAGATCGAAAATATTTTGATTCAGGAGACTATGCTTTGAACAAACTAAGAACCAAACAACAGCAACAGCAGCAAGAGCAACAACAAAATCAACAACAACATCAACCTCAACAAGAATCGGAAAATAATGCTATCTTTCAACAATTATCAAACAGCAGTAGCTCTCCAGGTACCGCAGGTACCAGTAGTAATAGTAGTCCTACTAGACCACACCACATTCAACAAATAAGCTCTTCACCACAGAAAATTCCAGATGATGATTTTATTACAAGTTCAGTAGATGGTAATAATTATTTACCATTACCTAATTTAGAAAAAATATCTAATTTACAAAAGAAAAAATCAATTACCAGAAACGGGTCAATTATTTCTACCACTAATAAAGAAATTATTGGAATAAGTTCTAAATCTAATTTAGAAACTGAAGTTGATTCCAGTGATATTAAATAGATTGAATTTTTTTTTGTTTTTATCTTTATTATTTTATATTATTATTGTTATTATAAGAGCTGATTGAATTCCCCCAGTATATACCCCTCGATAGTCACATGATTTTTTTTGTTTTGATTTCACGCGTATAAATATTTTTTGATTCGCTTAAGCCGTAAAAATTAACGGAAGGTTAAAACTTCAGTCCAATTTGATAAATAATTTTTAGCTCTAGAGCTGGTTGGTAAAGTAATAATTATATTACGCAGATATTCTAGAAGTGAAGAAAGCCAGTATGACACAAATGGAACCTAGTGATTCAACAATTAATTTAACTAAACCTACATTAAATTCAATTTACGGCTCAAGTGATTTACTTAATGAACAAGATGATATTTATCATAATTTGAAGAATGATATTAAAACTTCAGAAAAGCAACAACATTTTCAATCCCATAACACAGACGACTTGGGCCCTACTTCAATAATAATAAGACTTATCATTCTAGGGTTAACTGGGATCGTGTTTACCAAAGTGGCGCAAAACATTCATGATAATAATTTACAATTGACTTCAAATCTTGTGTTTAAACCATTTGAAGTGACAATTGAATATTTTAATTATTTTTTCAATAGAGAAATATCTCCAGGTTTTATAAGTTTCTTATGGGGGATTCTTCTAGGGTTGATTCAGCCTGCCTTGGACGCTATTTTCCCTAGTAGTTTCCTGGATAGAATTTTCACCAGTAGCAAGACCAATCATGCTATAATTGATTTCAATTCTGTGGTTAGATCAACAATTGCTTTATTAGGGATATCATTTGGCTTAAGAAAGATCGATTGGGAATCATCTTTACAATCATCAATAGCCTTTTGTTTATTGAATCCATGTGTGTGGCTATTGTTAGATTCTACAATTTCTGGATTTATAGGATGTTCACTAGTGGCAATCTTAACCACTTTGGCAATCTTTAAGGATTCTGATGGGACTGATTATTTGATTAAATTTTTGTTTACTGCGAGTTTCTTTTTCTGTTGTTTGTTGATTTACGGCAAAATTGGAAGACTTTTGTTCTCACCAAGAATGAACCAATAAAAATAGGAAGAAGGAAATGAAAAAATAGAATCACAAATGAATTAGGCCAATTGTTAGTAACTAGTTACCTCAGTATACAAACGAAAATTACTATAGTTTTTCTTTGCAATTATATTCTGTCTGTCAGAGGAATGTATAAATCTGTAGTTGTATGCGCCTCTCACGAGATTGTCGAAAATATCAAATTACATGCTTACCCTCCCTTCTCATATTTTGTTTAAAATTTATTGGCTAAACAAAATCGATAAATTCTAATATAATCTCCAATAACCAAACTGAAAAATGTCCGGAGGCCCAGCGCCAGTATACAAGAAATTTACCACCGGTTCAAAAGGTATTTGGGAAACATTAAGACAATGGCTTACATTAGTTCCAAACAGATCTAGTGGTAACCCGTTAGTTCCACTTTACCGAATTCCACCACCAGGTTCTCAACCATTGGCAAGCAAATACACCGATCCATACTCAATCCCATCAGGAGACATAATCAAGAACCCATTCCACAAGAGAGATCATCGTCGTGATTACCCACAAGTGAGTTCATTTGATCAAACCAGAATATCTGGATTATTGAAACTTGGGTCAGCTGAATCTCCAAGAATCAGTGTAGGAAACAAAGGTGACGCAGAATTGGCGCCATATAAAACCGAGGAAGTGTTGTTATCTAAAACTTTGGCTTCTGTGCCAAGTAGTGTTGTGGCTAAAGAAATCTTGGAAGGTGGGATTGTTGCTCCAAGTTTGAACAGAGGTAAAAAGTGGGTTATTGTGCCAGAATCTAAAAATGGGATTTATGGACCAGAATATCCATGTAGATTATTTAACACTGCTCCAGTGAATCCATAAGCTGGTGTAAAGATCTTCATAATAGCAATATACATCAAAACTACGAAATACTATAACATCGCGTAGAATCTTACAAGTATAAATAATTATATCATCTAGGTATTGTATTTATGATAAACTTCATCTACTTTATCTCTAAGTTGTTGTTTATGACTCTCATCAATCCAACTACCATTGATTGCGTTCTTTGCGATTCTACACCAGGAAGCGAAATCAAAATTGAAATGTTCGTGGACTTGGATGTAATTATCTAACAATTGACCATTAAAATAGCCTGGATCATCAGAATTAATCGAAAATGGTACGTTATTGTCAAGAAAATATTTCAATGGTAAATCGCCAATTGACTTAACCACTTGAAGCTTCACGTTTGAGATTGGGCAAATAGAAAGCATAGTTTGGTTTTCAGCCAATCTAGCAATTAATTTCTCATCTTTCGCAGAATTAATCCCATGATCAATTCTGGTAACCTTCAACAAATCAAGCGAGTTGGTAACGAAATCAGGGCCACCCTCTTCACCTGCATGAGCAGTGAGCCCCACTTCAGGAAATTTCTCTTTAATTTGCTTATAACAATCAGTGAATAAATATGGAGGGAATGGTTTTTCAGATGAATCAAGTCCCAACCCATGAATCAAGTTTTGTTCATAATATTTATGAGAAAGTGATAAGGTTTCCATAGAATTTTCAACTGGCATGTGCCTAAGTAAACACATAATTAATTTCGACGTGATTCCCAATTCTTCTTCAGCTCGCTTCTTGGCCCTGAGAAACCCATTAATGAAACAATCAAATTCAATTCCTCGAGATAAATGGCCTTGAGGATCAAAGAAAATTTCAATGTGATGGAGTCCCTGGGTTTTACCAAGACTGAAATAATCCCATGCGAGCAGGTAAAAATCTTCTTCATCGACCATCATCCTCATCCCTGTATAATAGAAGCTCAAGAAATCATCTAAATCAGAGAAATTGTCATATCTTGCGTATAGTGCGGCTGGATCACAAGGAAATTCTTCAGGGAGTGTAACAGCGTGCTTCGATGCTAATTTGAATAAAAGTTGAGGAGATAAGGTCCCTTCAATATGGACGTGGTGTTCACATTTTGGCAATTCTGTTAAGAACGCCTTCATATGAGGAGTTATTGGCGCCATTTTGAAATAACAACAGAGCCTCAAACAAAAGCTCTCTGAAATTTACAACGACAAGAAGATCACACAATATTTATATCTTCAAAAAAAAAAAAAAAAGAAAGAAAAATAAAAAAAATTCGATCAGTGAGATGCATGCGGCGATGCCCCGCGGAACCGCCGCCCAAAAAAATCATATCTTTCTCTATAATTATAAACAAAACATCTATTTACTTTGTTGCAATTTATTAATAAAATACCCATTAATGTTACTTCGTATCTCCTTTGACATTGTCTCACAGCCATTAATCAATTTATTTAATGACAATTCATCAAATTCACCTTCAGTAAGTAAACCAACAATGGTATTACTAACATTCATGTAACTCACGACTGCAGTGGCTTCGGCACCCCGAGATGATCCAGTCTCATCAAATGGATCAACGACAATTTCGCCATTACGTAGACTGGTAATTCCGGTAGATACCATATCTTTTAATTCTATTTTTGAATCAACTAATGCTACTCCAGTAGCATTGGCCGCCCAAGCGATTAATGATAGCACGCTTGGATTATCATTAGTAAGGATGTTGACAAACACTTCAATGGTAGACTTAGGGTAATTATTGAGTAAAATGGATGGAAGGAAAGAAGATTGAATGTAATTGGAAACACGGTTTTCTAATTCTGAGAATTGAGTCTTCGCAATGTTATTAGTTGTGATCAATGAATGAATTGAGCCGCTTCTTGTGTTAATGTTCGGTGAAACTTTTGTAGAGACAGTGAAAGTACCCAGAGAAACTGTGGTAGACAGTCTTATTGGCTTCGCTCCATACACAGTTACTATTATCGTAGTGTTGTCTATTTCTAAATAACAAGATCCAGTTGAATTTGTAACCATTCCTGTATTGATGAAAAATTTCCGCAATTCCGTAGGCGCTTTCACTGGTGAATCTTCATGTTGTTTGTTGTTGTTGGCCACCGGAAACACCAATGGTAATGCTGTTTCAGGACCAGTTACTCTTCTTCTATCAGACATATTAACGAAATATCTTTTCACACCGTAATTTTGAACGTTCACTCTTCGTCTTTCAGTTAAATTGGCATTGGAAAATTTTGGGCCAGACCAACCCCATCGCCGCCAACCAGGTCCCATAGGGTAACGTTTTCTCGTTGACACTCTGACACTCTGGGGCTAGTTAAAATTTCAGGTTGAATTAAAATATAATAGTTTCATTTTGATCATATCTTTTACTTAATAATTAATGCTTGGCTAATGAGTATGTCAGTGGCCATAGCTAAAAGATTTAGAATCGCGTTATTGCTTATTGGATCCATATTCGTTGTATATAAACTTCTCCCATCAAATGACCCACAATTTAGTAATACTTACAAGTTAAACCCAAAACAGGATGATATCAATTTGAAAACTTTCGGTCAGCCTAAAATCTCTCAGAATTCATTACCAAGCAAATCTTCCCTTCGAGAGCAACTAGCATTTCAATTCCCTTATGAGCCAGAAAAACCAATTCCAAAATTTATTTGGCAGACTTGGAAAGTTGACATTGATGACCCTAAATTTCCTCAGCCATTTAAGCATTATGTTAGTGGATGGGATGAACAAAATCCAACATATATACACAAGCTTCTCCCTGATGATGCGTGTCATGAATTAATCCGAACATTATTTTCAACAGTTCCTGATGTGTTGAGAGCTTATGAATCAATGCCACATCCGATTTTGAAAGCGGATTTTTTCAGATACTTGATTCTATTTGCAAGAGGTGGTGTTTACGGTGACGTGGACACTTATGATTTGAAAAGCATTGATACCTGGTTAAGTGTTCAAGATAATATATTCGGCAAAGAGAATCCGACAGGAATAGCCATAGGTATTGAAGCAGATCCAGATCGCCCTGATTGGGCAGAATGGTATGCCAGAAGAATCCAATTTTGTCAATGGACTATACAAGCTAAAAGAGGACACCCATTGTTAGCTTTATTGATTGCTAATATTACAGAAATTACCTTGAATAAATTGGAATCCGGGAAAATAAAATTATCGGATGGGAAAGATCAAGGGTCTGAGATTATGAATTGGACCGGACCTGGAATCTTCACTGATGCAATTTTTGAATATTTGAATAATATTAAAAAACATAGCGAACAACAAATCGAAATCATTAATGAAAATCCTGGGAAATCTGCATTGATTAATCATGAAATTGATTGGAAATTTTTCACAGGTATGGAAATTCCAATTTTGGTTGATGATGTTTTGATTTTACCTATTACCTCATTTAGTCCTGGTGTGGGGCAAATGGGTGCGAAAGCGGAGGATGATGAAATGGCTTACGTCAAACATATGTTTAGAGGTAGTTGGAAAAATCATCAACCTGAGCCTCAAAGGAATGATCATTATGGATCATAACACTCGATGCGAGTGAAGCAACCTATGGTTACTTTGTATTCATGGAGTTATGCATTGCAATATACACATATCGTCTCGTTATATAGTAAAAAGAAATTGGTAAAGTTTATCTGATTAATCAACACAAAAAAACGTAGCAGTATTTACCACAGGTGGGGTGGTGATTGGTTTTACCAATCATTTGTCGCACCAAAGTAACAAAAGTTCGGGATCTGCAATCTTCTGGAGATGTCCAATTTTAAACGGGGTTGGGCGCAGCGCATCATCGTACTGCAATTTACATCAGTCTGGCAGGCTTAGGCAATTTTCGACGGCATATAAAAACTAATATAACTGGCACCCTGAAATTTTTGTTATTTTATTTGTTTTTTTTTGCTTGGGTTTCCCGAAACTTCCTATAAACCACTCAACAACAAAAAAACCATCACGAATATGAAAGCCATTATTCTACTCTCAATATTGATTATCAGATTCACCCTAGGTTGGTCTCCTACCAATGGTTATGCTCCTGGCAATGTAACATGTCCGACGGCTCACACCTTCATCCGAAGCGCCTATGGGTCGCTCAGTAGTTCGGAACAGTCATGGCTTAAAACTCGACACGCTCAAACCGATGAAGCGCTCAAACAATTTCTCACTAATGACGTCTCATTAACTGGGTTTGATGTGAATTCATTCTTTGATAGTTTGGGAAACAGATCGGTTTCTATTGGGTTGTCATTCTCTGGCGGTGGCTACCGGGCAATGTTGTGTGGTGCCGGCCAATTGAGCGCCTTGGATAATCGTACAACAAATGCCTCAACCCTTGGGCTAGGAGGCCTTTTGCAGGCATCAACTTATCTTGCTGGCTTAAGTGGCGGTAATTGGTTAGTTGGTACTATAGCATACAATAATTTCACTTCGGTACAAGATATTATCAATGGCGGAAGTATATGGGATTTGTCGACCGCAATTTACAACCCTGGCGGAGTAAACATTTTGAGAACTGCTTCAGTATTTGATGAAATTTATAATGATTTAAACGCAAAAGAACAAGCTGGGTTTAATGTCTCAATTACTGATATTTGGGCCAGATCATTGAGTCAACAATTTTTCAATGATCCTGCTCATGGTGCGGGATTAACGGTTTCTACTTTACGAGACGCTAGTGTTTTCCAACAGGGATTGATGCCAATGCCTATCCATGTCGCTGATGGGAGAGCTCCAGGAACCACCATTATTAACGCCAATTCTACCATTTTCGAATTCAATCCGTTTGAAATGGGTTCATGGGATAATTCCTTGAATGCGTTTGTCGATATCAAGTACCTTGGGACTAAGATGTCCAATGGGAAACCGGTTGACTATCAAAGTAATGGAACAAGTAATTGTACTGCTGGTTTTGACAACGCTGGTTTTGTTATGGGTACTTCCTCTTCGTTGTTTAATGCATTTTTGCTTGATTTGAATTCAACCGGAATTACGGGATCCCTTTACAATCTTGCTTCCAGTATACTTCAAGCATTAAGTGACTCCGATGAAGATATCGCCGATTACACACCAAACCCATTTTTGAACACCACTTATGGTACCTCTCACAATTTGAGTTCATCAAAGACTTTATACCTTGTTGACGGTGGTGAAGATTTACAAAATGTCCCATTGACGCCTTTGTTAGCACCAGAAAGAGACGTTGATGTCGTTTTTGCGTTCGATAATAGTGCTGACACTGATCAACATTGGCCAAATGGAACTTCAGCAGTGTACACTTATGATCGTCAATATACTAACGATTATGGAGCGTTCCCATTCCCTTATGTTCCAGATGCAAACACCTTCAGAACCTTGAATTTGACAGCTAAGCCAGCTTTCTTTGGCTGTGATTCATCGAACTTAACCTCTTTACCAAACGTCACATCATCTCAACTTCCTCCATTGATTGTTTATATTGCTAACAGGCCATTCAGTTACTGGTCGAATACCTCAACTTTTAAGATGACTTACACACAAACTGAGAAATTGGGAATGATTAGAAACGGGTTCGAGGTCGCTAGTAGACGAAACTTGACATTGGATAATGAATGGAAAGCTTGTATTGCTTGTGCTATCATTAGAAGATCACAAGAAAGACTAAATATGACACAGAGCGATCAATGTAAAGCTTGCTTTGCAGAGTACTGTTGGAATGGGCAAATATCTATGGCTACCCCAGGTGTGAATTTCACGGAGAATGGTACTACTAACGCGAAGGAAGATACTGGAAACACTACTTCCACTGCTTACAAGTATTCCGTTGGCGGGGATTGGGTTACTTGGATTGTAGCGGCTATTCTTGGAACGTTCATGTTAATTTAATTCTGATTTGCAAAGATGACTGCTAAAGTATTTACAATACTAGATTAATGATATTTATTTAAACTTTGTGAAAAATAAAATTGTTTCTTTTAAAATAGTTTAACAGATACCACACTCTCTTGCTCGCGCTTGAAGTTGCTTCCATTAAACGCTCAATGAAACTTTTTCATTATTCAAGTATTTTTTGAATGGTTCCAAAACTTTGGAAACATCTTCCTTAACAAATTTTTCAGTTTGTTGAGGAGCTCTACCGGTGAAAGTAGTAGGATCTAACAAAGAATCTAATTCATTCCAAATTGGTTTGAAATATTCAGTTTTCTTGACTCTTTCAATCAAATCGTTATCACCACCTTCTTGTTTAACCACAGCACTTGCTTGATGACTCAAAACTCTAATTTCTTCATGGCATTCTTGTCTGGACCCACCTTTTTCAACCATAGCCATGATGATATTTTCAGTAGCCATGAATGGTAACTCAGAGTTGATTCTTCTAACAATAACCTTAGGGTAGACAACTAACCCAGAAGTAATGTTCAACAAAGTACTCAAAACAATGTCAGCGGTCAAAAATGCTTCAGGTAAAGAGACTCTTCTGATTGCAGAATCATCGAGGGTTCTTTCTAACCATTGGACTGAAGCAGTGTTGAATGCATCAGTGAAAAGTGAACCCAAATGTCTAGACAAAGAACAAACACGCTCGGATCTCATTGGGTTTCTCTTGTAAGCCATTGCGGATGACCCAATTTGACTTTTTTCAAATGGTTCTTCAATTTCTTTCAAGTTTGCTAACAATCTAATGTCAGTAGCCATTTTATGAGCACTAGCACCTAAACTTGCCAATGGTGACAAAACATCAATATCAATTTTTCTTGAATAAGTCTGACCGGTAACTGGGTAAGCAAATTCAAATCCTAATAATTCAACAATTTTCTTATCCAAGGCTTCAACTTTGTCATGATCACCATGGAACAATGACAAGAATGAAGCTTGAGTACCAGTAGTACCCTTAGCTCCTCTCAAGCCCAAATCATTTCTAGCTCTAACAATGTTTCTCAAATCCCACAATAATTCTTGGATCCATAAAGTGGCTCGTTTACCAACGGTAGTCAATTGAGCTGGTTGGAAATGCGTAAACCCCAAGGTTGGCAAATCTTTGTATTCCAAAGCAAATTTGGATAATCTATCAATGACATTAACCAATTTTGGAATCAAAATGTCAAATGCATCACGCAAAAAGATCAAATCAGCATTATCGGTAACATAACAACTAGTAGCACCTAAATGAATAATACCCGCTGCTTTAGGGCATGTTTCACCAAAAGTGTGAACGTGGGCCATAACATCATGACGAACAATGGCCTCTTGTTTTTTAGCATCTTCAATTTCTTGGTCTGTGATAATTAAATGCTCTTTCATTTGAGCAATAGCATCCTCAGTGATAATGTCAAGACCAATTGCCTGCTCAGCTTGAGCCAATGTTAACCATAATTTTCTCCAAGTGGAAAAACGATTCTCCAAGGAGAAAATGTGGGACATTTCCTCGGAGGCATATCTGTCAGATAATGGGGTTTTATAAGTCTTGTTGTTGGCTGCTGCTGGCATTATTGATAATTTGGCTAACCAGGTAAGATTGTTTAGAAGAAGAAAAACTTAAATACTTTATATCAATTGCTCATCCTCGAAAAAAAAAAAAAAAAAAAAAAAAAAAAATTCAATTTTGCAGAGAATCGCACAGCCATGCATGGTGTTACAGGATTAATGGCGGTCTGAAAAAATTGCGAATTTTATTTATTTGTAAATTCAATACTTGAAAAAATACAATTATGAAATTATTACAACTTTCATTAACCAACATTTATGTAAAAATATTCCTAATCTCCCTTCAGTTTATTTTTCTATCAATTTCAATAACAATTTTGCACCCTTATGACTTTCATCAATGTTCTTCAACAATTTCTTAAATTTAACCACTTTCTTAACAAACTCTTCACTTTCATTATCATGCTCTTCTAACAAACTTTCATACAATCCAACGACGACAAATGATCCGTTAGCGCTTTCAATCAATTCATTTAAATCTCTCATTTTTTCAACTAATTTATGAGCAAATTCTTTCCCAATCAATTCCTCATTATCTTTTTCAACAATTTGTTTTTTAAAATTCCATGAACCTCCTTGAATTAATGATTTAAACAATCTTGATGAAAAAGGTTTTGCCAAAAATTCCGGGTTATTGATTAACTCAATGACTTTGTTGATCAATTGCTCTCTTTGAGGAGTCGAAGGACCATGTAAAATTAATTCATTGATAAATTGAATGCCAATGTTTTCTTCTAATAATTTATCTTGATTAATGCAGGTTTCAAAAAATGATAAAGAAAAATAATCCAATAATTCTTTGCGTCTAGTATCTTGAGGTTTCTTCGAAGTAGTTGAACTTAATTCAATGTATCGATTCAAATTTTTCATAACGTTTGGATTGAAATACTTCCCATCTAATCCACATAACAAGTATAAAAATGGTCTTCTGCCGAACTTATCTAGAATGTAGTCAGCCATTTCTTTTTGATCAGCCACTGCAAATGCTTTGAAAACCATTTTGGTGTCATCAACAGTTAAGAAAATGGTCAATAACACCAAGTTACCATATTCATTAGTGATCAATTGCTTCTGATGTTGTTTTAATTCTTTAACTATCTGTTTTCTTTGTTTGGCATTAGCTTTGGAAATTATTGAACATGCAACTTCACAACCATCTGGAGTATGAACTAATTCCGCCACTTGATCTTGCAATAGTTCAATTAATTCTTGATATTCTCCGTCATTGGCAATGGATAAAAATTCTTTGATAACAGCATGTAATACTTGGAAACCAGTTGATCCTTTACCAACGGCAGCAGTTATAACGGCCATCAAATTTTTAGCAATTAAACTTTTAGCGTCTTCATTATTAGTGACAACTTCTACTAAAGTTTGTTTGGCATTGTCATCTTTAAACAAAGCATATTTTTCACCCCAGAATTCTCTCAACATTTGTTGCTTTTGAGTTGCAGTAGAATATAATACAAATAAATCTTCAAGAACATAAGCACCTTCTCTGTGTTTCAACAATTTCTTAAACTTCCCATGTAACTCATCAATAATCAATTGTCTAGAGGATTTGGTTCCATAATGTAATAATTTTATAAGTAAATATTTCCCGTAAGAAGATCTGGCCAATTCAAAATAATAATCTTTCAATTCGTTAGTGACTGCTTCTCTGGTTTCCTTGTTTGAATATTTTACCAAAGTTTGAACAACTCTTGATGAATCATGCTTAAACACTAAATCTTTAACACAATTTTGAGATAAAGACCAGATCTCATCACATAATTTATTACGAACTTGCTTAGCTATTGGTGGGCTTTTAACTCGAAGTTTTTCCCATAATGATTTAATCTTTTGGATTTCAACACCAGCGTTACGCTTGAGTTTTCTTTCTTTTAGCAATTTCTTTTGTTCAAGGTGTTGCTCTCGAGATGTTTGTTTGCCATCTTCCACCTTAGCCCTTTTGATGTCTTGTTCTTCTGCATCCTCAGCTTCATCTTCGCCATTTTCGACATTGTCTAATTCATCTTCACTACTGGCATCATCTAACTCATCCCCTTCGTCGCTATCCTCAGAAATCTTGTCATCTAATTCATCTTCACTGGAAGTTGAAATTTGGCTCAGAACATCAGATTCTTCGGCAGCAGCCACTGATTTCCTAGAAATTTCAGAGCTGCTTCTTTTAGTTCCTTTCTTTACAAGAGGCGTCATGTTTTATAGGTAAACAATTAGATTCAGAAAAAAAGAAAAATTTTTTTTTTCAGATTTACTATACATAAAAAATAGAAAAAAAAAAAAAAAATTATTTCAGATGCCCTCACGTGAAATTTATACCAACCCTGTGGATCATCTATATCTCAGTAAAACATATGCTATTATTCTATGAACAAATCTGTCTAATAAAAGCACAATATAATTTCACATGATTATACAGCTCCTCTTCTTAGCTGACAAATCTCGATTTTCTGATTTATTCTTTGATTTAGTAGGTTTTGTACTAGTGTTTGCTTTGGTTCTCTTATTATAGTTATTTTGAATAAGTTTAGCTGCAGTTTCATCTTCTTGGGCTTGCAATCGCTGAGCTAATGCGAAATCATTATGTTCTTGGGAATCTTCGGAGTAGAAACCATTACTGGATTTGTATAAATCTTCAGTAAATTCCGATTGCTTTGCAGTCTGCTGAACGGTTGAAGTTGCCTCAATTGGTTGAACAGGTACAAAATTTCCATCATAAAACTCATCAAACCCATTAACCGATTTCAATTCTTGCCATATTATACTTGGATGCTTAATATAACCTTCATCAGTTACCAAAGAGTATAATTCGTAATCTTTTTTGTTTGCTTCGTTGTAAACTGTTCGTTTATAAACAGTACTAAAATGATCATTTCTGAAAAAAATTGCAAAACTATCATCAGGTATCAAAGTTTTGAGGTGGGAAATACCAGCATCAGTTAGCTGAGAAGAATTGCTTTCTAGCCAAGTTTTAACAACATTACTATATGCAAAAAGAGTGTCACGTTGTTCAATAGTAAGATTATCAGCCAAATCATCATCAGGACTGTTAGATGAATTTCCAACATCATCTTCATCACCATCATCAGTAATAATTTCTTTGCCTTTTGAAGATTTTTTAGTATTTCTTGATAAGATATCATCAATATAAATCAAATAACTTTGACAAAGATCATAATTATAAAGTTTTTGAAAAATCCAACATTCCTCGGGAGAATCATTAATTTTATCCACTAACCAGCCATGAACCAATTTCAAACCACAAGAATCAAGTACTCTAACAAGCATACTGGCCTCTTCACCGTCACTTTTTTTTTGATTTGTAGTATTGACTGCGCCACCACCAACATTTTCAAAATTATTTAAAACTTCATTCAAAGAGAAATCCACATCAGATACTGATTTATCAACTTTTCCAGTTGAGAAATTAGGATTAACGTTAATTCCGACAAACAGTTTTGAAATCACATCGAATCCATCGTCGCTAGATTTATGATCCCATTCCGGTTTATCCTTAATTGAGTCTTGGAAAATGTCAGCAAAATTAGAAAGAACAGTGTTAAGGGGTAATGGATTGTCATGAGTATTAAGATATCTTATTAATGATTCAACAATAATTTCATGCTTTGACGGCTCTTTACCATTCTTAATTTCTTCTTCAGTGTAATCTCTATGATTTAAATGATAATTTAAAATTAGAGTGTTAATCACCGCTAATAATGCACAAGGACCATTTTCAGCTTGCATTAGAATTTTGGTGGTAATTGGAACTTGAAGAATTGGATTAAACCAAGTGATTTTCTTGGACTTGAATGAGACGTCAGCCATATTGAACTAATATTATATCTCAATTTGGGAGCGTTATTAAAGGGAAATACATGTCAATTGTTTTTTATTTTCTTTTATTTTTTTTTTTGGAGTATACGTTGCATTGCACCGCGATTGATACTTTTTTCCGCCACTGATTAGCCCCGTGGCGCATTATGATCGGGACACCTTATATTCACCAATCGCACTCTTCTAATTCGAGATATAGTTAGACCAGCCTCATTCCATTTCCTCATGTATCTGAGCAGGGAACTGACAGCCCGTCAAAAATATATTGATCAAGGATCAAACCTGTCACTAATTATTCATTTGCTTAGCTTCAGCCAGCCATGTCTCATAATATATATCGCGACAGTTCTACACGGAGTATCAAAATTTATTTATGATTTTTTCTCACCAGCAAGCAGAACAAAAACATCGCAATAATAAACCGTGACAATAATAACAATGGCTATTAGTGCTTCACATAATAGTTATTATTTTGATACCGGTACTAATGCCACTGTGCAATTGATCAAATATGGAAAGAACACCGATGACTTGTTGCCAGAGTTAACTCCAAGAGATATTGTGAAGTATCAAGAAAGTGGTAAGAATCAAGAGCGGGTTGTGTATGAATTGGATGGGATAGAAATTAACCCCGTTGATATTTTATTCCAACCTCATCCAAAAACTAAACAAGAGAAGTGCACGGATTACTTTAAGACAAAAAGCAAAAGCGTTAAAGTGAAATTCATCAAATTTAAAGAGTTTAATGAGAGGATTATGGCCCAAAATGAAGCCAATCCAATTGAATTTGATATGAATTTTTCTAAAGCGATTAAAGGGTTGATACTGGCATCGAGAAGGAAGCAAAAGAAGATATCTAATCGAGTAGAAGATTGTAGAACTTATAATGGGCCACTGGTTGAGCGAGAAGTGGAAAAAAAAGAAGAAGAAGATGATGATGATGGAGAAGAACCAAAACCAACTAATAGCGCTAATGTGAGTCAAATGATTTGGAATACATTTGCTTATTATTGGGATGTCGCTAAAAAGCAAGCATCTGGAACATCCAATGCTTCCTGTAACCCTGAGACTGAACAATACGATCCAAATGTTAAAGTGACCAGGCGAATTTACACTACAGAAAATGGTAAGATCAAATTTGCGGGTACTGAAACTGAAGAGACAGTGAAGGAAAATAGCCGCCACTCAGAGTCAAATAACGGCTATTCATTTTGGCCTAAATTCAATTATTTTGCATTCAGAAACTATAATTAATCAAGTATATACGACTTTTTTTTATATTTTTTTTTTTTATCATATGGCCCTTCTGCATTTTGAAATTTCACACATCAATATTCATTTAGCATTTTTGTAGTGTCCGGAAAAAGCAACTAGTTTGTCTCAGACCACACAACGGCGGCAATTGTTAAAATCCACACTCTAAGCGAAATCACATCTACAATATCCACAAGGACATATCATGTCAACTAAGTCAGATGAATATAAGGGATCCTTCAGGGACTCAATTAATAAAAGATTTAAAAATTTCCGCACATCATCATCAATTGACAGAAAAGAGAAGAACCAAGAACAACAGCCTTCTGCGTTTCCACAGCTGCTGTCACAGCCAGCAGTAGCTACTAATAGTCCACAGATGTCATCACTGGTAGATCTTCCTCCTTTGACACCGTTGGCACTTCTAGGTTACAAGCCCACCACTAAGAATCGACTATTAACTAATGAATTAGCTGAAGACATCCGGAACTTGATTGGACTGAGATTACAATTGTACTCGAACTGGCATTTACTTTATTCATTGGAACAGCATGGTGCTTCTTTAAGCACATTATACACAAGGTGTTCCCCAGAATTTGGCAAGCTGAGCAATAACATTTACTCTTTGAATCAATCATACAATTACAGCGCCTCAGTTGGGTCCTCATATTTAAGTAATAGTACTAATCACGTAAAGAGACTGGGATACATTTTAATAATCAAGGATTCTAATAACAACATATTTGGTGGTTACGCTAATGAGTATTTCCATCCCAGTCAAGATAAAAGGTACTATGGTAATGGAGAATGTTTCCTTTGGAAATGCAAGAAAAATAACCCAGTGATTGCGATATCCGAGATTAATAACAGTGAAGGTAAACCGAAAATTCAAAGAACTTTAAGTAGAAGCTCAGAGGCTGCTGCTGCTGTTGGCAACAATGATAACGAGTTTGAGTCTCACGTACAATTCTTTGCTTACCCTTACACTGGCATCAATGTTTTTATCATCCATTGCACTAAAGAGTTTTTAAGCATGGGAGCTGGTGACGGTCATTACGGGTTATGGATAGACAACGACTTAATAAACGGCGTCAGCTACCAATCATTGACATTCGGTAACGAGCCATTGAGTGAAGCAGGTAACAAGTTCAAGATAAATAATGTTGAAGTTTGGAGAGTTGGTGGTTAAACATATTTAATATACGACTAATGAATGCCGGGTGTAGGAGTGGCGTTTGGGTTACTTTGAGCCCTACTAAGAATCGGATGCACGCGGTTGGAAAATAAAATCTTGAGATCCGGGCAACCCCTTCATTTTTCAACCAATACAAGTTTCGGTTTATGAAATCCACCATAATAATAATTTGAAGAAACTTGAACTAATTATTCAATAATATGAGAGCCTTTTCAGCGCTTCGTAATGCACAAAACGTTTTAGTCAAGGCAGCCACTGGGAATCCAACTGGGATAACTGGGCTTCTTCAACATCCAAACCCAAGACCAGCATTGATTTCGTTATACAAAGCGACCTTAACTAACTTGAAGGCTGACTTCCCTGAACATTCGGTGTATAGACAAGCCACTGAGCAATTCACCAAGAAAAGATTAGAAATCGTCGAAAGTAATGAAGTCGTGGAAGAAATTGAAAGTAAAATCGGTGGTGGTTTGATCGAAGAATTGATTGTGCAAGCTAATGATGAACTTGAATTGGCTAAGAAATTGGCTGAGTGGAAATGGTAAGTAGGATCGTGAAAGGCTACAATAGAAAACCACATTTACTAACAATTTTTAGTTGGGAAGAATTAGAAGAAAAACCGCTTGAAGATCAATGGACATATTTTGGCAAGAAGATCTAAGACATCTACATTAATACATGAATGATTATTTAAACGAAAAAATAAGATTAAGTAGTGTTTATTAACGTCTAACCTTGGCAACGAAAAATTCACATTGATACACCCATTGACCCATAGATTGGTTATCACCACCATAAGTGCATTCGCACAGTTCCATTAATTCAATGACGAAACCCACATCGTTTATCAACAGTATCAAATCTTGCTTAGACAATTCCAATCCTTTTAACGGAACTTTCTTTTCACCAATAATTCCCTCATCGTCCTCGTAATGCCATAATAATGGACCAAAATTTATCCAGGTGCCATCGCCTTTGTCCTTAAGACAATTTTTTATGGTGATTAAGTACTCAATGATATTTGTAGCGGTGTCTAAGAAGAAGCAAGTACACACCACGTCAAATTTCCCCCGGTTGGAGTTCCTCACTTCAGTGTTTTCCGCAGTGTAGTATTCGCTAATCTCTATTCCTTCATTGGGACCATAGACGTCAATGAATGATCCAGCAGATATTGACATTAGTTCAGCGACATTAATCTCTTGGTGTGCCATTTTAAACCGTTTCAATTCACATAGAGGTGAAATATCCGGGATTTTAACTTCTCTCTGTTGGTCATTTCTCGATTTTTTGTTGGAAAATTTATGAATGAAAGGGTAGATAGAATGAGAGTTTTCTGATGTTATCTTGTTAAGCAAATAATTCGAGCATAGTAGCATATGGTATGAGAACTCATTTCCTTGACACTTGAATCCAGCTAATACAACCTCTAACACCAATCTTCCTAATCCTGCTCCAGGGACTAAAACTTCGATTTCAGCTTTCTCCGAGGGGCCTAAATGACTGAACGAGTGGTTCAAGTATTTCAAAATCCTTCCAAAACTTTGTTGTCTCTCTTGTCTTCCCTCACTCAGCCATTCTCTTGATATTTGAAGTAGAAGCGATTTCACCTTCTCGTAATCCAGGTGTTTACAAGGGTACCAATACTTTTCGTCTGGCGGGATAGACCAATCGCTGGCGACCAAATGAGCCAAATTATTGAAGAATGTTCCATTAGCTGTGATTAATGATTGAAATGAAACGAGGTTTTGTTCAAACCATGGGAGATATCGTTGTTGGGCCACTGGCAAGCTCAGCCATTTCTCACGTCGTGGTAAGATTACGTCTTTGGTTGCAAATTCCGAGTAATCCTTAAACGAAGAACTAAAAATTGTCAGTTGATCTATTTTGGGGGAGCTTCATTAGTGATTACTTACAGTATTGATGTTATTGATTTGTATTCTTCGAGGTCGCCCATTGAGTTGACTATAGAAGATGAGATGCAGGCGTCAAAAAATAAAAAATAAAAAAAGAAGATTATTAGAAAATTTTCAACCATTTTGATGTACATATGTTGAAATGATTATTCCCAGTAATGAACAACGAAGCAAGACGTCGCAAGAAATTCTCGATTTATTTCAGAGTCAATTCCAGCCTCAGCTTTCTCTGCCCGAATTAAATGACAAGATTCAATTAATTAAGAAACATTTATTTGAACGAAATTACCTCGAGGCATTTGGATCAAGTGAGTCAAATTGTTATTACACGGTAAGATGGTCACCCAGCAGATCACTTGCTTATTCTTCTATATTTGCTCATTTTGATTCTATTTATGAAATTTTAACTGCGAAATATTCACCGCTGGTGTTGGCTATTGGTGGAGGAGCAGGTGGAGAATTTGTCGGTATAGCCGCGGTTTATGGTAGGTACATTGAATCACCAAGAGCAGAATCATCATCATTGACGGTAAACGTGATCGACATTTCAGATTGGAAAGAATCGTTGTCATTAATAAATAATTATATTCAAGACCGTTGGATCAAACCATGTCAGAGGGGAAAATTTAGCTACAATTTCTTGAAAGAAGATATCTTGAACGCGAAACAAGAAGTGTTTAATCAAGATTTGATCACGATGTTGTTTACAACCAATGAATTATTCAAACAGGATCGAACCAAGTCGACTAAGTTGTTGCAGAAATTCAATGCTTGGTGTAAATCAGGGTGTTATTTACTCATTGTTGAATCAGCCGGTCTGTATTCGCACATTGATATTGGTAATAAGGTCTTCCCCATACAGTTTCTTATTGATACTTTATTGTTGGGTAGGAACAAAGTAGATGGTGATTGGGAATTGATAGACGAGCAGGACAGTTGTTGGTATAGAGTAGAGAAGAATCTAGATTATCCAATATCTTTAGAAAACATGAGATTTTTCTATCGACTATATCGAAAGAAGTAGGACATTCGAATATCTCTACATTAGATTTTTTTTTTTAATAGTTATTATTTATTTGTAAAATGCAAGTAATTAGTTATGCTATATGAAAAGGTCCTCTCCCAACAATCCAACCAGTGGCTTCTATAATATTACGAAAAAATAGGGTTTCAAGCTTGTTTGCTTATAAGGCAGCACTCAAGATGGTAGTCAAACCTAAGAAACCTGCAACTAAACTGACCAATTTCCAGTTTTCCCCGTTAGATGGTCTGATCAAGATGGCACCAGATTTAGAAGTAGATGAAGAGCTAGAGTTTGCGGCGACAACGTTAGCGGTTTGAACCAATGAAGCTGTAGAAGTAGAGTTAGCCATTTTTATTTATTATGAATGTTAATAGTTTTAATTAGAGAGTGGTTGTTAGTTTGTTAGTTTATTAATTTGTTGTTTGATGATGAGAATAAAATAAGTGGGATCCTGTAAATACCTTTGGGATCATGGCCTCCTTTATATAATCTTATTTCTCAATAGTTAACGATGGCTATGTTTCATGTATGTTGGTTTGTCCCTTTATCGTCCCCCCGTTTCATCCCTGAACAGCGGCTGGGCGCGTCAACGCAAGACAATGCCTGGAATATCCACACAGTATCTAGATGGCTGGCTACTGGCCGCACGAGGCGCCCACACATAATAAAACATATCCACCTCTCCTTGACGGGGTTTATAAGTTACCGAATATGTGTTAGTTCTAAACAATCACACGAATCATCGACATAGATCGTCACGGCTGACGGTTATTTTATTGTTATTGTTTATTTTAAGCAGACAATAATAACAAATAAAAATATAGGGAGACATGTAAATCAATTATTAGGGGCCATGTCCATGCATCAGAACCACCCATGAGTTATTTTTAGACGATCCCTTTGACATTCCAGGTCACAATCTGTGGTAAACAAAGAAGGAATAGAAATTATGAAATAATATTATTAGACTGTGTCAAAATATTGGCACCTACTCTTGGTTCTAGACTTGGCTCCAGATAGAATCCATGAAGATTTTGATGGTTGATTTTCTTGACTGCGAACTATATTATCGCCGGTCAACAGTTATAGTAAATCACTCAATTTAAGCCCGGAAGATATGGAAAAGAATTATATATAAATTTGGTTAAAGCGATGGACAAATATTCATTGAATTTTCATCTAGGCAATTTTATGATGGTGAGATCGTGAATATCGATGGGGCAAACCGTCATCAACTTTTAGGCGTTGCGGTGGTGCTAAATTCGCAAAACTCGCAAAATTCCAAAATCAGAGCAGATGAGCAATATTTATTAAGAGGATAAAATATTTTATTAGTGATAATATCTATCAATCTGGCAACTAAAACTGTTCTGGTTGTATAGGAATATTACTAGTAATTTCGCTAGAGTCGCTCATCGCTGGCCTTGACTTAAAAATATATTTATTAAATTATACAAAACTTAACAGCAACCACCCTTAACATTAGATTGAGCACCAACTCTAATCCCACCTTGATCATGATTTAGATTATCAGAAGCAACTTTATCTTGAATCAACGTTGCTAATTGGAAAAAAATTTCATCAACATTTTCATTAGTTTTTGCACTAGCCTCTATAAATGGGATATTTAATTCTTTAGCTAAAGTTTCTCCTTGTTGTTTGGTGATTGCTCGATTATCAGTTTCATCACATTTATTACCAACCAACATTAATTGAGCATCATCGTTAGCATGTTGATTAACTGTTGAAAACCAAGTTCGAATATTTTCAAAAGTTCTTTCATCAGTTACATCATAAACTAAAATAATTCCCATAGCTCCTCTATAATAAGCAGTAGTAATAGTTCTAAATCTTTCTTGTCCAGCAGTATCCCAAACTTGTAATTTAATTCTCTTGCCATTAACTTCAATCGTTCGAATTTTAAAATCAATCCCAATGGTAGTAATAAAACTTGGATTAAATTTATCTTCAACAAACCTCAATAATAAACATGATTTACCAACCCCTGAATCCCCAACTAATAATAATTTCATAATCATATCGTATGATCTTGATGGAGTTCTTGCACCGGACATTTTTTGCGGAAGTTGATTTATTGATTAATTCGATTGATTGATAATTATTAAAAATAAAAAATAAAAAAATGAAAAAAAAAAAATGAAGCAGCGACGAAAGAAATAAATACAATAAAAAAAAAAGAAATAAACCTGTCTAAATAATTCTAAACCAACAAAATATGATATTATAAAATAAATAAAAGTTATCCCCTATTTATGTTATTATTATGTGTCTGTTAATTGGAATGATTACACACTGTTCTTTTTAGACAAATGTGTAAAAAAATAAAATAAAATCGATGGGTTGTTTCGAATCTCAAATGGATGTTACCCGGGAGGGCGAGTAAGCCCCAACACAGCGCATCCAACACCCCGACCACCCCCAATTCGCTAACAATCATCAAAGTGCAAACTCAATGTGTGAGATATCTTTAATTGATTTGTTGCCGGTCGAGAACAAGACATGATACAATCAATGTTGGATACCTTCTATTTAGGGTACTTCTTATTTCATATTCCGATTACTATTTTAATTGATAGTTGCTTAGTAATTCCACCAGAATATAGACTCTCAATTCAACAGAAAGTATTGGATTTCCATTTAAGTCAAAATAAAGATTTCATATTATTATTAAATCCTTCATGGTTGAAAATTGCTGGATTTATTGAATTGGTATTTCAATTGCCGATTTTCTTCCTTGGAGTCTATGCTTTATCTCTCGATTTGAAAAAATATTATCCATGGTTTTTAGCCTATGGATTCAATGCTTCATTAACTACATTGTTCTGTCTTTATGATATTGCAATTTACAACAATGAACAGGCAGCAATCCTTGGATTTACAGTCACTAATATCGATAAATTAAAATTATTCTTTGTCTATTTCCCAATATTCTTAATCCCTTTGGTGATGTTTATAGATTTCACGTGCAGAATTTCATCAATAATAACAAACTACACAACCTTAGAGGAATCAAAGAAAATTAAATAACACTAATAATAATAATAATAATAATAATAATCATCATTAACATTTATTACCCATTCATAATACATAATTCGATTAGCCTATTCCCTGTATTTTTCCAACAACTCATCAACTAATGCAATGTACTTCTTTTCAGCTTCTTCTTGACTAATACCTTTCAATTCATCCCAAGCTTCCCATTTGTATTTACCTTTAAAATCAAAAACGCCTGGTTTTGCAGTGGTGTTGTCACCAACAGTGGCTTGTTTGTATAATCCATACAATTTCAATAATTCTTGATCAGATGGACGTTTAGTTAAATTGGAAACCAATTCAGCCTTAATTGTTAGTCAAAACCAGCCATAAAAGTTCTTCGACATTTTCTTTTTATTTTTTTACTCACTTTTTCGGTAAATTCAGCAGAAACCATTTTTATTTAATTCTCTTTCGTTCTTGTGAAATAAAAAAGTATTTGAAACGAATGATTAAGGAGTAGAATGTCGTGTTTTTTATACCCTTTTGAGAGATGGGGCGTCCCCAACATTTTGGGGTTACCAAAAGTACAGTCACCCGGTTGTCGCATCGGCTCCTCATTTTTGGCTATTGCTCATGGAACTGTTATGCATAAACCCTCCTAACATCATAAAAAAATCATTTGACCGTTTGGCATTTCTACTATATTTTACATATATATATATTCCTCCATATTAACCATTATGCCATTTTCCATCTGATTCTGACTAAATTGTGGAGAAAAGCTTTAGGGTAACTGTCTCAGAGTCTCTTCACTGAACTTTTTTGTTGCGCTCAAAATTGCGGAGAGCAAGTTGGGAACAGTGCAGCTAATGATTTTTTAATATATAATATATCTACCAATTCTACTTATTTCATGATTTTCTAATTACTTTTCCAGAGAAAGCGTTTGCGGGATACAATTGATTAGTTGCTAAATGGTTTTATTGTTCAGTTTTTAGCACTAGCAGCTGACAGGTCTTTCAAAATTTCCTCATTCTTTTTTGTCACTAGTTTGAGCAGGTTGTAGCTTTTATTGCCATGAAATTTTTGATACCGTGTGGCATCATTAAGATTCCACTATATGTGAGAGGTCGTCCTTTAATTATATTAATCCTTGATTCCATTGATCCTTGATTCCATTGGTATCTCGGTTTCGATTGGTGTCTCGGTTTAAAAATCCTTTTGATTAATTGGTAAATTCGATCTGGAAAAATTGGCGTGTAATTCATGTGTAGACATATCTGTAATTCGCATCGTAAATTACCTGTTGAGGGTTTCGGATTTCTACTTATTTTTTCAGCAGGCATCGTGCCACTATTGAGAGATGGTTAACCCAAGAAAATTGAATTGAAGTCAAGTAATCACCCCAGAAATTATTATTCGGTAATATTATTTATTATTTGAAGTAGAGAATATGTTGCAAAAATCCCCCACAAAAATATTTGCCAAGTTAATTAAATTCACCAATGTTGGCAATGTTTCATTGCGAATGCAGGAATCTGCAAGCATAAAAGATAATTTGAGTTATCCATTAGAAACTTCTGGCTATTGGCGAGGAAAATTATAAAGATTCTGCAACCCTGTATGGTTTATTATTTGATGTTATTTCAACTGTCATGAAGTATTCGAATTTGATTTAGAAATATTGGGGTTGTTTCTGCCGTCTTTGGAAAGGATTTTTAAGAATGAATTCTGGTTTCCAGATTGTGAATCACAGCTAATTCTAGTACAACACTGATCGCCCAATTCTAAATATCAGTAAGTTTAATGTTACAGTGAACGACGCCCAAAATTTACGAGCAAACTGCAAAAGTGTATTAGAATGCATAACTTGGCAAGCTAGCATATATTAGTAACGAGTACTATAAAATGGGTTAAATCTCGCCAATTCAATGACTTAATTTTAATTAAGTTTTATAAATTTATTCTAAAATTGTTTATTTCTAAATATTCTAATTTAATTGTTTTTAGTATTTTTGATTTTGATATTGAGAAGAGTCCAAGGAACCAGATCCTTGCAGGTTGCCGTCAGCTTGAATGTTTCTGTTACTTGGGGCTGAACCGCCGGCTTGAGCTCCGTTTAATTCAGGAGCAACTTCCAAATAATAACTTAGGAAATATCTTGAACCACCGTAGTAGCCATTGGTCTTAGTCGTTAGCGGCATAATGTGCTTATCATTTTTATTTACTGATTGACAGTTGGTAGATTTCTGGAACACTGTCATTGAACAACTTGCCCCAGGGGCACAAGAAACTGAGAAAGTGCTACTTTTGAAGTTAGCAGGAATTGTGATACACTGTGATCTAGAGTAAGTGTTAAGAGTAATTGCAGCCGGAGCGGAAACATATCTATTAGTCTTAGATTTAAAAATGTTTTTCAGTTTGTAATCGTTCCAAGTTAATGACATTAAATAACTTGGAGTTCTTCCGGTTGCTCCTTGCGAATTGTCACTGTAAGCTTCTTGGGAATTGCCACTCTGAACCCAAGTTGGCACACAAGAACCAAAGAATGGTAAGGCTAAGACTAATAAAAAAAATTGAGCAATGAACATAATAGCAATAGTATGTGATAGTTTGCTTAGGATTATATTATTAATTAATTAATAATGTAGTTCATTGTACTAATTTGATTGACAAATAGTCGACCATTTATATTGATATATCTTGCAGTCCTCAAGTCTCGCATTATAAAAATCCTTCAGTCTGTTACTATGCTGCATGTTTCAAAAACAATAAAAATGATATCCACTGCAAAGGCAGGAAATAAATCCGACAGTTACCAGTCGAAAGCCGTTACATATTATAAAATATTAAGGATAATTGACGGATAATTAATTGCAAACCGCTTTAGATTATAAATATTTAGGATAATTACTGGGTCATCATTGAGAACGTGGAAAATATTTTCCTGGTTTGTGGGTAACCATTGTATATAGTTTAATGCAACCATGCCAAGCAACAGCAGTGAGCAACAATCTATAACTATAGCAACTGGGACTCTAGTACTGTTTCATTAAGTTTGCGAAATTATTTCCATGAGAGTTGCTGTAAGTTGGGCAATTGCATGAATTTCATCCAAACTTGTGTCGAGAAATGCCCATTGCTAAGTGGTGAGTATGATGTGGCGCATGCAAAAGTTTATTCTAAAGTTAAATTTTGAGCCATTACAATTAATAATTCACAATCGTTTCAATTCAAAATTATTATATCGTAAAATATTTACCATGCAATCTTAGCCAAGAAAGATTGTGGATATTTTCTAAGTAAAAATTTTCTAATCTCATCATAGACTAAAACAACGAGACCAAATCCCATAGCGATGAAATAATATTCAACAGGAACATGAGCGGTACCAACTACTGAATTAAACCAAGGGATATAATTAAAGAAAAAAGTAACGCCAAGAGCAAAGATAATAGCATTAAACATCAAATAGTTTCTAGTCTCTGGATTAATAATTGGTAGATGTTGGAAAATTGACAAGTATCTAGTTCTCACGGCCATCAAGTTGAAAAATTGCATAATGACCAAATTGATAAAATAAATTGATGAAGAAACATTACCAATGTTAGTGACATCAGTGGCTGAAATTCCATCTTTATAATTACCATACGATAATGTCAAAGAACTAAATGGGATTCCTTTTCTTTGAAAATTTATAAAACAAACAATCATTGAGGTCAAAGCATAATAAGTACCAATGGTGAAATATGAGTGAAGAAATAATTTGTAATCAACTAATCTTTCACCAGTGATTGATCTTGGTTTCTTTTTCAATAAATTTCGCTCAGGAGATTCATAAGCCAAAGTAATTGCACCAGCACAATCAGTTAAACAACAAATGATAATCATGTTGAATGATGACAATGCCTGAGGTAACCCAAAGATAATATTTAATAAAACTGGCCATAATTCAGCGTAGGTACCAGCAGGTAACAAATAAGCAATTGTCTTTCTCAAATTTTCGAAAACCAATCTTCCATAAAGTAATGCATCAACAATTGATGAAAACGATGAAAGTAATACCAAATCAGAAGCTTCTTTAGCAATATCTGATCCTTCAGCCATAGCGATTCCAATCTCAGCTTTTTTCAATGAGGGCGCATCATTAACACCATCACCAGTCATCCCAACGATGTTGCCTTTCGACTGATATTTTTCAACAATACGAAGTTTCTGTTCAGGAGTAGCTCTCGCAAACACAACTTCATTATATCTTGTCAATACGTCCCATTCTTCTTCTTTCAAAACCATTAAGTCTTTACTATTAATGACCACTGCTCTATCAATGAGAGATTCATCAAAATCGCCAAGAAATTGTGTCAAATCACTAGCATTATCAACTTGATTTTTGGAGACAATGCCACATAATCTAGCAATTGCAACAGCAGTTAATTCAAAATCACCCGTTATCATCATCATTCTAATGCCCGCACCCCTCAAAGTTTCAACAACTTTGGGGATATCGTCTTTTGGAGGATCAGTGATTCCCACTAAACCAACAAGTGTTAAATTTGAAGCAGAGAGTGAAGTAAGATAACTAATTGATTCATTGTTATCTTGCCAAAATGCATCACACTGTTCATCAGCAACTTGTCTTGAAGCCAATAAGACTACTCTTCTCCCTTGATTTGACCAAATCTTTTGCTGTTCAATAATTTCGTCTCTAGCAGCAGACGATATTTCTATTTTTTTATCTCCTTGAAGAAAATGGGTACATCTAGAAATCAAAACATCAGGAGCACCTTTAATTGTAAAATACAAATTATGACCAGCAATTCCAACTTCTTTAGCAGCATCAGCAGTTAATGGTCTATACAATTGAGCCATAAATTTCAATTTTGAGTTAAACGGAATTTCACTTTTCAAATACCAATTTTCTTTCAATTCAGACGTTGGAAAAATCGATTCGGCAAATCGAAGAATAGCTTGATCCGTAGCATTTGAATTAACAATTCGATCTTTCAATGGCAAATGGAAAGTTCTTGGATCAAAAGTTGCAGTGTTACATAAAGCAGCTACTGCATGAAGTTGACAAATCCCATCAAGATTCTGGATCTTAACATCATCGACTACTTCTTCATCTAAGAAAGATTCCAAGTTATCAATACCCAAAGTAGCGTTAGTGACAAACATTTTATTTTTAGTTAATGTCCCAGTTTTATCAGAACACAAGACAGAGACTGAACCCAAAGTTTCAACAACCGACAATGATTTACACAAGATTTGCTTGTTTCTCATGACACCAGCGGTAATAATCAAACAAGCTGTCAAAGCAATGGGTAAACCTTCAGGGATGAAAGCAACTGCAACTGAAACCAAATCAACAATTAAAGTTGGCACGGAAATCCAATCAGGGAAATCTTTCTTCAACCAAGCACCCCACAATATACAAACCAAGATCGCTAAAATGAGAATAATTGAAATAGTAATTAAAACAAATCTCAAGACTTCTTTTTGCAATGGTGATAATCCGGTTTTAGGTTGAGAAGAAATTTTAGCAATTTGTCCAAAGACAGTGTCATCACCAGTGGAAACAACAATACCTTTACCAGAACCCATAACACAGAAGGCACCTTGCATTGCTATGCAACAAGATTCTAAATAATTTGAACCTCTTTGTTCAGTTCTTGACATGGCAACGATTGGTTTTGATTCACCAGTCAACACTGAACGATCAAATGATAAATCTGGAGAATTTTCAATAATTCGAATATCGGCTGGTACTTTACTGCCCATTTCTAACAAGACAATATCGCCAGGAACCAAATATTTAGCTTCAGTTGTTATCGTGGCTTTATCTCTGATGACACGACATTCAGATGGCATAACTGAATGAATAGAGTCCATAACTCTAGAAGAAGAAAAGTCTTGAACGAAATTGAAAAGTGCTTGAGCAATGAAAACAATAAATAACACAACACCAAGCACCAAATTTGCCACTGCTGGAGGCCGACCTAACGGTTTCCAAGAGATACAACACAAGACCCCGCCAGTCATTAACAAACTGCCAAACCCACCAAAAAAGTACATGAAAATTTTCTTCATTAATCCCGAAGGAGGGCTCAGTTGAACATTTAAACCGTACTGTTTGATGGCATCATTGTGCTGTGATTCTTTTAAACCACCATCCAAATTGGTATGAAGTTTCAATGCAACTTCTTTAATGTCAATTACATGCCATTCTTTATCAGCAAACTGCTTAGCTCTTGAATCCATTTCTTCATCATCGGTAGCATCTTCAATTCGATGAGAGATGGTTTTGAAAGCAATTGGCAAAACATTATCTGGTGGAACTTTTTCGGCTAATGATAATTCAGATAATCTTCGTTGCATAGACACTCGTCTAGTACCAGAAGGTTTAATTGGAGCATCTTTGAAGACAATTCCTTTTTCTTCCAAGGATTCTTCGTCTTTAAAGCTAATGTTTGTTTGTTTCATTGCAAAAAAATGATGAGGAAAAAAATTTGGTAACTTTTAGAAATAATACACCATGGCTGATTGAATTTATATATTAAAACAATTAATTAATTACGTGTTAACTTCGTCTATAGCGATTGATGATTCCGTTTATTTAAAAATCCCTCATATTATTCATTCATGTGTTCAGCAATTTTAACTTCTGCATTTCTCATGATAAACTACACAATCCCCCGTAAGGCAAGCCCCTTTCAAACTGGAACTATTTGACTTACATGCACGTGATACATATATCTTGCTCAGCCGCATTATTTAGAATCTCCCCCCACACTCTCAGGATTTCTTCTGAGCTACTACCATTCTCCATATATAGGGCTGAAAAAATAATGAAAATCCCTCATTGACCTATGACGTATTGCTTCACCTCCACATTGAAAATGGTAATTTTTTTTCATGCTATGATTATATCACTCATTGTTTATGATAGGAACTAAATTCTATTTTATTACTTCGTTCTAAAAACGAGTAACCAGTTATAGGTAGAGTGGCGCATCCTGATCTGGAAAGTATCTATTCGCCGCAAGGCTACGTTTTCTGCTCAAGCCAAAATCACTAAAATATTTTTCAAGGTATTTCCCAATTTCCACTGAACTTCAAAAATCCTTCATCTTTACTTTGAATACTAGTACAATAATGTAAAATATTTGCTTACGCACATACTGAATAATATATTATTATATTCATTTTATATAAATCGCTCTTATTTTTTTTTTTTGTTTTTTTGTTTCTTAACAACATTAGGGCCCATTGAAGACAATCGAAAGTCCAAGAAGTCTTTTTTTATTCAGTGGATCTTTTATTTTTTGATTACTCCAAGTCTTTGTCAGTTAAATTACCTCTAGCCTTTTGTTCATACTCAATAGTTTCAAATAATGCTTTAAAATTCCCTTTGCCAAACCCATTATGATTATATCTTTGAATAATCTCCAAGAAAATTGTTGGTCTATCTAACAATGGCTTTGTAAATAATTGCAAAAGATAACCATCATCATCAAAATCAACCAAAATCCCCAATTTTTTAATATCATCCAATGATTCTTTGATTTTAACCTTTGAATCTTTCAATCTAATTTTCAAGTCTTCATAATATTTATCAGCAACATGTATGAATTCACAACCTCTAGCTCTCATTGAAGTAATTGTAGTGACAATATCATCAGTAGAAATTGCGATATGTTGAATACCAGGACCATTATTATAATCTAAAAATTCTTCAATTTGTGATTTGCATCTACCTTCAGCTGGTTCATTGATTGGCATCTTGACAATATCACCAGTACCAGTCATAACAATTGATTTCAAAGCAGAATATTCAGTAGAAACATCATTTTCATCAACTGACCAAAATCTATGAAATCCAAAAGCTTTTGCATATAACATACTTGATTTTTCCATCATTTGCCAACCTTGATTTTGAACACAATGATCAATAACATTCAAAGAAATTTTTGGAAGTGAATCAACCAAATTAGTATTAAAACTTGAAAAATAACAGTTACTATCAACATCAACATAATCTGGTAAAAATGGTCCTCTATAAGATTCCCTATTAATTAATGTATGGGTGGTGTCGCCAAAAATTCCAACTTTAGCCATTCTGACATAACCTTTTTTATCACGTAAAATTGCTGGAGGTTGAATTGATATAGCTCCATTTTTAATTGCAATTTCATAAATAGCATCAACCTTATCAACACTGAAGGCAACATCTCTCACACCGTCACCATGTTTCACAATAAAATCATTAATTTCTTTAACCAAAGCATCATTTTCTTTGTTGTGATTAAAATGACTTCTCAATGGAGAAACAAATTGAAAAATAGCGCCACCGTTTGAAACAACATGACAACTAATTGCTCTACTTCCAGTCTCTAATCCTTTATACGCCAATGGTTTAAAACCTAAACTTGTAATGAAGTAAGCGGCAGCTTGTTTAGAATTGGAAACATAAAATGTAACATGATCATAAGCTTTATAATTAACACTAGTCAATGCAGGATTTGGTCGTAATTCTTTTTCATCAAAGGCTGGTAAGACGTTAACTGATGGAGTCATTGTTATATGTTTTCTTTATATATTTTATTGTTAGAAAATTTATTTATTTAAATGGTTATTTATTTGTTCTGTTTTATTTTGTTTTATAAAAAAATTTTTTGTAGTTGGTAAAATTACTAAATTTATAAGAATCCATCAACATTTTATAGAGTGAAATGATGAAATGTCACTCCATTTTTGTACACTTGTCTTTGTGGACAATATTTAGTTTTCATGTTGATTCTAATATGCATTTTACTATATACTGGCGCACGACTGCTTATCTCCGGGGTTTTATTGGGATGGCCTAAATCCCGCAGAAAAGGGTCGCCGGATCGGTGCACGGTGCTAGGCCCGACTCCAAGCAATTTTTTATAAAAAAAAAAAATAAAAAAAATTAGTAATGTAAAAAGCTACCCCAAATCTAAAAATTTGTTGTTGTTTTAATAATTTGAATTATACTTAAGATAATATCTGCACATTAGATCAAATGATTGAAAAAAGAAAATTAGATTCAATTAACAGTACGACTGTCAATATGGATCACTCGTCGCCAATAATTGAAAATGAAAAATTTCAAGACGAAGAAGATGTGGGGAAAACTGAGCGATCAGTGCAAACATTTGATATACCTGATGGTGGTTATGGATGGGTTGTCGTTGGATCATTTTTCTTCAGTAGTTTCTGCTGTTGGGGAGGTAATGCGGGGTTTAGTATATACTTAGCTGATTACATTAATCAGAACACTTTCCATGCCAGTTCAATAGATTATGCCGCTGTTGGTGGGCTAGCATTTGGATCAGGGTTTATGTTTGCTCCATTAATTACTTATCTTGTTGGGAAAACTTCGCCAAATTTGGTGATGCTCATAGGTTCACTTCTTCAGCTCGCAGCAATGTTATTAGCCAGTTTTGCAACTCACATTTGGCATTTATATCTAACTCAAGGTTTTTTGATTGGTATAGGGTTGGCATTTGTTGCAGCTCCAGTACCACCAATTGTTCCTCAATGGTTTAGCAAAAAAAGAAGTTTAGCAATGGGTATTGGTTCCGCTGGATCAGGTGTTGGCGGTATTTTATTTAATTTGGCAATGGAAAAAATCGTTGAAGTTAAGTCTGTGAGGTGGGCGTTAAGAGTTCAAGGGATTATCTGTGTGGTTATTAATGTTGCATGTTCGCTTTTAATTAAAAGTCGCGGTAAAAAAATTAAAACTGAATTCAAACCATTTGATGCTAAAGTGGCAAAACTTTATTCATTCTGGTTAATGATTAGTTGGATGATGTTCACAATTTTGGGTTATATTATCGTTCAATATTGCTTATCTGATGCTACAATCTCACTAGGTTATAGTAGTTCGAAAGGTTCAGTTACTGCAGCTTTACAAAGTGCTGGTGCTGTGATTGGAAGACCACTGGTTGGTTATTTTGCGGACAAAACTGGACCCATTACTATGGGAATGTGTGTTTACTTTTTATGTGGGTTGTTTGCGTTGACAATGTGGGTTCCTGTGAGCAATTTAGCTACAATGTATGCTTTTTCAATGATAGAAGGGGCATTGATGGGTTACATATGGGGTGCTAATGGTGCAATTATACCGAGAGTTGTTGGTTTAAGAAAAGTATCGGTGACATTTGGGATGTCTTGGATTAGTATTTCTCTGGCGGGGATAGTTTCTCCAATTATTGGGTTGGCGTTGAAGAAAAAATTACCTGAAGGAGTTCTTGATAAGACTCAATATCGTTGGGCGGCATTATTTGCCGGTTTATCATTTACTATGGCTGGGCTTTCATTAATGGTGCTTCGCGGTTACATAATGGCGAGAGACTTGATGGCTGCTGATGATGCCGATCCTGATTTGGGCCAAGAGGTTGAAATTAAAGTGCCGGTTACTGAAGCATTAAGGAAATCAATTGTATTCAATCATAGGAAGTTAATTTAATCATGACTTTATAGTATATTATTTAGTATTTCGAATGACTGATATTGCATTATTTTTTCTATTTTTATTTTCTTGCATGAATTGTGAAGGATCTGGGCGGAAAAAGAAATTTTTTACTTACAGGATTAATGTACAATTTGTTGAAGTTTTTTTTCTTATACAAGACGTAGAAATTGGATATTGCTTCAAATTGTAATTCGGTATTCGTCGGTAATTATCTTATAGCGATTCAGCAATAAACTATCATTCATGACCGAAACTACAAAAATAACCAGCACGAACCGTTGAAAGTTTATCATGTCGACAGAATTCATTTGTGAACATGAAGGGTGAATTTGAGTTTAACGGTAACCGCCTTCGAAGGATCAACTTCTTCTACAATAGCAGTAAAAATTGAACATTTCCCAGTTAAAGCAAAAAAAGAAAACATTTTACCATAATTTTTATTCAATAATTTCAATGAAATTACTTTATTGTTTAATAATTATCTTTTTAGTTATCTCTGCAGCTTTTAGTGCTGCTTTGCTGAATGGTCCGCATCCCCCGGAAGTTGATCCATTTTACACTCCGCCAGATAAATTTGAGTATGAAGAGCTAGGCACCATTTTGAAATCAAGAAAAGTAGAAGAGCCATTTGGTTTTATTGTTGCTCCTTTTAATCCTCATGAAGTTTACCAATACCTTGTTCGATCTGAGGACGGTTTAGGTAATCCAAATGCTATTGCTACCACGTTGTTTATTCCAGATAATGCAAACCCAAACAAACTTTTGTCTTATCAACCAGCTGAAGATTCCAACTGGATTGAATGTGCTCCATCATATGCCATGAAATTGGGTTCTAACCCGGCTGGTATTTTCAATTCTCAAGTGGAACAATATTTATTCCAAGCCGCCTTAGCTGAAGGCTATTATGTGGTTGCTCCCGACCATGAAGGTCCTGGCTCTGCTTTTGGGGTCGGATTACAAGCAGGTCATGCCACTTTGGATTCTATTAGAGCTGTCTTGTCAAGCGTTGATCAAACCGGCCTTAACGCGAACGCTGAAGTTGTCTTATGGGGTTACTCTGGTGGTTCTATCCCAACTATTTGGGGTGCTGCCTTGCATTCAACTTATGCACCAGAAATCAACTTAGTTGGTGCAGCTGCTGGTGGTATTGTTGCTAATGTTACGCATACTGCTGAGTTTAACATGGGTGGTCAATTTGCTGGATTAATTTTTGCTGCCATGAATGGGTTGGGTTCTCAATATTGTGATTTTGATAAATGGTTGGATGAAACCATTAAAGAAGAAGTATTGGAGAAATTTAGACATCCAAGAAAACAATGTTTGATTCAATATATTCCAGATTTTGCATTTGCTCAATGGGACCAATATTTCCCTCAAGGCCATGATGTTTTGTATGAACCAATTGTTAAAGAAGTTGCATCTAAGAATACTATTGCTTATAGTGGATTAATTCCCGACGTTCCAATGTTTTTCTATAATGCGAAATTTGACGAAGTTATTCCAGCTGCTGACACTGATATTTGGTATCAAATGTTGTGTGAACAAGGGGTTGCAATTGAATACCATCAAGATTTGACCAGCAGTCATGTCACCGAACACGTCTTTGGTGCTGGTGATGCTTTTTATTGGATTAAGAAAATTTTCAGTGGCGAGAAACCTCCATGCAAATGTGAAAAAACCACTACTTTTTCTACTCTCTTGAGACCTTCCGGTTTTGAAGGTGTGAATGAAGTTATTAAACAGGGCTTACTTTCGCTTCTTTCAAAATCCGCTGGACCATTTGATTGGGTTAGTTAAGAATGTTTAAATTTAGATTTTTAGAGTTTTTTTTTGTTTTAGAGTTACTTTTTTGTTTATTTTTTTTTTTTTTTTTTTTTTTTTTTTACCTTCCTCTAATTTTTTTCCGTCTTTTGAAAATAGGTTTTTTGTTATTTTTTTAAGTTTCTTAATATTTTTTTTTTTGTGAAGCAATATTTTTTGCTGACTCAATTTGAGTTATTGTTCGATTGGTGACTTATGCAGCAGCTGTGTTTTCTCCTATTCAAGAGCAATAAAACTTGCTCGTCTCTAGCGAAGGTTACTTATTTGCCCTCATATACATTTTAGACTAGCTGGCATTCCAAATTAGGATGGTGGTACCGGTGATGTCTAAACGTTGGTATTGTTGAAAGGGGAAAGTTATGATGATGGTTTTCAAAATTTGTTATGCGTCTCACAATCGCTCATAATGAATATTCGCGATTCTGGAAAATTTTATTCCTTTCTAGCTGCGCAAAATCACACCCATCAGGACTATTGATTTTTGGAATCAAGTATGATATTGGCAATAGTACAATAGGCGATTGCCAAAAGGTTCAACTAAAAAGAGTGATAGGTCCTAGTATTATTTTGGCTCGTATTAGGTTATCTCTTTCCGAAATTCAATGTGATTTGAGGCGATTAGCGGTCGCTTGGTGAAATAAATTTGCGGCATGACATGAATTATATTACATCAATATGTTAATTTCAATTGGAATCCCTAATGAAATTGTGGAACAGCCTGGTAATTTCAAGGAAATCTTTTTACCTGTCCTTGCTATATTTCTTTTAATTTTTAAAGGGAAGCTATTGGCTGTTTCTGTTGGTTTGAGATGTCAAGCAGCGTGCGTTTCAATTAAACTTGGCAACAATTAAGAAATGTCTATAGAGTGACTGAATCATACAATAATTAGCAATGAGAGAAAAATATCGTTTCAGTAACTAATCCAGTAATAAGATCGGAATGTTTTGAATTGATTGGTGATTGCTAAAAGATATAATGGGGTAGGAACCAACTCCTTGGCGAGAATTGCACCCATCTTGAAACTGAAAATTGGTACATTCCCATAGTTAACGGAATACTTAATGTTATGTTTTCTGATACTCTTTTCTTTGCTGAAGTCCTTTCTAACAGCCCATTATCACCAAAAGTTGATCCATTTTATCGACCAAACTCTGGGTATTAAATCCACTTATTGAAAGAAAGGGCCATCAGTGGTTTTGTGTTCCCTTTATCACAGAAAAAGTTAAAAAATTTTTCGGGACCTTGATTGTTCTGAAAATATCTTTGGTAACGTTGATGCAGTCGTGAACACGTTGTTTATTCCATGCAACGCTGGCCCTACAAAGATCGATTACTACCATATTGCTGATGATGCTAATTACATTAAATGCTCTCGAACTTATTATATGAGATTAAGTTCAAGCCCCATTGGGATTATTCCTTCTCAAATTGAACAATTGTTGAGTCAAGCACCATTGAGCAAAGGTTATTAAGTGGATATGTTTGATTGCGAGTGGCCAAAGTCAGAATTCGGTGTAGCTAACAAAGCAACTTTGAGCTCCTTATGAGCTGTTTTATCAGCCACCAACGATACCGGTTTACAATCTGATGCTAACGTCACTCTGTGAGGCTATTCTGGCTGATCAATTCCTACTATTTGGGGTGCATCAGTTCACCCAGATTCCGCTCCAGAATTAATTTAGTTGGTGTTGCTGCCGGTCGTATTGTTGTTAATTTACTCGTGTTGTCTTGTACAATGTGGGCAAGATTACTTCAGGTTTGATTATCGTTGCTATGAATGGGGTACGATGATGATTGTATGAAAACTCTATTGTCTTCTTATGCTCCAGAGTTAATTTAATTAGTAAGGATTCTGCTACATTCGAGAAATAATGGGAATATTTATGGAAAGAAGTCGCGGGTATTTTATTTGCCATTTCGGGGGCGTCTGACTTCAATTGAGATAAAGAAATTTGAAACTTAGGTTTTACATCTGCATTTGGTGATTTGAATACTTAGGCTGAGTCAATCATTTGCCCAAATAAAATGGCAAAGTTCAGATTACCTCAACAACAATGATTGGTTCAATATGTTACGGTGTTCCCATTTGCACAATAGACTGAACACCTCCCTCAAGGTGCCTCTTTATTAAATGAGTCACCCATAATGCACGTCACTGACTAACGTGAGAATAACACCAGAATTTTCTTTCAAAAGCTCCAAATTTCATATTGAATATTAAGCAAGTGATATGATCAATATTTCGAAAGTTCTTGTTCCAACGGTGCTAGCATCAAGATTTGTTTAATGAGCGTACTAACCAAATGGCAATTGGCACAAATGGTGCATTCGCTTATCAGGTTGTAAGAAGACAACTGTGATTTCTAATGCTTTGAACCTAACTTGTCATTTCGCCTTGGGTAATATCTTTACTAACGGTATCTTGACACTTACAAGACCAGTTGGTCCATCTTAAGCTGAACATAGTAATAGTTGGTTGATAGAAAAGGGAAATTGCGCAGTATCCAACAGAAAAATCGGATGTCAATTAGTACTTGCTTAAAAAGCAGAATAAAAATGGTATAAGTACGGAATGAATTTTTGCGGGTCGTGAGATGCACCTGCCGGCAAGTGAGTGGAATCGTTGTGATCGTTGTGATCGTTGACGGGAGACAGATTGATTGGTGCAGGTAAAAAGTTCCCATCTTGCGACGCGGGTTATTTTCATATAACGCCTCCCGTGACGATGATATGGAGATGTTAGGTGAATTTTTAGTTTCTTTGATTGAGCCATCGCTGGGTGGCTGGATTACTGACTTTTGAGATATTTAGAAGAAAATTTAAAGAGTGAATTTGAATACCTTAGATGATTCATTTGAGGTGCTTGGTGATTGTGTTGTGTGCGGCCCAAGAAAGTGTTTATTATGGATTTGTTGAATTGTTTGCTGGTTTTTTGATTGATGGAAAAAGACGGGGTAGAATGTACGGAGTCATGGCTGTTGGATTTGGCGTCCTCTAATAATTAAATTTGTTCTAGCTTATTTATATAGTGTGATGTTTTAGGACCTACTTGCGATGAATCGAGGTGGATTTCGTGGGATTTTTGATTCGTAGTTGGATTATCTGTTGTATTAGCAGATTTGAGCTCAGCAGGCAGATTTGGCATACGCGCGTGCAGCAGTTAGGCGGTCATGTAGTATTTTGGACTTTGTTAGTGAAAATATGTGGAGGTCCGACCGGTGGGAAAGAAATATACCTGCAATAAAGAGATCCCGAAAATTGATGGGTGGGCCATACTAAAGTTGACAGTACAAAAATCAAGTATGTGTGTCCTCCCAGTTGCATGGCTGAGCAGATATTACTATCGCACAGTAAGCACAACATGGCCATACAAAATTAAAGCAGGCGTACCTCGAAAGCCAGGAACGCTGGTGAGATTCTGAGGAAATCCAACACTTTATGTGAAGTCCGTGACGTTCTGGGACTCCCATAGTCGGAATTGATTTGAGAAGCTACGGTGGTATCTGGATCTGTATTCACGCTTCCAACAGTCCTTATGTGTCCGAAAGGAATGTCGAAAAAAGCAAGCACTTCAGCCAATTATTGATGCAATATACCCGATTCTCAAATTCAACCATATGAAAAACCAGCGAGCCAGATCAGCTAATCCATTGACCAACTATCATGTGAGCAAACAGTTTTTCTTTGAGCAAAAGAGAAAAAGGCTAAGAAAGCGGAAACTGAATTAGAAGCGGGATTTCAGGTTTGGAAAAATTTGATAGTACCATTTGTCCAAATTCCATTGTGGGTAATATTGTCATTGACAATTCGGAATTCACCGGGTTGGAATAGTTTCCTGATATCTACAACTACTGATGAAATTGAGCCTACCTGGGTATTGTTTGGTTTCCAGATTTGAGTCATGCTGATCCTTATGGGGTTTTGCCAATTATATTGGCAATACTATCATCGACTGCCATTGGATTATTATAAAAATTTGATAAGCAACAAGGATAATATAAATCGTTTTGTTGGGGATGGAATGGAAGAACCCGTGTTTAACATAGTAACCTAAAGCGAATCGATAAATTACTTCAATTGATAGACGGTACTGAAAAGTAATCACTTTATTGTATATAGAAAAACACTATTTCATATCTATAAGTATAGTAATTGACAAATTCTTATCAGATTACATCATATTTTAAGAAATCAATTAGATGAAGAAGATTAAGGATATTACTATTTCCCAACCTTGACAGCCTCACTGGGCAATTGCCATTAAGCTGTGATGTTCCCTAGATTGTTCTTGGTCAGTGACACACATATGTGGGGAAACCACGCAGGGCGAATGCATTAGGGAAACTCCATTAATGATTTCAGTTAGGCAGATGCAATTCAAACATTACTAAATTGGAAAGCAAAATTACAATGGCAAAGTTGCTATTTCACGAATGAACGTAAAACAAAATGAAAAAATTGAGTGGGCTAGCAAAATTAATTAACCAAGTGGGTTGAATTGTGGGGCAGAATATCAGCTCTCAGCTTAGACAAGTTCAATCGCGAAAACCAATGTTGCTCTACCGAAGCAATAAAATTGAATAAAATAAATTAGCTGATTGCCACCTCAGGGTATTAATATCTGAATTGAATGTGGGGATGGTGGGTATTGTGTATTGTGTTCTGGGAAATAACTTCTTTCGGTGCCAAATGGCCAATTAAAAAAACAATGACAAACCTCTTATATCTATATTTAAATAAATGTGATTACTTCAAAGAACTAATTCTGCTTTTTCCATTTTACTTTCTTTTTTTCTTTTTCTTATCGTTAAAATGACAACCTCTCTTGACCAAGAAAAAGTTAATAATGCCGAACATATAGATGAAGCTACCAACAACAGTGAAACAAATATTATCCAAAAAGTAGTCGCTGGTGAAGATGAGAATCCAAGAAAGCTTGAATTATTAGCAATTGTTGGCGAAAATCGAGAAATGCAAGAAAAGAAGTTAGTTCGCAAAATCGATTTCAGATTAATACCAATGCTTATGATCATCTATATCTTGAATTCTTTAGATAGAACTAATATTGCTATTGCCAGGTTAGGTGGGTTAGAAAAGGATACTCATTTACATGGGACTCAATATAGCACTGTTATTGCAATTTTCTACGTTGGTTATCTTACGACCCAAATTTTCTCCAACTTGGTGTTATCCAAAGCTCGTCCTTCAATTCTTTTACCATTAGTGATGAGTGCTTGGGGTATCGTCAGCGCTTGTTCAGGTGCAGTTAAGAATTATCAAGGTTGGATTGGAGTGAGATTTATTCTTGGATTTGTTGAATCACCATTTTTTGCTGGTTGTATTTATTTGTTGTCTTCCTGGTACACTAAGAAAGAATTGGCAACTCGTCTTGCTGTCATGTACACTGCTTCTCAAATGTCGCAAGCTTTTGGTGCGTTAATTGGTCAAAGAATTTTGAAAAGATTCCAACATAACAATTTAGGAATTGAGAATTGGAGATGGCTATTCATCATTGAAGGAGTTATCACAATACCAGTGGCTCTCGTTGCAATGCTTATATTACCTGATTATCCAGCAACAACCAAATGGCTTAATGATAAAGAGAAAGCTTTAGCTCAATTAAGAATTCTCGAAAACGCATCAAAGGAAGATACTAACGAAGAATCTTTGATGAAAGGAATGAAGTTAGCTTTCACCGATCCAACTTTGTATATGTTATGGATTGCTCAATTGGGTTTGCTTACCGCTGCTTCTGTTAACGTTTATTTTCCAACAATTGTCGGTACCTTGGGATATAGTACCACGAAAACTCTTTTACTTACCGCTCCTCCATGGTTCTTCTCTGCTATTTATACTTGCCTTTGTTGTTTACATTCTGATAAAGTTGATGAAAGATATTGGCATATTATTGTTTCACTTTTTTTTGCCCTTCTGGGGTCCGTCATTTCTGCTTGCACAATGAATATTGGTGCTAGATATTTCTCAATGTTTTTAATGTTGATGATTTATGGTGGTTTCAATGTTATCTATTCCTGGTTGGCAATTTGTTTGAACCGGCCACCAGCGAAAAGAGCCGTTGCTTATGGATTTGTCAATGCCTTTTCAAATGTTTCTTCAACTTACGCTGCATATTTCTACCCTGCAAGCTCTGGCCCTAAATATCTTATGGGGATGATGTGTAATGTTGGATTCATTTTATTGTCAATGATTTGTTCTACTATTTTGTTGTTTTACCTTAGATGGAGAAATAAGAAGTTGGATGAAGCAAACAAGGAAGATATGTCTACTGAAGGGGTGATCATTGGCACTAGAACTAAATCTTTGGCACATAAATGGGATTGTGACCCTCATTACCGGTTTGGTCTTTAGTATCCCCGCGAAACACGTAACTTTTCATGAAAAAGGTTTTATATTTTATACCTATTTTTTATATAGTTTGATTTGATGTTATATGCTTTAATTACAAAGTAGGCCACTCTGCGTAAAGGGACCAGGGGGTGAAATCAGCAACGTGTTAGTGGAATTTTTTTTGTTCTTTTTTTTTTTTTTTTTTTTTTAATGTGAATTGTTGAAGATGGTAATCCAACATTGTAATAGTCAGCTTTGCAGAAAAGCGGAATCATGCAGAATCTGCCGGGGAAAGTCGGGAATTTTGTTAGTGGATGCCTAAAAAGGGCACAAAAAACGGAATTTTTTTTGCTGGGTCGCGCGATGCATCTAGAGGCAAGCGAGTAGTCTCATTGTAATCGTTGTGAGGAGACAAATTGAGGTCAGAAGCCCCAATCTTGTGCTACGTGCTTTTTTTTGAATGACACCTCTCCTTGCGATGATGTGGAGCGAACTGATGGACTGTAGAATCTTTAAATTGGGATATCTCTCGGTGGCATTAGATGGTGACAGGTATATAAGTTTTTGCAATATTCAGAAAGAAAAATTTAAACGGAAAATTTTAGATTTCTAGTAATTAAATTGAGTAAGAGCTAAGAAATTGTTTATTATGGGTTTGTTAAATTGTTACTTGTTTTCGAATTGATAAAAAAACAGGGGTGTCCGAAATTTGGGGGGCATTGCTGTGTCAGCTTTCTGGGTATGATAATTAAATTTGCCATGGTTCATTTATATGGTATGGCAAATTTCACAACCTACTTGCGATAAATTCTGCTGAAATTTGTGGGATTTTAATTTGTAGTGGGTTCTGTCATGTTGGCAGATTTTTGATTTAAGCGTATATAAGTAGCAGTTATTCAGGAGAATATTTTGACATTATCTACGTACCACCGCGGCGGACCAAGGCTGAAGCGCCTTGCATTAACTAATTAGAGAAAATTAAAAAGAAAACAAACTTTAATTGAAATATTACAGCAATAAGCGGACTTGAAGTCTATTTATTGAATGATAATTTAGAAGATGCAGGTGATTTAGTGAGGCAACCTTAGTACCATCTATTCAAGAAACAGTAGCTGAGGGTATTCTAGTGTACAAGTACTTTTATTATTGCCATAGTAATTATATGACGTAGTGGTACACAATCTGAAAATAGCAAGTTGAGGCCAATTGCCAAAATTGGGCAAGGATGAGTTGCCAAGGTTAACAGAAGGCTGTAAGTGAATTCGATGAAGTGAAAATGTACAAGTCTCAAGTAGTGACTTGTAGGTCGGATAAATTGAATCAACGTATGGATGTAGCATTATCTGAGGTTGATTCAATACAAAATTCGATAACTTACAATTTCTAATAATGAACATGTTAGAGGATGCATAGGGATAGGGGATATACTAGGATCTCTAAATAGTAGAACATTAGTAAAAAAAGCAGTAATGGTATTGTTAAAGGGGATATCACACAATAACTTCGTGAGGAAAAAATATCAATTTTGGAAGAAGAGATTAATAACCATTATATTCATGACTGAATGGCTACTCAGTTCTTGAATATGGTCAATACCAATATTTTGAGGATCAAATACTTCCATGTTGTTGTGCCAATCTATCGTTATTCTATTATATTAAGTTGGATTAAGTCCGGCACATTTTGTGGGGAAATGCATGCTGCCGGTCCAAGAGTTTCATAGGCCATTTCTTCCTATTGTTCTAAAGGGTACTGCAGGAATCTAAATTATGTCACTTCCGAATTTTTTAGTACCAATTTATTAAACATTAGATCGCGATTCCCGCCTTGGCGAATTGCTCGAAGGAGTTTGATGACCGGTTCGTTGTGGTCCATTTCAAGACTATTTTAGAGAAATCCAAGTGAAATAAACTTTTTCTATACAAGTTCGGAGTAAGCAATATTCGTTGAACCCCGAATCACCTATCATTTTTTGTTTTACTTTTTGCTGGAACAAGCGAGGAGTTTGCATAAATAAGTTGAATCGTTAATGTCCCACGCAAATCAAGCGAAAATTGCGGAGGAAAAAATGCACCACGGCTGAGGCCATAACTGAATAATTACAATTTAGGTTAAAAAAAATATCAAAGTATCAAAATAACGAAAAAATAAAAATTACCCTCATATGTGTAATAGTCAATTGAATCTTTAAGTTCAAAATCAGCTCGGCTTCGAATTCCATGACTTCTTCACCCAATTCTTTCGTGTAATCTTAAGTCTGTTTCCAAGTTAAAATTAAGGTGAGAGCTTGAGCCCCTTAATTGTCCATTATTTCTAATGGAATCTTTCTAGTTTCAGCTAAAAAAGTCCGAAAAAAATAGAACTATGGAACCCACTGAAAGTGAACAAATAATAATATTTCCAACCAACTTGTTTCATAGCTTTATCAGTAACTTGAGCATTCATAGTGTTAAAGGCAAAGGAACACGTGGTAACCAATGAAATCCCTCTTTGATTTAACAGCCAAATTGAAAGCTTCTGATGGAATAATGCATGGTAAAGGACCAACACGGTAAGCGAAAATAAAGTTATAAATCCAAGTACTTACAATAAACCCAATTTGAAGTATTCTGTTATTGTTTGTAGCTGCTGGGAATTTCTATAACAAGTTGGCACCATCGATAAACATGAGACAGCAACCGATTTTTGCAGCAACAAAAGTCCATCTTCTAACCACCATATCAATAGTCGCGATACATAAACCTTCTGCATAAACCTTCTGCAATTAACGTAATAACTGAATTGATTGATTGATACAATAAAATGTTACCAGTACTCAACCCAATATTAGAGAAGATTGTTGGACCAAACAGTAAGATGGCTGCATTTAGCATCGTCATGATTACCTTTGTTTCCTTATTTGCTTTACAGGAAAAATCCCCAAAATGTAGTTCTCAACTTAATTACTCTGCAAAAATAATGTAGTAGTTTGGCATGCATCCTATACGTGGGATTTCAAAACTCATCAGCTTTTTATGAATCCTTTATATTGGATTACCATCTTCAACATCTCCTCTTAATCCAATATCTCTAATTTCGCATTGAACTCCTAAGTCGACAAACTGGTTAGCAGGGACAACTTTGGTTAATATATCAGCAATCATCTTTCTGGTTTAAAGATGATACAAATTAATAACATTGTTCTTAAAATAATATCATTGTTCTTAACATAATATCTGAGAAAATGGGCCCTAAGATTAATATGTTTAGTTCTATATATAGCTTCAGCAGTTGACAACGCAACCGTTGGTTGTTCCTTTGATGTCCATGTAACAGCGCGATCACTGTATTTAAATGCAAATCCAGTGATCAATTTTCTTTTATTCTCATCACTAGTCCAATCTGCATCAATTATCCTTCTAATGAGTCCTTCGAGTTGTAAAATAATAATTCCCATTCCTCTAGTTAATTCTGAATATCTCGATACTCTCTTAGCAGCAGTATAGCGGATTCCTTTCGTTTGTTTAAGGTATCTTGATAATACACAATATATCTAATATTTCCTCTGACAGTATTAGCTGGGAGAAAAATTTTCCAATTAGGGATCAATATTTGAAGGTATCACAATTTCTAGCGTTTCATTAATTAAGTTGAGTTCTTGTGTCCTAGAAAAACTGAACCAGAAACGGCAGAACAGAATAACATAAAGAAAAAACAAATACCCCGGTCAATAGAAAAAATAAAATCAATATTAAATTATTATTTCAATACGGCAATATGTTAATTTTTTATTGGATCAACTTTCATCTTCACTTTCATCTTCAGCTTTATTTCAAAAGTCTCTTTCATAAGCGAGTTTTCAAGAGTTTCATATTTCTTTTCACCTTCCTCGCTCTCCTCTTGTTTTAGTTCAGAATCTATATGTGCATAATATATACTCGCTGGCATTGTACAATTTTATCGCCACAATTTTGTACATTGTAAGCACTTATTTTCTTCATCACCAATTATAACTGATCTGCCAACTTCCACCGCTGCTCAGAAAAGGGGATAATAGACAAAATATTGGCATCCCATCTCCTGCTAATATTGTGATAACCCTCTAATTAATGATAACCCTCTAATTAATAGAAATGCAAATAAAACGGTACTGTCTCTCTGGGTATTAAATTATTAGTGCACTTTTTGCTTTTTATTTTTTGCGCTCAGAATACGATTTTTTTTTTTTTTTTTTTTTTTTTTGAAAAAGAAAGCGTATCTTTCCATAATTACTTTACTATTTGACCTCTCTTTTGTGTGATTAATTTCTCAAGCAATAATACTTTTTTCTCTAAGATTTCGGTTATATAAGATGGTGTTAATAATTTTGGCAACAAAAAGAAATGTTATGCTACCACAAAGATTTTAGTTTCAGAACAAATTATTATGTATGATACGTGCATTCGTTTCACTTTTCATTCATATCAGCGACGCGAAATTTTAGTCTCTTCAATTAATGAATCCCGTTTCATCGAACTGATCCAGTTCCTTGGATCGAATGTTTCACCAGTTCTCATACGGTAAGAACTGTTGTAGGTTGTAATGAAAAAAGAAGAAAAATTAAAACATCATGTATATCACAGCTGACCAAAAAATAATTTTCGTTATATCCCATGATTAGTATTGTTTCATTTCTTCTCCAAATAATTTAATATATGTTTCAAGGGAAATTTATGTCAATATATAAAGTGCCTCTATTCCGAAACTGCTCAAAAGAAAATGCTACAACAATTATCTCCATAGTAACCCTAAAAATAATTTAAATATCATCTATAATATCAATATGAAATTCTTAAACAACTTACTTGTTGCAGCAATCGCTTTCGGAATGACTTCCAATGGTGCTCCAATCAATTGGCAATCAGTGGCTATCGGCAAACGAGCCACATCTGATATTACCTTACCACGCAAATGTCTCAAACAAAATAACATTGGGGTAGGTTGGCTACCAGATGACGATAATGGCTATATTCTGATAGACACCATTACCGACATCATTGGCCCAGCCTGCTTCTACGGGTTGTATTCCCACTTCGGCTCAGATCTTTCGACTTCCAATAGTGATATCTTGGGAGAGAAGCTCAACGACGTTAAGCAATCTGGCGCTATTGCTGTTTTAAGTATGATGCCTTTTTCCGTTGCTTTAGGATCAGTCGATGCTCAGCTTGCGTCTCAGGTAGCCCTCGTGGTCAAAGAATATACCGACCAAGGGATCACTGTGCTTCTTCGATTTGCTCATGAAGTCAACTATTATACCACAACAGGAATGTACAACGGAACGCTGAGTGATTTTATACAAGCATGGACCAACATTGCCAACGCAGTCAAGTCTAATTCTAAGGTCAAAATGTTTTGGAGTCCAAACCAGGCATCCGCTGAAAGTCTTGACGCCTGGTGGCCTGGTGATGATAACGTGGATATCGTAGGTATTGATGCCTACAAAGCTCAGCTGATTGATTCTTTTGAATCATTTTATGGTGATTTTTACCAAAGATTCTCTGTCAATAAAGGCAATAAACCGTTTGTTATTGGAGAGACAGGTACCAACAACGATGCTTACAAAGTGGATTGGCTCACAGAATTATCTAACCAGACTCAGTATAGCAATTATTTAGGATTTTCTTGGTTTGAATACAACAAACCTGGAGAAGGTCAAGGTGACTTTAGGGTCGTCACTGGTCCAACAGATTATGCCAAACAGGTCTTAACAGGATTAGGAGATTCAGCAAACAAAAGTTCCAACAGTTCAAATTTGCTTTAAACAGCTCAGAGCTTCGTCAAGAATGTCTAAGTCTTTTGCTATATACCTATGGCAACTACTGCTCTTCAGTTTCATTTTTCTTTTTCCCTTTATACGAACTGAAGCAATATAATAATTTAGAATAATCGCGCGTAGAACTATTAAGATCCATGCAGTGTTGAGATTGGAACAGTTGATCAGCATGTTTTTCATTCATGCATCCTGCATACTTATGCAAAGTACTGTACAGTATCGATTGGGGTATGCCGAGTTACCAAGATATTGACGTCTTCATATTGATTCAAGAGAGACAATCTTTTCCATATCCTGCTTTTGTTTAAAAAAATGTTTATTTTGCCTCTCTGTCAAGGTCTTGTTTGTGGTATTTCGAAATTTTTTCCGTCAAGCACAGTAATATTGGGCTGATAGAAAAGCGAAATCGCATAGTACTCTTCCAGAAAAAAAAAGCGGGAATTTTGTTAGATTCTGGCTAAAAAAACAAAAAAAATAGGTCAAATACGCAATAAGTTTTCGCAGGGTCGTGGGCTGCACATATAGCGGCAAATGAGCGGTATCTTTGCGATCGTTGACGGGAGACAATTTGATTAGTGCAGGTCAGAAGTACCTATCTTGCCACGCGAAATTTTTTATCTACGCCTCCTCTGGAAATGATAGGGAACCATTAGGTGGATTTCTAGAATCTTGGAGGTTGTGCGATTGCTATGTAAAAGTTGGATTTCGGCAGACTTGCTAGTTCTGTAATATTAAGAAAAGAATATTTTCACGGCGAGTTTGAAAAACCTTCCATTGCCAATTTGAGGTTTCTGGTGATTGAGATGAGTCGGGGTTAAAAAACAGTTTATTATGCATGTGTTGAATGGTTGTTCATTCTTTAATTGATGGAAAAAGGAGTAAAAATTTTGGAGGTTTGGGTGTGCTATATTTAGTAACGCCTGCGTATTATTAAATATGTCATACCCAACTAATATAGTACGACAAATTTCAGGACATATTTACAATAAGTTCTTTTGGAATTAGTGGGATTTTTAATTTGTAATGTCGGTTATGTTGGCAGATTTAAAAGAAGCAGGCGGATTTGGCATGAGATCTCTGCATGCGATGTTTTCAAGACATTAATTAATGTAACTGCAAACGGTATACCATTATCAATGTTGGATGCCACTGGTAGTATTAGATCCAGACACAAGGAGCTCTCTCTATAACCTTGCTGCCATGCCAACAATTGGTTGTATTCCTAGCCAATCGCTGTTTGAACCGTACCCATCGTCGATTTCTCCACTTTGTGGATCAAAGCTTAATTGGAACAGAACAGAAGTGTTATGATTGCAATAGCAATAACTCCAGGATCAACAATCGCAACTAACACCACCAGCATCAGTGGATTAATTTGGGATATCACAGCAATTGGCCAATTTCTTCTAGCAATAATCATATGAGTGGCTCAATAACGACGATGAAGATGACTTCTCAGGTTGGTATGATGTAAAGGTGCTGCCAATTAACGATATTCAAGGAAAAAATTTAATTGATTATGATAATGCTTAAATGCGTAAACGAAACTAATATAATAGAATGGTCATGGTAAAGTCAATGATAATTACTTGATATTGTAGTGACTGCGAAGCTAGTCATATAAATTCGCTGGTCACATGAAATCACTAATCTCATCGTTATTGGGGGTATTGGAAATTTCCAGTGTCAACTTAACTGTTTGGATCTTCACTGCCAATTCTGATTCACGGTGGTGCTGAAGGACCAATAGATCTTCATGAATTTATAGATGACATATGGACTATTTTATTTTATCCAATTGAATAAAAAAATGTGTATAATATCGTACAGTATACTACATTCAGCACTATTATACATTCTGCTAGATTTCTGTTGAATTGTTGTAAATCACAATTTCAGCCAAATCTAAGATTCTAGTTTTGGCCTTTTAAATCCAAACAGAAAGTAATTGCTCCAAAAATCCACCAATAGGGAACTGTCTCTATCTTTGAGATAAACTTTTTTGCATCTTCTTAGTTGAATGATTTTACTGGAGATTCAGTAATACTTCATACACGCAGCCTCATCAACTCCTCCAGGCACGACTGGAACATAAGGAATAACATAAATTGGACTTCTCGGTTCAGCGGGATTTTTTCCGAAGTTCCAGCATGAATTGCATTCCAGCATGAATTGCATTATAACCCAAAGCTTCGAAGAATTTCATGACTTTCTTTAGCTTCAATATCATTATCAGGTGCTGGAAAAATTACCTTTTTTGATGGATCCCTTGTTGCACCAATGACTACCAATGACTACATGAGGAACATCTTGATTATGAAGAGTCTTAATAAGGGTTGTTTATTTCAATTTCTGCAAAAGTGCAGAGATTTTTAATTCATGTAATTACACGCATTATCTGCGCCTTTAAACGTTGAGATACATAAATGATAAAACAGCAGAGGGATCTCACAATCGAATTTATCCCTGGTTCCTTAGAGGAGAGGTTAGAATTCTGGGTTAGTAAGAGAAAATTTATTAACTCTGCTATTAGCTTAGTTCTCTATGTTAAAAATATTTTAGCATAGTTCTCTACGTTCTCCGTTAGGGATATTTTTTGTGATTACCTAACAAGATCCAGTAGGACAGAAGTACCAATAAGCTTAGTATTGAAATTCCGTCAAATTAAATAATAAACTAACATAGCTTCAAAATTTACCAGGGAAAAAATGTACCAATACCTAACAATAAACCACAAATAGCAATCTGAATATTTCGAGTACGTATTTAGTGGGTTTCTTATTGGTCCAGTCCCGCCTGTACAGGCGCATCTTTATGTTGTAGATCGTAATTAACTGTAGATGGTAATCCAACATAAACGCGTTGCCTCAGAATGACTCTATTAAGAATGACTCTATTGAGAATGACTCATTAAGAATGACTCTATTGAGAATGACTCTATTAAGAATGACTCTGTTGATGAATATATAATGTAGAGGTTTTCCTCTTAAGTAAATAAGAATAATAAAAGGATAACTATGGTAAATGCAACTATGTTAATCTCTGGATTACAACACTTTACACAGACAGCCCAATACATTAGCCACAACCGCCAGAGATACACAGCCCCACCTTTACTGTAATGGCTGCGTCAAATGAATTTTATTAGAAACAGCAGAAAATTCTCATAAATAAAAAAAATTTTTGATCGTCAAAATTCTGTGAAACTTATTGTCCAATTTAAAATTCCTTTGACTCTAAAGGAAGAAAAGATGGAAGATTTAGATAAACGAGACTTACTCAACAGCGCTGTATGGTGTATCGCCGACCAAGACACCATGGAATACCATGCTTGCCCAGAAATCCCTATCCCAAGTTCCTCGGTTTGCTCAGTCGCAATATGGGGGATACATGACTTATTTCATGGTGTGCTTGCTCGTTATTGTGATTTTGAAATATCGAATTTTTCAATTGATTGACCGATGTCGTTTGAAAACTGGCAAAAGCATTTGGGTTTTCAACTGGTGGCTCGAGTTGACTGCTTTGAACCGTTACATATCCTACCGAAAGGTGCCAACTATTGTCGGTCAATTATTTGGTTTACCTTCGCTCGGGGAGTTTATTGATTGTGTGTGGTACTTTGGCTTATTCTTTATGTTATACCTTGATTCCAAAGTTTTGGTACCGCGAATGTTTGAGTTTCTCCACCACTTGCGATTCGAAGCGGGATTGAAAGCTTGGCATATTTACCTTTCATTGTTGTCATGTCCGGTAAAACGAATATCACTACTGCATTGACGGGCATTAATTACGAAAGGTCTAATATCTAGAATCAATGGGCAGCGATAATTTGTTGTGTGTTGGGTTAGATTCATTGTTATTCCATTTTACATTCAAAAGAGAACCGAAGGTAGATCAGCTCAGTCGCAAAGAATATATGACTTTGCTGGTAGTGGTGTGGCTTCTTTTTAACCGTACTTTGCGTGCTTTCTCATTACAAGATTAGACAATATAGGTACGAGGTTTTCGTCCATTTACATTTGATCTGTTCAGCTATTTTCTATATTTGCTTGTTTTCCCATATTTTCGATCAATTCAACACTGATGGCTATATGGTCGCTACCCTTGTGTTGTGGCTGATACAGTTCGGCTACAGAATAGTAATCAAATCGCCATTGAAATTACGCAAACAATTTTTAGAAAGAAGAATAGCAAATTTTAGGAAAGTATGTGATGACTATTTATTGGTTAACATCGAGAATTCAAACAATTCGTTCAAATGGACTTACCGGCAAGACTTGTTGTTTTTAAGGATCGTTGGTTTACGAATTATTGAAAACCATTTATTTCCCACTGCTAGCTTATAAGATGATAATGAAAAAGTATCTGAAAACAATAATATTAAGCCAATCATTCAGCCAGTTCGAGGAATCACGAGCTGGTTATATAACCCGTTTGAAACTATACAAAGTTTGAAAGTTCTTATTGATGGTCCGTATGATGGATTGGAAAGAAAATCTCTCTCATTCAATAACTTGTGTCTGATTGCCGGCGGAACAGGTATCACAGCGATTTTACCTCTCTTGACCTATGTTGCAAAGCACACTGCCGATAATAACAATAGAATGGAAAAGATTATTTTCCATTGAGTGATCAGACATGTCAGTGATATTGATGCGATCAATGACAAACTATTCAAAGACTTGGATAGTTCTGAGCGATTAATATTAAACAACTGCTTGGAAATTAATATTTAAAGCCATGATTGTGATGGGACCCTGTCTATAAAAGAATCCGCCTTTACTGCGAATTTTCCAGTTTCTCATTTGAACAATTTGATTCAATTTAGCCCAAACTTCAAAAGCATTATCGCCGGCGCTAAAAATGGATTAGGCCAATCAAATATGTTTGTCTTGTCAGGATCTGATGCTCTCAATGCTGTTGCCTCGCTACAGCTTTTAACCAGCGGCAGAATTAGAGAAGTTTACTGGGCCACTGAAAAATTTGATTGGTAATAAAAGAAATTATTAGATATATATATATGTAAATTTTTTTGTTTGAATCGTTGAATATATTGTTGTTATGGTTCATATTCTTGTTATTATTGAAGCGCTAAATGATACACCAGTTTGGATACTTTAGCTATAGCTTATCGATCTGATAAGATTTGCTAGATGATTTGCATCCGATGTTCCAATGTTCAAAAGTTTTTCAATCAAAATTCGTGATAGCGGCTACCAATTCCGCGCAGGATATTCCCCTATTGTACCCAACAATAATTTATTTAATATAAAATTTAATATCAAGTGATCCCTCAATAAATATCTGGCCAATTGATGCCAGATACTGATGGGCTCTAAGTTTTACAGGTGACCGGGTCACCTTCATGATTCCATTGTTTAGTGTATTTCGGGGTGCGACTTATGCTTAACTCCGTATTGCACTAGCTGCACTTGCTGTATCACAACAAGGTTTTCCTGGGTTACTATTGGTTAGTGCTATGTTAAGAATCTTTAACTGCCGTGGGCCGCGGAGTTTAGTGTTAAAAGATATCTATAGACCCGTAGATGGGGGGTAAAAATGGGGTTGTGGGGCAGGCATAGTATACGTAGTGAGAGCAGTATAAAAGGCGCATGTTTTGTCTTGTTCAAAAATTATTTTTCAATCAAATAGAAAAAAAAAAATAAAATCGGAGCAAAAAAATGTCTACTTTGCAACTATTTTCTTTGAAAGGTAAAGTCGCATCAGTTACCGGCTCTGGTGGTGGTATTGGTCTAGCGGTTGCAAAGTGCTTTGCTGAAGCTGGAGCGGACGTCTGTATCTGGTACAACTCCAATAAAAAAGCAATTGAGCATGCTAAAGAAATCAGCGAAAAATACAATGTCAAATGCAAAGCTTACCAATGTCCTATTGCTGATGAACTGGCTGTGAAAGCCACAATTGAAAAACAAATCGAGGAGTTTGGCAAAATCGATGTTTTTGTTGCTAACGCCGGCATTCCTTGGACCCAGGGCCCAATGGTTGACCTTGACAATACTGACCATTTCCATGAAGTTATGGAAACTAATGTTAATGGGGTTTACTATTGTGCTCTATACGTTGGGAAGCATTTTAAACAAAGGAAGACTGGGTCTTTCATTGCTACCGCTTCAATGTCTGCTCATATTGTTAATATTCCTCAACTTCAAGCCGCTTATAATCTTTCTAAAGCTGGAGTGAAGCATTTTGCCAAGAGTTTAGCCGTAGAATGGGCTGGTTTTGCTAGGGTTAACAGTATTTCTCCAGGTTATATTAACACAGAAATTTCTCAATTTGCTCCGGCAGAAATGCGTAAACAATGGCTCACCTATATCCCTCTTGGTAGAGAAGGTGAAACCTCTGAACTCGTTGGTGCATATCTTTACTTGGCCAGTGATGCAAGTACTTATACTACTGGTACTGACATTATTGTTGATGGTGGTTACACTTCGCTTTAGGTGATTAAATCTGTGAGAGCATCCTTTACTGAAAAAGTATTTGTATGTACGTTTATATACTTATCACTTCTCTTTGGTATTTGCTTGTGACTCCGTAATATATTAAGTATTTATGAAAGTTGAAAGAAATGTACATTCACAATTAACTTTTATACGTATAAACACAGTAACAGTCGCCTGGTAGAAAAGCGAAAAAAAGTTTTACAGTTCGTGCACTGCAGCCAGTGGCAAGTGAGTGAGTGATGCGATCGATAAGAGGAGACAATTTGATTGGTGACGGCCAGGAGTTCCTATCTTGCGCTGCGGAATTTTATTATTTTACGCCTCCATTGGGAAAGATATGGAGCTGTTCGATGCGTCGCGAGGGTGATAATTAAATTTTTCAAGGGGTATTTATATAGAATGGGAAATTTCAGGGCCAATTTGAAAAAAAGTTGTGGTGTAGTTGGTGGGATTTTAATTTGTAGTAGCATCTGCTATGCCGGCGGATTGAAAGCAGAAGCTAAGGTGCGGTTGATGCTTAATCAGATTGATTACAGTTACCAAATAAGATAGAAAAAAATATTAAATAATTGGCGATGATTGAATCAAATTATCTACTGTAACAGGGAGAATTATTTAAGTATGTAATTCGGGAAATGTTTGTCATTATCTGTGTACCACCTGCCCGACCAGAATTGAAGCTGCTCAGATTACTCCTTGATGATGATTTTCAAGAAGAGAAAATGTGCATCCTATATGAGCCAAGAAAAAAATTAAAGGATTATGAACGTGATGTTTCCGGTGGAAATTACGGTGTCATCAGGTAATTGTAAGGTTAGATGCACTGTTACACAATGCCAAGTAGCGCACATATTTTGACACGAAAATAAAGAAAGAACAAAAAATTATTTCTTTAACAGTCAAGTGACAGTAGTCTGTCATGAGCAATTACCTGAAGATATCATTGATTGAATTTATGATTAGTGTCATTTTCTGGCTGCTGCCTCGCTAATTGAAAGTTTGGAAGAATCAGAATTTTCAATGAAATGGACAGATGTTTTGAAATGCAGATTATTTAGGAAAATTGAAATTGTAGGCATTTACAAAGTTTCAGACGGTGATTACTCGAGAACTCAGAAATCATTTGGGTTTCATTTTGGCAATTCTGATTACTACGGTGAAAGATCGGATGGACACACTGTTGATGACCGGTCATATTGGCTACTCAAGATATCAATAATTTTATCAAACAAAACCTACCTGGGTATGTTCGGCAAATTGAGATTTTCCATGATTCCAAGCCGTATGAGCTCGCGAAAAATCATGAAGGTATGCTTGATGATTGTTCTTTTTTTGACTCTGGTTCGTTTAAACAGATTGTAAATTTTTTCAGTGAATGTGGCAAAGCCAGAATTGTGAAGTTTAAATTAATTTTGTTCTATTTGAATTTTTGAAGAATCCAAAAACTGAACTTTGCGGAAGTTCATTTCAGTTTCCATCACAAGCGTTCCAAGCTTGCCCCTAGAATTTTATCATTATTCATGGATTAAGATAACAACAAGACTTTTATATCAGAGACAATCAAAATATGAAAGATCTGCGTTTGTAATATCGAATACCTTTTGAATATGGCCAATAAGATAAAGTTACCCAGTTTGAATATACTAAAATTTGAAGGCGGGGAAAAAACCTTGGAGATATTGAGTAGATTTCCGGTGCCTAACTTAAAAGAGTTATAAATGTAGCTACCCAATGGAAATTATTGAAACTTTGGCGAACTTTAAAATTGTTGAAGTTATAACGTTGCATATTTGCTCTATGATGAAAATATCCAGGGATTGTTTCAAATCGCTCAAAAATTTGAAAAGTGCTTGATTCCATGGCACTAATCTTGTGTCAATAGAATTCCTGAAATATATGAGTTCGTTATTGGACTTGCTTATTGACCTAAACCAAATTGAAAATCTATCGCCGTTACTAAAATGTCAGAATTTAAATTTATTGTCGATCTGCAAGAATAACGTTAGAGCACTACCTGATTTCTCAGAGTTGACAAAGCTAGAATGTCTTGAAATTGCAAAAAGTGGCGTTAATCAGATAGAGAGGCTTAACGGATTGGGCACTTGAAAGAATTACTGCTCCAACCAGTACATACGGGAGAAGGCATCAATTCAATAAACTTTGAAACATTTAGAAGAATTGATAATAAATGAAAAGGCAGCTAAAGAATATAACTTTAATGAACTGGAAAATTGAAGATATTACGAATATTTTGCAGGGCAGCAGAAAAAATGACAGAGCTTAATGCTATGGTATCGTTGAAGATGTTTGATTTCCTCCGTAATAAGCCAATTAAGGCGTTAGAAAAAGTTGAGTTAATGTATGGATTACCATCATTGCTGGAATTTCGTATTCATAGTAATCTATTAATTGGAGTACGAGGATTGGTTTCCAAATTCCCTGACTGTAAAATGTTAGTGGAAAAAAAAAAATTCTTACCTCTCAAAAAGAGGCTATTTGGGAGAAGTTCAAAAAGAATATCTATTTATTTGAATAGTATAAGAACGCAGTAATACCACCAATAAGAGATACACCAATTCAACTTTAGTACCTCTGGTGACTCAGAAATCATCAATGGCTTAAAACCAGTACCACCACAAGGTAATGGGGGCAGCATGTATGCTTAATCTTGAAGGCAAATGTAGAGTTAAATCTAATAAAGTTTGGAGTATTAGTCTATTTGTAATCCCCAAAGAAAGCAAAAAAATTAGTCACCACAAAATTGCTTGGTACGACCATGACAGCGAATACATTTGTCACAAGGATCATATTGAGCATCAACACCAACTCTGTCACGGGCTTCAACATTTTTAACACCTTCACCAACAATTTCGTGGCTACCAAAAATTGGAGTGTATGGTCTACCCCAATCACCATTAGTAGTATGAATATCAGAGCCAAAGAAATTGCAAGCTGTTGATCAAATTGTAGTTTGTTAGATTTGGTAATTGAATTCCTTTTTGTATTCATCAGGATGAAGATAACGTTAAGTCCAAGACGCAGGAAAGTTTTTCCATGCCTGCACCATTGAATGATGAGAGCAAATTCATAGCGCCGCAAAAAGATTTGAAAATTTCTCTACAATTTCATCTCGAATGGAAATAGAAAGAATTGATGATATTAAAAATAACATGCATATTATATTCTTTTTTGCGGAACACAGCAATAGTAGACGCCGAATCGCGCAAGTTCAGTGGAAGCTGGTAAACCGACATAACGGATGAGTGACAAAGTAAAGCGTTTTGAAATCCAGCATAATGGATATCAACTAAACTAGCTAATTAATTGAAAGATTGAAAATGGATGCAAAAAAAAAAGAATAATGAATTGATTGTCGAGATAACTCAAAATCCAATAATGATGCGCAATATAGATAATGATCAATTGAGTTTATTTGATTGTGATTTGATTTGTTGGGTCTTGAATGAGATAAAAAATTGTTAATCCTTTCCAATTTGATTGTTGATGCTTGGCAGGTGAAGCAAAAGGCCAGGGGTAATCGATGCAGATTTAGTATATACTAAAAACTAAAACAGATTTACGGATGTATTTCCTTAATTGGAATAAATCCAGGATGCATTCCTTAATTTGATTGAGCCCCGGATGTATTACTTAATTGGATTAAATTGCATTGCTAATAAACCATAATGGGGTCTTTTCCTGTATAATCATGTACCTCAGTGTGGAGTAGATGCTCTGTGGAAAATAATAAACGACACACACTTGCACCCTGTTTTAAATTAATTTAGCAAATATCAAAAAATAATATTATTTTTGTTATTGTATTTGCTTGCAGTCGAAAATAATAGTCGGATTTCCTCCCAAAAAGCAAGAAAAGCAAAAAAGATAGTGATCGAGTTTTCTCGGATGACGTAAGTCAAGCGGTCTTTTCTAGGCGTGCATTTACCATGAGAGGGTGGAAAGGGGATTGAGAGAAATACCCATTTAATTGTTTACATTCATTCTGATGATTTGATGATAGCGATTTACGAAAAAATAACCTTACTTTCATTTACGCCTTCTCCGCCGTATAATGGTTTCTTTTTTTTGTTGTACAAATGTTTGTGTGCGTAGCTGCTTGTATATTGCCTTAGATTCCAAGAGACAAAATTAATGATAAATAAATGAATGAATGAATAAATTGGTTATTTCGAACCCCAAGTCATGGAAGATGCATGAACACAAAGAAAATATATAGTAAAATCGTGTTTTAATATTTTTTAACCTAATTCCTTAATTTTTATTGAATTAATTTAAAATTGCTACTCGGTTTTCAAATCAGGTTACTCAGGTAGTTCGCCTCAGGTGAGTCTGGCTTCAAATAAGCTCTAAATAACAATGCAAAAATAATACATCATAAGACTCAGTTTGTTTATTATCACAATTTATTGGTTTGTCTACATATTTCCTAGTGTTTTCTTTTTTGCCATCTCTTTCCAACCTAGTTGCACGATAAAATGCTAATATCTTTTTTAGTGAAATTAATGTTTCTGTTTCCTCATATTTCTTTCAGGTGGCCGAACTTTGCCTGCGACCCACTGAGACAGATTCTTTAACTTGGTTTTTTTTATGTATGTGAGTGTGAATGTCATACAAGACAATTTTATCCGAGACCATTTTTATGGTGATTATTCAATTTTTTTTTCTGTTATATTTTGCCAAATATACAAAATGATTTAGTCGCCACTTCATTCCATCCTACGTAGTTCCCTACAATATCAATATCATTGGTTTCTATTGTTCTTGATTTTTTTTAGGAAATTTTTTTTTTCCAGCTACATTAAAGCGATGTTAATTAATATACTCAAAAACTGACTTGCAGATATCTGGATACTACCTGCATGCTAACTCTCCGTTTTTTTACCCCATATCCTCATGCAGATGCACCTGCCGGTAATATGATACAAGGTGGTTCTGCCTAAATTATTTCATTGTATTTTCAATTTGTCTTGCTGAGAAATAAATAATAAAAAAATTGAACAACTCAAAAAAGAGAACACTGCGCTAGCAAAATTAAAACTAAGGAAACAGAAAATTATTATAAGTAGATCCAAGTCTCCTTAATTCTTCCATTTGAAATTTTTGCGTTTTTTCTTCATTATTATTCAATAAACTTTTCTTATTCCATCTCTATTCTCTTCATCATGTCTAAACAAAAGGACAAATCGTTACTTTCAAGATTCGTCAACCTCGAAGAAAAGAAAGAAGGTTCTACCTTCATGGCTATCTTCGTTGGTATCTTTGCGGCCTTTGGTGGTTTTCTTTTCGGTTATGATACCGGTACAATTTCTGGTATCCTTGGTATGCAATACGTCAAGGACCATTTCCCACAAAAACAAAAAGGGAAAATTTACTGCTGGGGAATCTTCGCTAATTGTTTCTATTTTATCTGTAGGTACTTTTTGTGGGGCTTTATTAGCTCCATTGCCATCCGATCGTATTGGTCGGCGTGCAACTTTAATCATATCTACTTTGCTTGTGTTTAACTTTGGTATTATTTTGCAAACTGCTGCAACTGGTACGAAATTATTAATTGCTGGAAGAGTTTTTGCTGGGTTAGGTGTTGGTTTAATCTCTTCTTCTGTTCCTTTGTATCAATCTGAATGTGTTCCAAAATGGATTAGAGGTGCTTTGGTTTCTTCCTATCAATTTGCTATTACCATTGGGTTATTAATAGCTAACGTTATTAACAATGCTACTCATAAAAGAAAGGATACTGGTTCTTATAGAATTCCAATTGGTGTTCAGTTCTTATGGTCATTGATATTAGGTTGTGGGCTAATATTTTTACCAGAATCTCCAAGATTTTTCATTATGAAGAATGAAAGAGAAAAAGCATTGAATTCATTATCCAGATTAAGAAAATTGCCAATTGATCACCCAGCTGTGGTTGAAGAGTACGATGAAATTAAAGCTAATTATGACTATGAATTGGCTGCTGGCTCTTCATCATGGCTTGAAGTTATCGGTGCAGGAAACCATCAAAGAAAGAGAATTTTCACTGGTGTTGTTATTCAAGCATTACAACAATTGACTGGGGTTAACTTTGTTTTCTATTACGGGGTTACTTTCTTCCAAAATGCTGGTATCAAAAACTCTTTCTTGATTTCTATTGCTACTAATGTTGTTAACGTTGGTATGACTATTCCAGGTATTATTTTAGTTGAAGTTTTGGGTAGAAGATCTTTGATGATTGGAGGTGCTGTTGGTATGTTTGTTTCTCAGTATGTTGTTGCAATCACCTCAGTTGCCGCAAAAGATTCTGGTGCTGCCAATAATGTTATGATTGCATTTATTTGTATTTTCATTGCATTTTTTGCTGCTACCTGGGGTCCAGTTTGCTGGGTTATTTGTGGGGAAATTTTCCCTTTAAGACTCAGAGCTAAGTCAGTTGCTTGTTCTGCTGCTTCCAACTGGTTATGGAATTTTGGCATTGGCTATGCCACTCCATACATGGTTGATAGTGGTCCAGGTAACGCTAATTTGGGAGCTAAAGTTTACTTCATTTGGGGTACATTTAACTTGATCTGTATCTTGTTTGCCTATTTCTTTGTTTATGAAACTAAGAACTTAACTTTGGAGGAAGTTGATGAAATGTATGATACTGCCCCATCTGCTTTCAAATCGCATAAATTTGTTCCAACTTCATTTGCTGTTCACGATCCTGATGGTGGCGCTGCTATTGTTGAACCAAAAGAAGGCATTGCCCATTCTGATGTATCTGTGTAATTCAACAGCTTTTATTGAAAAGGTTTTTTCTTTTTTTCTGCGTTAACTTTTTGCTTCCTGATTCTTTCTAGTTAATCACTTTAGTCAAAGAATATTTCTATTTTGAATTAATATAAGATTACAAATCAGCGTCTAGTACTGTTGAAAATGATAATCCAAAATAACAAATGCATGATTAACGTGTTAAAGATGACAATCCGATATGAGGTATAGGCATCAACTAATAAGCCGTGAAAGGCAACTGATGAGCCGTGGAAGGCAAATGGTACACTATTTGAAAGAATGACTATGTTGACAAATATATATTGTAGAGGTCTTCCTCCTAAGTAAATAAGAATAATATAAGGAAGGTGAACTATGGTAAATGCAACTATGTTAATGTCTGGATTACAACAAGTACAACTTAACATGGCTGCGTGTACCATTATCACAATTGGTTTTATTTTCTTATTTACTCGACCGCGAAATCTCCGTAATATATAGTTACCAAGTTAATTGTCCCCTTATTCTGGATTTCAAAATCATCGCTTTATCAATCATATGTTAGATTACCATATTCAACAGTTCCGCTCACAATAGCCTCAAGTATCACAATTCAAATAATGGGCCAAAATATCTCTAAGACTAAAAAAGAAAGAATACATTCATAATTATTAAAATTGCTTATTGTCAATCATTTGCTGGAAAAATCACAAACAGTCTCCCGTAGTGATCTGTATTTCAAATTCAAATCCTTGATATTCTTAGAATTGTGTGCCAACAATTTGTAGTTCATCTTATTACTGACAAAATATCTGGTGAAGACCTTGTCAATAAACGGAACAGCCAACCAAATGGAAAATGTTGGTAAGGTCCTCCTTGGAATTCGATAATCGCCATAATCACTTGCTAAGGCTCCACTATCCCCAAGAAATAACTACTATGACCAGAAATGATATAGCGTCAATAAATGCTGCCTTCAAATCAGCATCTGCTAAATCCTCACATCAACCACTCCAACCTCAGAATTAGGAATCCCCATTTTCATCTTGCCATTCCCAAACGATTTTCTTGTGATAGATAAATGGAGACTACAGTATTTTTATACTACATATCTTTGAGATTCTCTCATTGCTTTTTTTGTCCGTCTATGCCCTCTGGAATATTCAGGCTCTAGGGGAATACAATTTCCTTTTTCGGAAGATTGACCTTGCCGAATGTACGGCAATAAGTCACTTCCCACACAGAATTAATTAGATGCCGCTTACATTTGAGTAAATGACGTCCTCTTGGAGTGTTATAAATAATATTAATATAACGAAAATAGAAAGTACAAAAAAAATCAATCCATTCTACCTTAGCCTGCACACCCTAGTACATGTAATCAAATCGTGGTGATTTATCCCCAAGTGCAGTTTTCTCTCGCTGGCTTTTCATGCTAAATTCTCTTTTATATACCGCAGTTCTCTTCAACTGGTTAATTCTGTAAATGTATAACCAGTAAAATGTAGTTGCCACGGTTGAAGCCACAATAAGCATCATCGAAATAAGCAAACCCTTGTGGAAATTAATTTTATTCTTATAGAAGGCCCAAATAGCAAGAAACCCACCAAGTGATCCTAAAGAAACTTCGACACTAAGTGCAATGGATTTTCTTAAATGGCCGCATAAATTCAAACTAGTCCAGCACATGAAAATTGGAATAGTGGCAGTACTAGCCATACACATTAAAATTGAACTCGCTAAAGTGGTTTTTGCTTGAAATCCAACGGTCTTATCCAAATAAACTGTTAGCATACCTGCCATACCCACAATGTTATTGGCAATAACAAACAAAAATCTGTGTTGAAAATAATCTGAACCCCAAGCTACAATCAAACACCATACAAATGCAACCACGAAAGTCCAACTATTTTTCAGATTTACCACCGATAAATCAGTTTCAACAGCTAAACCAAAGATAGGCTCAAACATTGAATAGGCAAATGCACCAAATGAAATCCCAATAGATGCAAGTCCTGCTAGCCATATAACAGGATCTAATATTGTATCGATTTTTTCCTTCGTCGAATACTCTAATGAATAACCAGATTTACTGCCGGAACAAATTTCCAATTTTTTGATTAGGAAAATGGTTTCATTATCATTGAAAAATCTTGCACCTTCTGGGAAATCCGGTATGATGAAAAATAATATAAAAGAAACTCCCATAGTTAATGCACCCTCAATGATCAATAACCAACGCCAACTTTCCAATCCACTATCTAAATGTTTTGTAATACCATAATTGATTAAATTACCAGTCATACCTGCTAAAGCAGTGACCGAACAAATACACGCAAATCTTTTCTGTGACTCTTTTCTTTCATAATAATGAGCAAGAATATAGTAAATTGCATTTTCGCTACCTGCTTGAAATATTCCATGAAGAATTTGACAAGTTAAGAAACTACCATAACTATGAGAGAAAGCTGAGCCAAATATAACTGAACCATAAATTAAAACGGAAATGCTGAGCCAAAAATGTGGTCGAATAACTTTCAATAAATAATTAGACAAAAACTGTAACAAAATATAGGGCGTAAGGAATGCAGCAAAAGAACCCGAATATTGTAAAGCTGACATATCTAACCCACGATTAATTCCATCAATATAAAGTAAACCAAAGCTTGATCGATCCAAATATGAAATGAAGTAAAGTAAGGCAAGACCAGGAATAATACAATAGTCAATCTTCCACAATATCTTTTTAGAATCTATTCCATAGCTATCAGCAAGTTCATCAATCTTCAATTTAAGTGATTCTTCAGATAAATGATTTTCATAATTGTCCGAAGGTTCTTCATACACAAATTGATGTGATTGAAATATACTTTCTTCTTTTTTAATAGGGTATTCTGACATTTTTAAGTGATGGTTCCTTTTTTTACGTTGCCAGTGCTGAAGCACCCAAGGTTGGCTTATCTGTTTTATATAATATCAAACTACTAATATCTCTTTCAAATTCATGGTTAGAAACGTAGTATAAGATCAGGCAATTTTAAGTTAGATTGCAGTTAAATTGAGTACATGATGACGCATTAACATATTTTAGGTTCTGATTTCTGCACATTTCGTTATAACGGAGATCTTAGGTCTCCTAGTGCAATAATAATCCTGACTACTTGAGACATTCAATTCTGAGGGGATTCTGTAGCACGGAGGTAATGGGAGCTCTGAATCTTTGTATAATCTTTTATCAAGCCTGGAGACGCTATTTATGATTCTTATTTGGATTTAATTTTAAATCTTGTAAATTTAATTCTACTCATAAAAAAAACCTCCAATTCCGTAGGCATTATCAATATCAAAAATCGCGTATCTTACCAATTTCGGCAATTTCTCTCAATTTAGATGCTTGTGTGCTAAGCATGAGGCTAAAATATAACAAGAAAATTATTTAGAATGGTTAACAATCTCAGACAAAATATTACACTATAATAGAAAAGCCGATCTAGCTAATGCAAAGCAGTCATCTAATAAATGTGCTAATTCTGATATAATTCTCGCTTTTACCGTGTAGGAAGCCACAATAAATTGTTGGTGTATTTTTTTTAACTTATAATAATATTTTTTGTTTTTCAGAGTATTTTGATCCCTAGAAAGGTTACCCTAACTAAATGTTATTCGTCTAGTTACGCTTCTAGGAGTCGGTGTTAATAGTGATAAAAATTACAGAATATAATATTGATTCGTGACAGCTCAACCGTAACTAAATCGCTAAATTATATTCATTCACAAATTTCAAAGGTACCTTATTACTACTCTACATGCGTGTCGAGAATGTCAGCATTAATAAAACTTGGCATATCGACTGTCAACTAGTGTCTTGTGGTATGATTTATTGTTTGAAAAATGAGATTATCTACAACAAAATTTTGCAAAGGCTAGCGTCCATATATGCTTATAATTTTTGTTGCCTGTCATAGTGGAATTGGCTTATTAGCTGACGAGAAACAAAGTGGAAGCTTTAGATAGATCCTGAAGTTACCGAGATTAATTTTCCCAGGAGAGAAATATTACTAGTGTATTGTAAGTACTATCTGTAGATGCTTCGCACTAAACCTTTTTGAGCTAAATTAGAGATGCGCAGTAGGCCTTGTAGGAACAGTATAAAAGGTGCATGTTTTATCTTTTTCAAAAACTAATGTGCCAGCAAAAAGATGACGGCATTGCAACTATTTTCGTTGAAAGGCAAAGTCGCATCACTGAAAAATACAATGTCAAATGCAAAGCTTACCAATGTCCTATTGCTGATGAACTGACGATGAAAGCCACTATTGAAAAACAGGTCGAGGAGTTTGGCAAAATGGATATTTTTGTTGCTAACGCTGGTGTCCCTTGGACCCAAGGCCCAATGGTTGAGCTTGATAATATTGACCATTTCCACAAAGCCATGGAAACTAATTTTTATGGGATTTAGCAATGTGCTCTATACATCGGGAAACATTTCAAACAAAGAAAAACCAGGACTTTAATCGTTACTGCTTTAATGTCTGCTCATATTGTTAATATTCTTCAATTTCAAAACGCTTATAATCTTTCTGAAACTGGGGTGAAACATTTTGCTAAGAGTTTAGCGGTAGAATCGGTAGATTTTGCTAGGATCAACAGCGTTTCTGCAGGCGTAAAAAGGGGAATAAATTCTCATATGGTCGCACACTGCACCTAATGATAGGCATCAGTGTGATTGTTGATAATCATAATGTGACTCTCTATTATATCATCGATGATAGTTTGGAAGCTAAACCATCTTAGTTACTAGCTAACTGTTATCGATATATTCATCATTCTATAATAGGTGCTATAAGAATATAGCCTTATTTCAAATATTTTTTTTAACATTGTACATAAAATGAAAAAGATGACACTGATTCCAGCTGCACCTCCAGCAGGCACTGTTGAAGATGGTGATCCAAATTAACGGATGCGTCTCAGATTGATACACGAAAAATAAATGATGACTAAGTGAGAATGGAAATTATTTGCTATGAATGTTGTTATCAAAAATATTATTTTTGGTGGTCTTGCAGGTATAGCCTTATCTACTGCAAACAACTTTGACTGTGATCCTACTAAAAAAGGTGGCCGAAAGTTATTTCTTTACTTGTAAAAACGCTCTGGTACAGGCTTTAAATATCAAGGGTCTAGTTTGTTATAACTGTGAAAGACCTGCGCACTTCGCTAGAAAACGTAGGGCTCCGCCAAAAGACGAATTCAACTGGAAAATCAGACAAAGGAACAACCATGGTGGCAATAACGGTAATGATAGATTCAACAAAGGGGCCATGGGTTGAAGCGGGGGTTATTTGCATGATTAGATTAAATAATTGTGCGGTTTTCACATCTGAGATGGATTCTCGCAATTGAGGATACCAGTAACCGGAATGCGATGTTATTCAACTGATAGTAATAACTAAGTTTTTTTTTTGCAAGGAGGCCCAAACTTTGATTTATCTGCCTTAGTAGTATGCATCGCCTGTTGAACAGATTGGTGTCTGTCAAAGGTGGTAATCCGACATACCGTATGCGTTCTAACTGATAAATCATGAAACACCACCTACCAGATACATACGAAACAAAATGATTTTTGAGAGGATGAGTTAATAACTATATATTGGAGTGACCTTCCTCTCAAGTAAATATGAAAAATGATAGTAAGGGTAATATATGTAATGGTAAACGCAACAATGTTACTGTCTGGAGTAGAACACAGGGTAATTGCCAGCAAGAAGGTGCACTCCTATCGTAATAAATGATCACTAAGAACCTCAAATTCCAAATCCCCTAAATTTTTCTCCTTTCTCCAGCAACCAAATTGCGCAATTTTCCGTATTAGTTTTATAATTTTATTTTTGTTTTTGTAATTCTCCTCTTTTATTTGTACTATTTTTTTCCTTTAGTGAAAATATGCACATCACACGATAATAACTTTTCCGCGAGAATCCATCAAGCAATAATTGTCTATTGCACAATTTTTAGCCAATTCAAACTAACTTCCCTGACATCATCAAACTCTTTTTCAGTGAACGCATTCTCAATTCACTTCTTAAATAAGATAGAAGAAAACGAAATTAATTATACTCGAGATATGTATTCATTTTCTGTTGAATGTTTTTGGAAATACAAATCATTTGTCGATCGTTTTAGAAAACGAAAATCATTAATTTTTCCAGTAAAATATGCAGATATTGCCTTATAATCTAAATCTGCCATTTTTAAAATACAGTCTTGGTGATTGTTCAGCGAAACACATGAATTGACTAAAGAAAGTATAATCGGCGACGCACAAATTGATGCGGATTTGTAATTTCCGCTGTAAAAGGTAAACTAGATATCGCTTAACTTACCAATATTTTTTTGATCTTACTTAATTTCACGCAAAAGTTCGACTGTTAGTATCAGTTAATAATTAATTTTAGGAAATATTCGGAGTTTGTTAGTGCCTAAATAGAGTAGTAAAAATGGCACAAAAGGAAATAAATCTTTGCAGGATCGCGCCCTGCCGCTAGCGATATTTAGAAAAATAAATTTTTACGGTGAATTTGGAGGTGTTTCTGTAATAGTTAGAAGTGCTAGGTAGTTGGGATCAGAAGGCAGTTTGTTGTGAATTTGCTGAATTGTTGTTAGTTTTAAATTGAATTAAAAAAATGGAATGTCATTTTGCAATGTTTAGCTATGTTGAATTTGGCTGGTTGTGAGTGTGACAACTAAATTTGTCATGGTGTATTTACATAGTATGGGAAATTTCAGGACCGACTTGGGAAACGGTGCGGTGGAGTTGGTGGGATTTTAATTTGTAGCAGCATTTTCCATGTTGACAGATTTGGCATAAGCAAATGCAGCAGCCATTCAGGGTATCAGTTGTTGAAGATGATAATCCAAAATAACAAGTGCATGTCAAACGTGTTGAAGAAGATATCCAAGATAAGGGGTCGCGAAAACCCAACTGATAAGCTATTTGAAAGAATGACTTGGTTAAGAATGACTCTGTTGATAACTATATATTGTAGAGGTCTTCCTCCTAAACAAATAAGAATAATATATGAAGTAACTAATTCTGTGTTGAATATAGTAAAGTCTAATGCTAGAATCATAAACTTGCAACATCAGTTACATTATCTATGTGCCACCGCGGCGAGACCAGTATTGAAGCGTTGAATTACAGAAATTAATAAAAAGGAAACAACAGTACAAACTTTGAGTGAAATTTAATTTGTAACCAGCAATGAGCGGCTTTGGCAATGTTGAAGATAGAAATCCAACATAATGGATGCATACCAACCCTATTTGAAAGAAAGATTAGGTTGATAACTATATATATATTGCGGAGGTGTTCTTCTCAAATAAATGAGGAAATAAATGTAATGTTATGCTATTAATTAAACTAATTGATTTCCAAGAAAGATGGCTTTTCATTCCAAAATGTCGAGCAGCGATATTTGTTGCTGTTGGCGATTTTATTGACTTATTTCCTGCGTTAAGAAATTAACCGCTAATAGTGACACTCATCATTTCTTATGCAGAATCGGCAAATTCTGAAGTTCCAACGAGCCACTTCTGCATAAAGCTGTGCCATCAAGATGTTTACATAATTAGAATTGGCGAACTTAATATGGAAATATAAATGCAAATTTGCAACCAGATCATCTGCCTCTAATTAAATTGAATACCAAAAATGTACATAATCTAAATTAATCAATTCAATTAATGAATTATAGTAAGAACGTTTTTCTTAAGTGAGATATTTGATTTATTCAACTATATATGTGGCATTTTGTAAAACTAAAAAATTGCTTATCATCCGCTCTACAGATGAAACAAAAAATAATAATAAAGATAATGGAAACATTGCATCTTCCAGTCCAACTGAGAAGGCGTGAGTTAATTTCCTATTTGTTAGGTATTTATTTGGATCACAATTACCGTGGGCACAACAATATGCTAAGTCACCATGTTGAAGGGCTTAAGCCATCTCCTTTTTTTCTCTCTTTTTGGTGATCTCTCTGCATGCAGAACAGCAATCAAAAGCTAAATTCTAAAAGCTCATGAAGGGATTCACTATTAGTGGTTTATTCTTCTTTACTGTGACTATTAACTTAGATAGCTCTATTCTTTCATGGCCGACGAGCTGGATATTGTTTCACCAAAGAGTTCTCTGAACAGAAACGTAGGTGGGGAGGAAGTTGTGTTGGATATGAATGATGGACCAATAAATGCTAAGGTTTACAACCCAAAAGTTAATGTGAAAATTGTGCCAAATTATTGTCGTATGGAGGCTGGAAGTTTTATAAACAATTGGCAATATTAGAAATTTGAAACAACATAATAATATAATAATTTAGAATAAACGACACAGAATTATTCAAATCCTTGTAGCGTTGAAAGTGAAACGTTTGATCGGCATGCATTAATCTAACGTTTTTTCATGCATGCATCCTGCATAAATTGTTGCATGGTATCGATTAGGTGTTGCCGAATTTCCAAAAATATTGGCGTTTTCACATTTATTCGAGCCACAATCTTTTCCATATCCTCATTTTTTTAAAAAAAATTATTTCGAAATGAGATAATTCAAAGCCATGTAGCACTTTGTTTCAGAATCTATGATCGGCAGTTGTGTTGGATCTGAGAACCATAAATATGGCCCTTCTCCCACTTGGGGATCGAAATCTTATATCAGGTAATAAGAAAAAAAAACAAATAAGAATAATATACAACGATATTTGTGTCTTCATATTATACCAGTAGTTAAGAATGTTATTGATCAATTATTTTCTCGCAATCGTTACCATTTTAGTTAATGTGACTAATGCATACACTTACGAACTCGAAACATACAGATTATCGAGATCGAGAGAAAACGCAGTCACAACATGCCTGAAGGGTACGTATAATGTTAAACAAATGATTAACATAGATGCAGCGTGTGATCCTAGCGATGTGGTAATGATAGAGATACGGAACTTTAATAGGAAAGGGTTGTTGTGCCACATTTCTCGCGACCGGCATTTAGGTGCAAAATATCCGACAGATCCGCTATACACTGTGAGATTAATCTCTATGGAAGAAAAACAATTTCAAAAGCAAACCAATCGAGGGCCGCTTCCATTGGGCCTGGTCATGTGCGTTATAGACACCATTAATTAAATTTGGGGTGGTAACATTCGCTTTACGGTATCGGTATTTCATAATTAATACTATTGACTGATGTTACACTATTGAGGAAGCTGGGATGGCTGCATGCTGCGAAAGTGTCACTAGCATGGTATGATGTATAGTTAATACATGAGTGGTTCACAATACACATTAATATTCGACATGTAGAAAAGCGGAATTACATAGTACGTGCGCTGAAAAAATCTGGGATTCTGACCTAGCGACAAGCAACGACACCATTGCGATCGTTAAAATGAGACGATTGGATATATGGAGCTCATAGGTAGTTCGTTAAAATTTTTGGAACTGGAACGTCTCTGAGCGAAAGTTAAAAGACTGTAGCTTTATTGGGTTTTGAGATAATTAGAAAAGAATACAGCGAATTTGGAGGGATTCCTGGAATATTTGAAGATTATGGCAGTTGAAAAGTTTTGAGGCAAAAAATAGTATATAATGGGTTTGTTGGATTGGTGCTTGTTTTCAAATTGGTGCTAAAATGGCATGGAAAATTGAGCTGTGTGGGATTTGGGGGGCTCGTACTAAGATAATTAAATTTTTCATGACTTGTTTGTATAGTATAGCATTTGTTAGAATCTATTTATTATAAATTTTGGCGCAGTTCGAGAGATTTTACTTTCTGAAGGGATCTGTCATGTTGGCAGAAGCGTATGCGGCAATTTTTACGGGATCAATTTGACACTATCTATGTACCACCACAGTGGACCACCGTTAGAGCCCCTTGCATTAGAAAATTGAAAAGGAAAAAGAAAAAAAATAGACAGCTCAAACTTTGAGTCAAATTTTAATTTCTGTGTACACTGCAATGAGTGGCCTTGCATGATAATTTAGAAAATTCATCATATTTGATGATCCCAATGTCCTGGATTGCGATACAGTAGATGACGACATTGAATAACTTGACAGCAAGGCAATTTCAGCACCATCTACTCAAGAAACATTAATTTCCGATCAAAATCTGCTTGAAGGTGATTCGTCAATTGTCCAACAGGAGTTGGGGTCTTAGAATTGGACGATCAGTTAGTCTAGGAAATTAAAAGTAACTACAGAGTCATTAGAGTTAACAAGTACATTTATTACGCCCTGGTATTTTGTTTGACTTTTGCAAGAGTACATTGATAGTCGACTGGCAGACATGGGCAAATGCATACTAATCTAACCGAAAAAAATTCGGAACTTTGTGTTGTAAGCCAGACAGTAACAAAGTCGCATACAATTGCCATCATTACCTTCATTTCGTTGTTTACTTGAAATTAGAATCTCGCTTGTTGGATTACCATCTTCAACAAATCCTTACGCAAATTTTAATAATTACATCATACCCACGGAGAATTCAATTCAACTTGTTTATGATATAGGACAATTGCTTGCGATTACGTTTCTGATGAGTCCAAAAGATTAGGATTTTATGAAATAGCCAAAAGATATCGAGTCAGCATAAACAGACTAATGCGGAAGATTGGTGTTTGTGTGGTACCACCATTCTATTTTGTTTCCTACCTGAATCGATCAACCTAGGACTTAGTATAGGCATCTCGACATACGGTGCCGTCATCTTATTTTCTGGATTTGTTAATAATTATAACACATTAATAGTCGGCCGGTAGAACCACACAGATGCATAGTAAATTGTAAGAACAATACATGCATGTTGTTAGCGCCGGCCTAAAAGTCATGAGAAAAATGGTACAACCACACAATAGATTTTACAGGACCACGTGCTGAACCTAGCGACGAATGAGGGGCATCATTGCGATCGTTGAAATGTGACGAATTGATTGGTTCAGGTTAGAAGTTCCCATCTTGCATTTTGGGAATATTTGGTTTTACGCATCCTCTGGTCAATATGTAGAGACTATAGATGATTCGTTAGAATCTTTGAATGTCAGGCCATCGCTGGGTCAAAGATACATGTTGGTAGTTTTACTGGTTTTTGAGATGTTTAGAAAAGAAAAATTAAACAGCGAATTTGAACCCGTTCTTCGAATAATCTGAGACTTCTGATAATTTGGATAAATCTAGATCAAAAAATAGTATATTATCTATTTATTGAAACGTCACTTGTTTTCATATTGATGGAGAAAATGGGATTGGAAATTAAAAAGTACGGCTGTTGGTTTCGATGACCTTTAAGTATGATAATTAAATTTGTCGTACCATTTTTATATAGTCTAGCATTTTTTGGAATCGATTTATTGTAGTTTTTGGTGGAGTTTAGGAGATTTTAATTTATAGTAGCATCTATTATGTCGACAGAAAAGTACACACGATCGCTTGGACTGTATCTATGTCCCACCGCAGCGGAACAGGACTGGCAGCTACTGAGCAAATTGAAAAAGAAACCACTATACATTAAATTCGTCATGGCTTGGTTATTTGGTGTGCCATTTTTCAGAATATATTTGTTATAATTTTTGGTGGAATTTGAGGTAGTTTTGAATTTTTGTGGCATGTTGGCAAATTTGCAGTGGTTATTATCTCTCTACCAGGGACGTGGAACGAACACGAGGATCGTATTTTTCATCTATCGCATTGGAACACGGCTGGCTGCGTTGCATTGCATTTCTTATCTATGCACCACCTCCGTGGAACGGGGCTCGCACACTGCTTTGAGAAAATTGAAAAAGAAATAACCATACAAAGCTTAAGTGAAATTCTAATTTCTACATAGCAATGAGTGAATTCGAAGACTATTTATTAAATGATAATATAGAAAATACGGGTGATTTGATCGATCCTAATTACCTGGACTATGATACAGGAGATGATGACATTGAGGAGCTTGACAGTGAGCCAATCTTAGCATCTAATCAGGAAACATCAGATTCAAATCAAGATTTTAATCAAAATCTGTTATCAATTGTTCAAACACCTGCAGCAGGAGTTGGTGCTTTGGAATGGGAAGATCAGTTTGTCACCGAAATTAACCCTGGCTTCAGGCCGATTCGGGTTTACAAGCACTTTTATTATTGCCATGGTATTTTGTTTGACTTTTCCAGGAATCCACAAGAAGGCAAAGCAACAATAATTAATCCAATGTATCACGAAGTTCAAGAAAGATTGTCCAAATTAAAAAAGAGCATTGAAAGTTTATTATTTTATAACCTCGACAGACTTTGCGAGCTTAATCAGCCAGTTATCAAGTATCCCACCAATTCCATTGAACAATTTTTTGATTTGCAGCCACTTTGTATTTTCAAGCAAGCAGGAAGGACCACTGTTAGAAAAACAAAAAGACGTGCCAGCGATCCCTGCATTCATGGAGTCCAGATCAGGTTAATAGGGAGGCGATCAATTTTATTAGCATTTGAGGACCCAGGCCCCCAACCAGAGCCCATCCACCGCGAAAGATGGAAAACATTCCAGTTTGCCACGATAATACATTTTTTCAAGAATAATTTGAGCGTATGACAGTTAGCCAGAACGATGAAGAAAAGACTATGGCTTGCTTCGATGATGGGACAATTGGCAAAGGGGCCAAATTATTTACAATGGCACATTATAAAACGGTCGACGATCATGCGGCTGCTGCGTTTGTTGCACTGTCATTTCTGTGAGAGGAGCGGGTGCTCAGAAGATTGAAACGGGGTCCATTGATACGTATAAAATTTATTTTGGTAAATTTTATTGTTTGCTCAAAGTATCGGTCGATTTTGAAATCATGAGAGCTCATATGACAGCAGAAGATAGAATAAACATTGGTGGTATATATGTTAGAGACAATAATGCAGCTTTATCAGCTTTAATGAAATTGATGGGGAAATTTTCTTTTTCTAGTGAGACTTTTGTTGAGAACCTTACCTTTCAATATTTGAAAAATTTCAGCACACCAGCTTAGATAGTGAGAGAATTCAATTGACACTTTGATTGTCTTAAACGTTTAGATATGCTCAAATGCTTTATGAAGTATTCAACGTTGTACCACGATGGAGTTGATGCTTGCAGAAGTTTTGTGAATTCGGTTTTGATTAAAACGGTTCTTTAGTTCCAAGACAACCATGGTTTCATCAGAGTTGAAGGTATGTTGCTTTGTTTATAATTGATTATTCAAGAGTTTAAACAAGGTACATTTTTCAGAGACTTTAGTTGGCGGCAGAGGCCCAGCATCACTTAAGATGTGAAGATCGAAGAATATCCGCTTTTCATCGGACAGGGGGGTTATTTATATGTTGAAAGGTGCAGCTTGCTTATTGTGGGGGAGATCAAACACCACCAGAGAAATAATGCCCGCAAGAAGGGTGAGCGGGTACCAATGTGGACAAAAATCGGTTAATTGTCGAAATAAAAAAACCATGATAATTAATCCAACATCATTAATAAATAAATATCATTGTACATTCTCCAGAACATAGCCATATCTACAAATTACATGAAAATTTAAAAGAATATTTATTACAATCTTGCGAACCATTTAACGTGATGGTCAAATGCTTTTTCTTTCGCATACTTATCCCTAGCATCGAAAATGTCACCGCGAACGGCAAATCCATGAGTACACCCATTGAACAAATCGATTTGTAAATCAACTTTATTCTTGATCAAGATTTCCTCAGTTTTATGTCTTAATTCCTCAATGGAAACTCACTCAATTTCTGCCCCACTAATCACAATTGGCTTTAGGATTTTCTCAATTGCCTCAACCTGAATTTCCGTTGGATGAGCAATTGTGGAAGACTGACAAGGTGATTTCCGTAGTGTGCCTTGTTAACAACTGGTTACGAATTCACGATCATAAAATTTGTTGTGATTAGTGACTTTTTCTCCGTATCACAAGTTACCATTAAAAGTGACCCTAAATGGTTAGATTACACATTAAGTTGAGGTCTGATAAGTGAAACGTGCAGGACACACACAGGCTGCTACTGCTTTGCTTGGCTGCCCCTTCCACTGGATAACTTGCCTGGCAGGCAACCGTAAATTGCAAATTCTAATAATTACAATTAACAGTATTTCAGTTTACGGTTAATTTGAGGAAAATCTCGGACGTCAGCCAGAAACATGCACCACTGGGGGTTATTAATCTGCTGATTAATTACAATTAATCAGTAAAAAGGGGGAGGGGGTATAAATAGTGGGTGTGGCATGGGTAATAATGAAAAACTTAATAATTAAATAATAAATGAATAAGTAAATAAAGTTATGTTGAAGATGATAATCCAAAATGGCAAATGCATGTCAAACATGTTGAAGAAGATATCCAAGATAAGGGTCGCGAAACCCAACTGATAAGCTATTTGAAAGAATGACTCGGTTAAGAATGACTATGTTGACAAATATATATTGTAGAGGTCTTCCTCCCAAGTAAATAAGAATAATATAAGTAAGGTGAACTATGGTAAATGCAACTATGTTAATATCTGGATTACAACATATACTTATCAAAACCGGCATTAACCCCAACTTCGGTGTGCAATAATTGGGCTATGTGGTTATCCAATTGAGTGGTCCGATAACAAGCTTCACATTTCATTTATCTGCTTCATTGTAAACAAATTCAATTAACTTTCTTTCAGCACCCTTTAATCTTTGTTGTAATCCAGACAGTATCATAGTCGCGTTTACCATTGTATATTACTCTCTTACTTCATCTGTCGTATCTACTGAAGAGGAGGGCCTCCTCCACTCTATATAGTTATCAACACAATCATTCTTTCAAATAGCCTATTAGTTTAGTGCTTATCAATTGATTGGATTTCATGATGGATTTCATGATCCAATAATTGAGGCGCATCCACTATCTTGGATTACCATCTTCAACAATTCTTTCTTGTCCTAGGGAAAAAAATAGTGACATAGCCAGAAATATTTTAGATAATTAAATTGTAAAGTTATTATACTTTAGCTCTAGATCATTTAAATATACTAATAGATTTTTAACTTTAGTGATTACTAAAACGAATTTTGATAAACATCAACTGCGATGCCTTGAAACTTGAGCAACAAGGAAGTGGAAGACATAAATTGAAAATTTAAGCTACGACAGAATGAATGGACAATGGTGAAAATTATTTGAATGCTTGTTATCTTTTTGTGTTTTTGTAAAAAACATTTTTTTCATTAATGCTTGTTTCAGTGAAGAAGTGAAGTGAAGAACCAATCCTTCAATGATCTGAAAATCTCTATTGTATATATAATGCTGAGATTGGGGAATGCTATGTTGTATGTATCAGCAGATGTAGCATTTAGGTGATATTAAACAACCGGTTTGAAGGGTTTATCAACCCCTTAATATGTGATGTCGTGTGTGTTGTCATGAAACGCTCTTACTACCGAGTATGAAACGCACGTGAAAATGCGCACAATCAGCGTGCTTGCACTCCAAGACGCAAAATTCCATCCTACCCTTTGGAGAGGAGGATTCCAAGAATTAAATCAATAAATGAAGTTTAGATTTAGATGACGACTGATAACAACCAATTAATAATTTATATCCAGATACTTTAGTTACTACTGCTACTGCTACTTCCATTCCGCTCGATATTTCTTATTGATCACATCTTTGGGTTGTGGAAGGGTGGGGGTTGATTTACTTGCGATTACTCCTTGGTAACTTTACTCTCCGAAACCTGGGTTACAAAATAATCGAATGTGGGGACAACAGTGAAAAGGTCATGAAATAAATGTATTTATTCATTCCAAGTATGGAATCTGCATCGTAAATTTCTCGGATTTTGTTTGGTTTTGGCAGTGATATGACTAGTTATCACTGACTATGAATGATTTTTGCACATACAAATTATGATGCCGTGTCCGTGAAAAATGAAATGGTATCTAGCATTCCATAAATAACAAAAACATTTGAGTGTCAATAGATCGAGGAAATTTGCTACAATAGTTCGGCGCTCACATTACATACTAAAGGAGTAAATGGGATACTTTGTAAATCTTCTACATTCTTACATATTAATTATCCTAAACATGTTTATCTCAAAACCTAACCAAACTACAAATTCAAAAACTCTTGATATCACAAAACCAACAGCTACTTCAAATTGTGGGGGAAAGATGCAACATCTTCTGTTCGAAATACCATTCTATCAGTGTGTGTTATTATTTGCTGCGCTCTCATCATTTTTTATGTTCTTCTTGTAATTCTCTAATCGCCTGGTGATTTCTCCTTCTGACAAGTTACCTGTATTTCTTAATACGTACTCAGCTCTCTCCTCTAAACTGAGCAGTTTAAGATATAATTTCTCTTCTTCTCTTTGTTTAAAAACAAAAACCCCTGGTGAGACTTCCTTTGCGTTCTCTATACCAACAGGAATTTCATCAGCCATTGATAAGTATTTCAAATAAGCTTGGTATGAGTTAATAAATTAACGAAGAAATTTTTGCGGTTTCTTAAAATATCTTTGAATAAAAACAGACTCAGCAGGGTCATTAAGTTATCTTGCTAAAGTGATTGTTATATTTGACAATAATACCCATTACCCGCTTAATGGAACGTAAAGGTGAAGAAAAGCTTGATAAGCTTGGTTTGTTTAGGTTTGTTAAGGTTCTCACTATTTGTTCATTGCCTTCAGGATCACTTAGCTTGATGCGTGCGTTTCCAGCCAATCAATTCTATTATTGGGCTTGCCAATTCTTTCATATTGGCATCTTATCTCTGAAATATTCGCTTTAGGAATTCTAAAGTAGGCCTTGTTGGTATGGAGGGTCTTTCCAATGAAAAGCAACAATGCAATTAATATACTCAGTCATATATGACTAAGACAAGCAACTTACGAATAGATTAAATAAACATATAAATAAATATTAAAGTGAAATATTTTGATGAAAGAGAGGATGAATCCCCTTGAGTTCTCTAATATTGTCTAACAAAAATTGGTCAGCAAATGATTATAAAGTTCTACTGAAAGATCTTGATGGGACTATGTTGACACATTGATCCACAAACTCGTTAACAAAAGCAATCGACATGACTTCGTTCAGACAATTTTCGTCACTAAAGAAATTAAACATACTCAATGAATCTTCAATATCCGACTCCGCACTTCTTGCTATCCCATTATTTCTGTAGGTATAGCAATTGCCCGTAGTGTCCACATCTCGAACATTAACTCCAGCAACGATACTACCCACACAATCGTCGCGATTGTAAAATGATATCTCCTCTGGTTCAATCATTCGTTTTTCCGGCGAACTGGTTCTTGCAGAACTAGTCTTCAAGTAATTGCTCTTATGCTCCACAATTTGACCATTAGAAAATTTGCCTGTTTTTCTGAGAATGTATTCAACTCTCTCAGTTTGGTTAAGTTTGTCCATGAGTAATTTCTCACTTTGAGTCTCTTTAAATACAAAAACACCTGGGCGAACCTGTATAGCATTTTCCATTCCTATTGGAATGTTTGATGGGATTGCATTTACAGTTATTCCAATGTTTGCTGGCAATGCACAAACCGAAGTCGTCATTGCAAATAATAAAGTAGTTATGAACAATTGTTGTGTTTTCAACATATTTTCTAGTTTGCGCTTCTGATAATTCTCTAATATTTTTTTTAATGAGAAGCTCTAAGATAGTCTTCGCAATCTCTTCGGCGTGATTTTAAAATCTGACTCAAAAGAATTATTCAAATATTCGAATTTTAACCTTTTTATAGCAGCCTGATAGGATATTTTACATATATCCATGGTAAATTCTTGCGGCAACATAGTGCAGTACCACAGTACCGCAGAACAACTCATCGATGGATACCGATCTAACTCAGATATGCATTGTCATGCAGTCGGAATCCTACGCAATGGAAACGCTAATCTAATTTTGATTTCTTGCATTCATTTTGGCTAAATGACTGATTTCATCCATCAACATTATTACTATTACTATTATTCCCGCTGGACACACTTCAACTGTCCTCATAACATAACAGTTGGTACAGTAATAAAAATTTTTATTTAATGCATGATCAAAAAAAGCTGCATAATCTACTATGTTTACGTTGTAATCCAGACAGTATCATAGTCGCATTTACCATTTTATATTTCTCTTCTTCTTCATCTACCATATTTACTTAAGAGGAGGGCCTCCTCCACTCTATATAGTTATTAACACAATCATTCTTTCAAATAGCCTATGAGTTTAGTACGTGTCAATTGTTGGATTTCATGATCCAACAATGGAATCGTACACGTAATATTGGGTTTCTTGACCTGTCAATTTTCGTCGCATCCATTATTTTGGATTGCCATTTTCAACATTAGATGTGTTAGCATCAAAAAATGGTATACTACTTGTTCAATTTATGCTCGTTTTCAAATTGATCGAGAAAATGGGGCGGAAAAGTTTGTAATTTGGCTATATTGGTTTTGACGACCTCTGCGTACTATTATTTATATAGTCTACCATTTTTTATAATCTATTTATTGTAATTTTTGGTTGATCTAGAGAGATTTTGATTTATAGTGGCATCTATTATGTTGACAGAAGCGTGCGTACACGTTTGTGTAGGTACCACCCCCAGAGAGGCAGGGCTGGCTGCATTGCTTTGAGAAAATTGAAAAAGAAATAACCATGCAAACTAAAATTTCACTTAGAGTTTTATGTGAAATTTTAAAAGCTCCGACTTTTTCTGGCCGATTACTATGCAATTCCTCTTTTCTACAGGCTGACTATTAATGTGTTCATCACTTTCAGATTGAACATAAGTTATTACGCCGCTATCATTTTTATCTCCTTTATAATTAACGAGTACAATTTCGTTAATATTTGTAATTACTTAAAAATTATTATTGGCTGTTGGGTATTCTTGGATAATACTCTTCTCTTCGCTATCAAACTCAGGGCAATCGTAAAGTTTCTGTTAGCTGTGTATCTTGAAACCAGTTGGTTGAAATTTTTAGCTTGAAACTTTAAGGAAAGAATTATCTGGTTTTTCCTACGATTTTGCTTTTTAACTTCTTCATGATTTCAGCAGCATTTGGCAAAATCTTTTGTATGGTAAAAGTCACCATATATTTTTGACATTCCCTTCCTTAAAATGAATTAAAAATGTAATTGACATCTAGTATCCCTTAAAATTTCTACCTAGCGCAAGTTCTTATTACAGCATTATTGAACGAGGAGAGAAAAAAATTGAAATTAGGCATATGCATGGGCAAACTGTCAAAAAATGTGACGCTTATCGTGGCAACTTTGAAAATCATGTCAAACAGCCCAACATGGCATTCCTTTAACCAGTAGATAAGCTATTTCTATTAAGAAATATTCTACTTTTTGTAATAATGTCTCCTCCTGTTGAGGAAGTTTTCCTTCGTGGCGATACGTACAATCATTTCGTCTCATTTCAACGATCGCAATGGTACCGCTAATTAGCCATTAGGCGCAGCACGTGGTCCTGTAAAATTTATTGTGTTGTTGCGCGTTTATGCCGCAGGCTCCACTCCTGGTGGTGCCCTTCCGTCAATTCCTTTAAGTTTCAGCCTTGCGGCCATACTCCCCCCAGAACCCAAAGACTTTGATTTCTCTTAAGGTGCCGAGTGAGTCAATAAAAAGAACAACACCCGATCCCTAGTCAGCATAGTTTATGGTTAAGACTACGACGGTATCTGATCATCTTCGATCCCCTGACTTTCGTTCTTGATTAATGAAAACGTCCTTGGCAAATGCTTTCGCAGTAGTTAGTCTTCAATAAATCCAAGAATTTCACCTCTGACAATTGCATACTGATGCCGCCGACCGTCCCTATTAATCATTACGATGGTCCTAGAAACCAACAAAATAGAACCATAACGTCCTATTTCATTATTCCATGCTAATATATTCACGGCAGATGTAAATTTTATATTTTGGTTTATTTGTTTTTGTTAATGAAATACATTAATAATAAAATAGATGAACCTAACTGGGAACAACTCCAACAAGAATTGAATAGTCAATAATCTGCCGATTTAAAGCAAATTGACTATTTGGCTTCATATGTAGCTCCAACAGCCTCAACTGGAGAAATCAAACGTGATCTACAATCAAATTAATAGTACATTCATTAATAATAAAACATAAATACTTTTCTCTCTCTATGACTCACTCAGAAATGCCCCAGCTGCCAAACACAAATTTCTTCTTGTAAAATGAACTTTGTAAACACTAGTCAGTTTGGTAAAGCCGACTATTAATATGTGTGGCTAATTCCTGAAACGATAAAACTTGCTCTTTAAAATTTCGTCCAAATACGTTAGTAATATTAGAAACAAAGAAGGATCTTACACTGCCATAATATTTGCTCCTTCAGAGCAAAATAATGTGACTAATATGGCTAAATTAAATCCTCTCTGTGCATTTGCAAGGCAGTTAATAAACGGTTAGCATTTCCACTAGTAAGGATACTACCGCCTTAGTTATTTTTATTACTATTAGCTACATGAAACACAACCCATCAGCTTCATAATCAGTAAGATGAGAAATTGGCCGATAATATTTTGGACTTCATGTTCGATAGACAGAAAATCAACTTCAATCCAAACCTGCTTGTTGAAGATGGTATTGCAAATGGTAATCCAAAATAATGGATGCATGTAGACTGGTGGATCTTGGAACCGAACATGCCAGACGCATGTTAAGTGATGGATATTGTATCCGATATCTTAGACGTACTAAACAAGGAAATTATTTAGGTTGATAATGACATGTATTGCAGAGGTCTTCCTCCTAAGTAAATAGGAATAATATAAGAGGTAACTAATTTTGTGTTGAATATAGTAATGTCCAATGCTAGAATCATAAATTTACAACACTGCTGTAATCCAGACATTAACATATTTGCATTTACCCTAGCCCTTTTCTGATATTCCATAATGATCTCAAAAAAAAAACAAATCAAATTATTTTCAAGTGTTTTATTGATAATTGTCACTTATCATTGGACGGTTTCTTTCAATTCCCAATGTCAATATTTTTTAGATAGTGCAGTAGATTTTACATCGTCATCTGATTCAACAGTTAAAGAAGCCGTACAAAAAGTTGGTTCAAATAGACTTGATAATCCACCAAAAGAAGAAATTTCCCTAGCTAAACCTCACAATGAAGTTGAAACCATCGAAAATGATGATACAACTAGAAAGCAAACGGTCCTCCCAGCGGAAAAAAAAAGACCAGATGTTGAATTGGATGATTCCAAACATATTCTGGGAAACCAAAAGAAGATGAAAAAGATACTTCAAAACCAACTCCAGAACAAGCTGCCAAACAAAAAAAGATAGTAAAATTACAGACTATACAATTTTTTTTGACAAATTGGAAAACTTTGCCATGAAACTGCCTTCCATTAAAAAGAAATACAAAACCGAGCACGCAAAAGAATTATTCTCCAATAATGATTCATTTTTATTCAGCAAAGATTATTTGGAAAATGTTTTGGATATCCCTCATGAAACATTCGAAGAATTAAAAGATAGCCATCTGAGATATGTGAATGAATATATTCCTGAATTACTTAAAGAAGTCAAAAATTTTGGTAATTTCCTTGTTTTCCGATAAAGAGTGGGATTCCTATAAGGGATCATCAGGGTATATTCTTGTGGGTGGAGGAAGATTCACTTGGTTATCATTGTTAATTATTAAACAAATGAGAGCAAATAAGTGGAAATTACCTATTGAAATGTTTATCGCTACCGAGGCAGATTACGAACAACATTTTTGTGACAAAGTGTTACCTAAATATAATGCCAGATGTAATGTTTTTGATTCATCATTGGCTCAAAATTTGCATGGTTGTTTCAATCTCGGTGTCCATCAATATAAAATGTCAGCCATTTTAAGTTCAAAATTGCTTTTATGGCCAGATGCAACCAATCCGAGGTACTACGATATTGCTAATGTCGAAGTTAAGGAAAACAAGTTGAGATACTCCAAGTACGATGAGAAGCAAGGCGGGGGTAAGGATAAATTGAAACCATTGTCTGAATACACATTCAAGGACTCTTGGTATCATGATCTTGAAGGTGCTTTTCCGGATCCAACTTCAGAAACTGGTATGGTGATGATTAACAAGTCTAGTCATTTGAAAGCATTATTACTTTGTTTGTACTACAATGTATTTGGACCCGACCATTACCACCCATTAATGACACAAGGTTCAGCTGGTGAAGGGGATAAAGAGACATTTATTGCTGCTGCACATCCATGAAAGAACCTTGGTATCAATGTGCTAAACAATTCAAATGGACTGAGTACCAATCAAAAGCGGAAAACAAGTTTTGCAGTTCTTCACTGAAGGCTTATGTCCAAATTATTATGACGCCGAAACTGGTAAACCAATTGAAAATATTCCAAAGATTAACTCTAAAGACGATTATATGGGTAACTATTTGGACTATATCAAAGGAGAAGAACGGAACAATATCAAAAGATGTGAAGATGTGTTTATTCCTCATTTGAAATGGTTGAAAGAAACCGTTTAAATTCCAACTATAGTTTCATAGTAGTTTGAGTAGTTTGAGTAATTCGTTTAATTGATAAAAACTGTTGTAATCCAAATATTAAAGAAAAATTGCACGATATTGAGACCTTACGGTAGATCAGCTCAGTTTGCAGGGAAACTTATAGTTTTTCAATAGAACCGACAAATTACTTAATCATTGCGAACAACAAGAAAACAAAACTAGCTTTCCAGTTATTATTTCCTTTATGTTTATGTTCTTTTTTTTTTTTATTAAAAATTATCCCCGGGAAGCAATTTATTATAATTTCATTACATGAGTTTAAAGGAAGTGTCTGCGCGGGCACTAGTATAGAGGTATAAATAATTGTCACGAATATTTTGTCATTAGGAGATGTTGAGCAAAAGGTGCGATAATTCGTTTATTTACCAGTCACTTGGGTCTATTAGTCTACACTAGCACTGTCGACTAAATTGTCTCTAAGTAATTAACGTGATTATTTTTCCCAATTGTCAGTTTAAGTTGAAGAATTGACTTAAGTTCATTAAACTCGCGAGTGGTTAGCTTCTGGTTCTGGTTCAGTGGCTGGGTCTCGCAATGTCTAACCTAACTTGCTGCCAAAACTATCATGGACTGTTTTATGTTGTAATCCAGAGATTAACATAGTTGCATTTACCATAGTTATACTTTTATTATTCTTATTTACTTAAGAGGAAAACCTCTACATTATATATTCATCAACAGAGTCATTCTTAATAGAGTCATTCTTAATAGAGTCATTCTCAATAGAGTCATTCTTAATGAGTCATTCTC